>CAOLHI010002794.1:0-227252 GCA_948474755.1 Ctenosaura bakeri | reverse complement strand
ATATTCATTCAGATTTTATTCTGAATTTTCAACTAACATTGCTCTCATCACTCATACTTGTTTGATCTCTGCCAGCTCCCTAGAAAACTAGGGAACTGGTTTGGCTGCAGTGATGCATGTGCTGACTAGGGCTGCTGGAATATGGGATGGGTTGCTCAGTTCCCATCCTATTTTACATTATGCAGCACTGTTGTTGAACATGGAACTTTATAGAACAATGCATGAAGACAACAGTTCTTTGCAATCTCAAGTCTGACACAGGAGAATTAATGGAGGCAGGAGTGGGATGTATGGCACTTCTAATATGGTTGGACTCTATCTCTCATCAGGCTTAGTCACCATTTGCAGGGCCAAAGGATCTTCACAGTTATAAAGAGAGAAGAGGAAATTTATAAGTGGGATAGCACAGTAATGCACTAATGTGTTATAAGCCTTCAGATGTTTTTATATAGTTTAGTGTTAACTCTGATTTGTGTAAGATGTAGTACAACGTTGCAAGTTGGCTGCACTTTGTAACAATTCTATGATCGCTCCTGAAAATGTGGATAAATTGCTGAGAGAAGAGTAGTGTGAGCCGATGATAATGGCTTGTGGGGTTTCTGTCTTTGTTGTACACTAAAGTAGTTATGATGTGAGTGCATTCTCTTCAATTGTATGATGGGCCACAGATGGAGAAGGCAGTGGAGTTTGTTTCAGAATGTCAGCCAAACCCAGCTGACATGAAATGAAGTTGAGAAATCTACAGATTGGAACTTGAATTTATACTTCTAGATTGATGTTCTTGGAAGTGAGTGTTGATAAGACATTTAAGAGCAAAGGACCATTCTGCCTGCTTGCCTGTAAAGGGGAACAAAAAACTAAGACTAACTTATTTGCTTCTACTGTTCCTTCAGCAAAGGTAATGGAGAACCCAATGGGCATGTCATCTCCCCCTTCCCATTTTCCAGAAGATGATGGTTCAAAGGAGAGCAATGATGTTGCCCAGGCTGGGTAAGTAACTGTTTAATTGGGCTCGTGCATACTTGGTTCATTGTTCGTTTTCCTAAAATAATTGGCTTAATAGATGATGTTTGCCTCAGCTTTGAATTTCCCTTCCTAAATATATGTCCGTTGTAGTAATTTGCTAACGTTTAGCTTCTGTTTGTTCAGAACACACTGTGAATTTTCATTGGTATTTATTCTTCTTCCCTTTACTTGGAGGGGAGATTTTGATATCAAGTGCTGTTTTTTAGATTAAAAATGATGGCTGAAAATAAGCCATCCACAAAGAATTAGATTTAGGAGAGTAGCATCTAAAAGGGTGGGAGAAAACATCTTCCTCTTACAGATGATTTTCCAGTAGATGACTGTGGTCAAAAAAATATGGGCTGATGGTGGCCGTCTGTCTCAGATAAGAATTTAGACCAAGGTGCATGGCCTTCAAGATTTTGTTCTATTGAGTCTTTTTTTTTCCAACCCTAACCAACATAGCTACCGGTAGTGGTGAGAGGTGGTACAAGTTACAATGCAGCAACATCTGGAGGGCCCAGGTTTTACTGTCCTTGTTTTGTGCTCTTGTTTACTGTAGTGTCTTGGGTATCTTTAGCCTGAACAAGTTTGGGGCATTGGATTCAGCTCAGATAGGAAGGCTGAAGGGGCATTGCTCACTAGGTGGACAAATGTCTGGTTACTTGCTTGGTTAGAAAGGAGATAAACAAAGTTTCTGTGGGTTAGCTTGTGTGTTTTTGTCCCTGGAAGGGGCTCTTTTCTTTTGACAGCAACTCTTTGATGGCTGCCTCAATGCAGCTGTTTTCTTAGAAAGGCTCCAAGGAGTTGGACCAAATTGGTAGCAGAAAGTTCTTGATGGCAAAATGCTCTCTCTCATCTTAATCTCCAGCATTATGTCTGCACTGGGCCTAACTGACTCAAATGAGATGTTATTTTGGATTTAAGTTCTCTCTGTTCAAAAAGAGTTTCATACTGATACATTTATTTTTCTATGACTGTGTTGTCTCCAGGCCCTAAATGAACATTTAAAAATACCTGGTAAGTGATGTAGAATGTGTAAGAAAAATTGTGCTGGCAGGCACAACATACAGATATGTCTTGTTTCTTTATAAACACTTTTATTAGTCATGATGTCAGATTTGGATTAGTTTTATTTGTCTGTGGCACAATGCCCATTATGAAGCTATTTACAATGTTGCATAATATCTTTGGTTAAAGTAGGAAGCACTTTGTCCTGATGACGGTGGGACTGTCTTATGTGATTTTTACCACCCCCCCACCCCCGGCCAGGTTGAATCACTCAGAAGGACTGTGCACTGGCAGTGCCTCCCAGTCTACGAACAATCCAGATTTTGCAGAAGACTCGCTGCAAACTCAACTGTTGCGAAATGAGTCATCTAATAAAGCTGAAAATAGCGAACCAAGACCTGAGGAGGAGGTGAGCCAAAATTATAGGCAGATATCTGACTTCGCCTACTCCACCTGAATTCTTTATCCATTCATAATCACTTTTTTAAAGTTAGACTATCCAAGGTTTCATTAGCATTCCTTATTTTTCTCTCCCGCAGTAAAGTGGTGACATCTGCATTCATACTGGTTATGGTGGTAATGCTTAATTCTATCACTTCCCATCTTTTAGGGCATAAGTAAATCATGGATTTTGGTCAGGGAGTGAGGGCTACTCTTGGCATGTTATTACACAATCGTCTTGTGATTTTATTCTTTTTCTGCAAAGGCATTTGATTGGAATTTCTGTTGCAGACAAAACATAAAGCAAGTGAGCTGACATTTGAATTCAGAGTGTCCTAGCTTAATTTCTTCTAATAAATATTTTGTGGTATATATCTTTAGAATATCTAGCTCCTCTTGCCTTATAGTCCAGATCTTATAAATCTTTTTCTAGACAATGTTATAATTTTCCTGTTTCTACTGGAAGATTATTTTTAACAATACTCTTGGCTTTCCTTTAAAAGTTCAGAGTACTTTTTAATGTATGTATTATGCTGCTGATTATCCCAACATCGTCTCTTTTATCTGTCCCCAACTCGTCGTAAGGCCCTGAGGTGCATTCTGTTTAATCCATGATAACCTTATTTGTACCGCCTAAGATATGGCTGTTTTAGGCTACACCAATGACAACCTGTTCTCAGATTCAGCATTCAGGACCTTATCTGATCCTCATGAAGACACCTGATGTCCCTGTTGTATTTTCCAACCTTTATGTCACCAAATGTGGGGGTTCCTCTCAGAATTTTCCACCATTGCTGCCAAATGTGGAGTTTCTATTCCTGTAACCCACCACATGTAAATACTGCTCCAGTGCTTACTGCAGTCACCAACAGTAAAACTTTCTCTAATGCCTGCCTCTGCCACAATGTTAGGACATCCTCTTGTCCCCCTTATGAGACACCAACTATGGGAACTGTCTAAATGTCCTCAAGATTTATATGAGGACTTAAACAACTTCCATCCCCACTGGACACCACTTCTCTATATTCAATACTACCACCACAGAAACCTTGCCTGAATCCAACCTTTCATAGAGATGGTGTTCTCAAAGGCCAAAAGTGTATAGAAACAAAAACAATTCTTCATTTACAGAAGTTAAACATAACAAAGTAGAATAATTATGTATTTATTTCTTATTGTTTAAAACACTATGGTCTCTCACACACACTTCTCTCTAGCTGACTCAGACCCTTACAAACCGCTCATTTGTTCATCAACTTGACTGACTGTTAACCATAAATCTTCTATGCCCTCTCACACAGACCATCCCTACCCCTCCTTATTCCCCAGCCCTCTGAACTGAAGCACCAAGTACCTAATTGCCATTCTCCAAGTGTCATTTACCAGCCTTATGCAAATTTCCTCAAATATTCCACCAATTAGCAGTCACTCCAGCATTTCGTTTTCTCTCCTTCCCAACAGCTCCTTACTTTGAACTGTAATATATAATCAGTAAACCAAATATTTTTCAATGTCACTCCGTGATATCACAGCTCCCCTACAAACAACTCATTATTTATGCTATCACTTGTCCAGCTGAACTTATTTTCCGTTGTGTTGGATAGTACTCAGCATATTCTGACTAATGGGGTGAAATAGCCCATTTGATTGTGGAAGAGGAGTGCCAGGGCGCTGTGTTTATTAGAGCCACATGTAACTTGTGAAGGTATTTCAGATGATAAAGTAGATTTAAAAGAGAGGATGTCTTACACAGAATGTCTGCTTTCTCTCTTCTAATAGCAAAGAACCAAGAGAGGAGGTTGGTCCAAAGGGCGAAAAAGGAAGAAACCCTTAAGAGATAGCAATGCTCCTAAATCTCCCTTAACAGGATATGTGCGGTTTATGAATGAGCGGAGGGAGCAGCTGCGAGCCAAGAGGCCTGAGGTTCCATTTCCAGAAATCACCAGGATGCTGGGGAATGAATGGAGCAAACTTCCTCCTGAGGAAAAACGGGTATTACTTCACTATCTTTCCATATAAGGAATTTGATGTGTTTTCTACACTCTGATCTGGTACTTTAGATTACCAGGAATGAACCACAGAGTGTAGTGGGACCAAGAGCTTCTCTCTTTCCAAGGAGGGTGTGTGGATATGACAAGCCAAATTGCTAACAGTTAGAATTACTCCATCCTAGACGTTTATCAGTACTCCTGGCAAAGATAGCTGTACCTGAAGAAACAGGATGCAGATTGAAAATAGGGACACTGTCAATGATTTATCTTTCCACTTTGAAAGGCTACTGGGGATAACTGAGAGAGCTTAATTTTCTGGGGCTTGGAATGGGGAGAAATGCTTCATTAGGCCTTTTTTTTTAATCAAAAGAACAAGAATGATGTTTGGGAGCAGGAAGCTGCCCATTTGCTTACTTTTATTGTTGTGTTTGTTTGTTATCCCACTCAATCTCCCACTGAGCTGAGAGAGACTCACAGCAGTTTTTCTAGCAGACCAATCCTGTATAGGACTAATAAGAAGTCCCACTGGGGACTTCAGTGGGGCTTAGTGATTCTGGTTTTGTAGCCTTATTCATTCTGTTCCTAATGGACTCACCATCTAAAGAAACTAAATTGTTTAGGATGAAGGAAACCAAATAAAAATGTGGTTATAAATAAGTATGCTATTTTTGAAAAAATGTCACATCTTACCACAAATACTCAGTCAAAGAAGCCATGTGGAGGACTCAGGGCAAAAGAAGGAATCCAGGCTGCTGTCATTATGCACATTTGTTTGAGACTAAACTACACTGGAGTTAGTGGCAGTAGTTTCTAAGAAAATCTGCATGGGATCCCACAGTTTCATGAAGAATGAACTGGAGTAACAGAGAATAAGTTGCTTATAAACAAAACACATGTATGGCAAAATTCCAGTAACTTGATAGTTGCCAAATTCATATACGAAGAGACCTGCTAGATCAGATGAAGATCTGTTGTTTGTGGCATTATTTTTCCGACAATGACTGACCAGGTGTTCATAGGAAGCCTCAAACCATGAGCTTAAGAGTCTTCCCACACTTGTATGTCCCCTGCAACTAATATACTGCTTCTGATCCTGTGAATAAGGTAGAACCATTCTGACTAGCAGCAGTTGATAACCTTCTGCTCCATGAGTTTGTTTAATCCCCCTTTAACATCGTCTAGGTTGATAGCTCTCAGTTCCCCTCTCGGTTGTGGAAACCCACTGAGTGACCTTGGGTGCCTCACACACCCTTACCTCCAGAAAACCGTGATAGATTCACCTTAGGGTTGCCATAAGTTAATTCCTTGTCTGATGATCACCAATGTGGGATTTTTCCATAGGTGAGGTGCACTGTGTGAATGTTTTCATAGAGTTGTCCACTATTATCCCAATATCCCTATCATTTTCATTCTTCACCAGCCTAAACCCCCTACATCTATTTATGAATTTAGGGTTTTCCCCCAGTTTTCTGTCACTTCACACTTAAATTGGATGACATCTGCCATTCTGTTGCATTTTCATGCAGTTCAGCTTCCGCAGCTAAATGTATCTCTTTGGGTGGTGATATTGGCAGATGTCTTCCCCATTGACATCTCCCATCCAAGTATTAATGGTCTCTCATCCAAGTATTAATCAGGTCTGATCCTGCCTAGCTTCCAAGATCAGACAGGATCTGTGCCTTTAGAGTATTTAGGCCTCTTAGCCTTCCAAAAAAACCCCACTCCACCATCAGCCACACCTGTCTCACTTTCCACCAATTTCTAGGTAACGATATAAAGCAGGATAAGATGGGAAGCCTGAAGCAAATTTAAAGGGGAATGCAAAAGCAGGACAGAGCAGCCTTTTATATGCTGAGGTGCCATGATTTCCATGCTAGCTTGTCTCTACTATTTAAGTTCTCTGCACGTTGACAGCTTCCTTTGAAGTCTTCTGCAACCGAGCCCTGTTCATTAAGCAAATGTGACAGAATGCTCCAGGCAACAATTGATATGATTTCTTTAGAACTTTATTCAGGCCCATCACTGCTGAAGCTAAAATTCTAGGTTCGATTCATCCCAGACAGACATAGAGGTGTGTGATTTGTTTATGTGCAATTAAACTTGAGATAAAATCTCTTTGTTTTTCCCTTTTGTAACCCACTCCATCAGAAGAGCTCAGGATGGGTAGCAGCACTTCAGAACCCTTAATAAAACCAGGGACCCATTAAAACAGAAAATATGCTGGCTTAACCTGGGAAGTAAATATCAGTTCAGATAGGATGGATTCCGCTTCCTATCGGATCTCTGTGTTTTCTTGTTCTGACTGTCCAAGTCATCAAAACCCATAGAAGAAAATCACCGGCCTGATTAATTTGCTTTACATGCTAAGGGGATAAAAATGACCTGTTCTCTTTTTTTCAGCGCTACCTGGATGAAGCAGATAGAGATAAAGAACGTTATATGAGAGAACTGGAGCAGTACCAGAAGACTGAAGCTTATAAAGTCTTTAGCAGGAAAGCACAAGATAGGCAAAAGGGCAAATCACATAGACAAGGTATTGACCTTTACAACCAGAAACCTAAAGGTTACACACAACTCTGCCAGAACTCTTGGCTAATCAATTTCATGCTCAATTATTATGAGTCTTAAATAATGGTTTGCCATTTTTTCAATTTGTTTTTCCTCGGTGCATGCTGGATCTGCATTGTGGTTGGATGTATTGTTAACTGTCAATAAATTTTTCAAGTGTCAAACAAATAGCCAGCAACAATCAAGACTTGCCCCAATCAGCTTTTTTCCTGGCATGCGAGCAGCATAAAACCAGTAACCCCCTAGAATCACAGCTCTTCCTGCTCCCTTTATAAGAATGGTACAGGGGAGTTTCCCTGTTTTAAACAGGTGTAGAATAAAGGAGGTCTCTCTTTTAAAAGCAAATCTAAATGAATTAATTCTTAGAAAATAGTCTTATTCTAGAAGAATGTTAAACATGTTAAAAAAATCTAGTGTTTCCTCTGTGCCTTCTAAGTATGTCTCCCTAGTAGGTAGTTACTGTGATTTACTATTCCAGCTACAGTAGAGAGGAGGGTTGAGTACATGCTAGAATGGCCCTTTCTACTTCCTTTTTTAGCCAGTTTATGAAGTGGGGAGATATGAAACAGGTGCGATCCATGTTCTGTGCCTGGTCTGGGTGTAGTACTCTCTGTCCAGATTTGATATCAGTCTTAGTAAGGTTCATCAGATGTGAAGGGCAGGTATTTAACCCCTGAATCAGCGGCATCCCCTAATGCAGGGCTTTCCAAATGGTGTGCAGCAGCACATTAGTGTGTTGCCTGAAGTGTGAAGGTGTGTCACCTACAATCTTGGAAATGTACGTTATTATTTATATATATGAAAGGTTGATATGAAAGATTTTCATGAGGTATGTTGTGTCCCCATACATTTTGTTATTACAATTTATGTATGTCTCTGTATCTCTTATAAGGGGTTAGTTTAACCTCTGATTTGCTAGTAAAACTGAATTGCTGTGTCGCAAAATGATGCATCTCTAAAAACTGTGTCACCAACATGAAAAGTTTGGAAAGCTCTGCCCTAGTGTATCTTCTCCCATATATGAGAATGGTTGCCTTTTATTTGGAAGCTCTGGACTTAAGAGACACTCACGGGAGCAAACTCTGATACCCATTCCAGTCTCCATGGAAAAGAATGTGGTATGTAGTCACTGTGTGCGTCTCAGTGCCTTGTTTGCCTAGGTATCTGCATCAAACATAGAGGCCCTTTGGTTCTGCCAGTGATAATGATGGTCTTTTTGTTAATTAAACAATAACATTAAATTGCTTTTCTAATATGAATTTATAGTATAGCCAAAGAAGATCTTGTGGAATGTGTCTCCAGGCAACTCAGCAAATTGAATTTTCATTTCAAAATTCATTTTGTTCATACTTGTTTGTTTGCTTGTTTCAGAAGGAGCACGGCAGGCTGCTCACAACCATGAGGTAAATACTTCACTCTGATACATCTGGATTTGACCCCCCCCCCGCTTAACTGTTGAAGCTGGGAAGTGGGGGTTGAAGGAATGTACTGGTAACTGATCCCCATACAGTTTATAAGCGAGTCCATGCAAGTGTCAGATTAAATAATGTGAAGTGGTATGTTTTGGACACATGCAGGAGTTACAGACTAATCCTCTGTATCTCCTCAGGAGGATTGCTGAGCCAATATCTTAACCTTTTGTAACACCAAGTATCCAGCCTTAAAAGGGGATAACATGAGCAGCAAGTGGATTATGTAGTGCTTACGAAGTATCAGAAAGGAAAATAAACTCAGTCTTGGTATGTAGGGTTTTTGGTCTCCCAAGCTCAGAAGGTGGTGGCTTTTTTGGCTCCTGGTGGTCTAAGATAATACAGATTATTTGGACAGTCTGGTTTATGACCTGGTGTGGAGACAGAAAGGACTTTTTCTGCCCTAGTGGTTTGCTTACACTGGGGAACTGATGCAGAATGCAAGCCTTTCATTCTCCTGGACATTCCAGTGTCCTATCATCTTACGGACGTAGTATTCTTCTAGGCCATCAAACTGAGGTAGGACTGAAAGGCACAGTGTTATAGTGGCTCAGAAGAAGAGGCTGCAGAAGGTGATACTGTGGGAATCCTACTCCACCCCATAGCGTTTGTCTTTGGGATTGCCTCAGGTTTCCATCTTGTTAATCCCATGAAGCTGTCTAGATCCTATGGAAAGAGAGAGAACAACAGAATCAAGGGCATTTGCTGTCTGCTGTCTGTGTCATTGGTGGTACTCCTCACTGAGTTCTTCCCTTTAATGGACTGAGGTTCTGAATCAGCAGTCCCCAGCAGGAGCTGCTCCCCCGCCCCCATTGAATAGGGCATATAAGTACATAAAACAAATGCTAAATTAATGGTTCTCTGTTTAGCCCTCTCGCTGGAGTGTTGTTCTCCTTATGGTACCAAATCGCCAATGGCCATTTTAGTTATACTGCTAGCCAACAACATCTTTCCTCAAAATGAAAGGGCCAGATGAAAGGAAATACATGCCTCTTAACCAATACCTTTGGGCTCCTGTTCCTGTCAATTCCAAATTGTTCCACAGAGCTCTTTGATAGGATATTAAGTGTCTATCACAGAGCCATTCTTGCTGCTCTTTTCGACATGTCTAGCTAGCATGACAACGGACAGTTCTTTCTATCCAGATGAGCTCTATTGTGGAATCTGAAAGCCAAATTGGTGTGTTTTATTGGCCAGTGTAAAGGCAAGTAAGAAATTTCAGCAGCCTTATTTCTCATCTAGAAAGAAGGTTAAAAGATGTTGCCTTTTTTTTTTGTAAACCCACAAGAGTAGAAACCCTGTTCTTTCTGACAACATTGCCCCAAGCATTTAGCCACCTACAGTCCATCCCTGGAGAAAGGCAGTATGTAAATCAGATAAATCAAATAAATAGATTGTTTGAGCTGACAGTGACAGAGTCACAAACACTGTGAGGGATGGGTGCTTGAAAGAGCAGCAGGGTGTATGAAAAGAGGATCACTTGAGTGCATGCTACACAAAACAGAAGGAGGCAATGAAAATGCAAGATAAAGTTTAACTAAAGAAAAATAAGTATCTTGCTTGCTCCCCTCCTTTTTAAGCATATGTATATCTGCTGATAATATCAGCATTGGGATAATTTTTGGAAGCTCAAGATTAGCGCCTGTTCTGAATTCTCAATGAGTTATTTTTTCTACCCTTGGCCTCAGTACAAAAGTCCCTCTGTCACATTTTCAGGACAATGAAAGAAGCAGTTAGTTTTGTATTTCTTTTCTAATTTATGATACTAAGCCTGAACCAATTAGTCCTTTGCAATGAAGTGGTAATCAAATCCGTGTGATTTTAATCCCACGAGTGAGCCTCAGAGTGGTTTAAGTACATAGGAGCCCTCAAGAGGATCCGTTACATGCTGGGGTAATGTACTCAGTAATGGAAGAGTGCTGATGGTTTTCATTATTCCTTATTCTGTTAAGCGGAAGTTCTGTGCCTTTTAGAGACTGAGCAATGTTAATTGCTTAACTGCCTGGGAGTGGGGGGTGCTACTTGGTGAATCTCTGCCCCTCAGGGAGTAAATGAAATGCCTGTTCTCCCCCCGCCTCAGCATTCAGTTTGACGGAGTCATTTGTTGTTCATTTCCAAGGGTTAGCACTGGTTTTCATTGGGATCGATTCAGGGCCAGCTTAAATTATATTACTGCCTTAGGCAAGCATTCATTTTGATGCCTCTTTCTAAGTATCTTATAAGCGGGATGTTCTTGCCATTTTATTACATATTTTTATTATATAGCTGTTCGTTAAATTGTTCTTTATGTGGAGGTAAAATGGATAGTGATGTACTATTGACATAATTATATATATATATAAAATCATGCTTTGTTGTGAATTGCTGAATATATGTAGAAAAGCAACATGAGAATGACTGTGATGAAGTAGATTCTCCCCAAGAGTTTTCCTTTTCCCAGAAACATGCCTGAATAAAGTGAAGACAGTGGGCTGTCACTGGAGAAAATCCTTGCTGGGATCCTCAGATTTAGCGGAAATAACATCCCTTGGCTACTACTCAAATACCCATGGAAAGCTTTACAGAATAGCTTCTTGATTTCTGAGAAGTGCGTGAAGCTGTGTTTTACAGTCAGATCAGTTGGGCTGTCCAGTGCAAGCCCAGAGCTTCTCAGTGGTGGCTATCCAGAATCTCTTGCTTCCAGAAAACTTTAAATTGGAAGTGCCAGGGATTAGTAATGGGATCTTCTTCATGCAAAACAGGGTCTCCATTTCTGGGTCAAAGCCCTTTCTGTAAGCATGCTGGATTGCAGATCCCCAGATCTGCTTTTACAAGATAGGTTCCTCTGTAAAACTAATCTGTGAATATTGTAGGTATCTTTAAATGGGTTGTTGCCATGGATGAATATTACTCGTGTGCGTTTTAAAAGCCCTCATTCCAAATGGAAATGTCTGTTTTTTATAGATGGTGAGAGTGATACAGGAAACAGTTTTGACATCCTGCTATTTCCTCTCGGTCCAGTTTTTCCCCCCAGCTTCTCCCCCTCATATGTCTCCTTTATGCCTCTCTATACTTCCAGCAGCCTTTATACTACTTTAGGAACCTCAGTTTTTCTTTATTAGAAGATATAGCAGCTGTCTCTGAGTTTGCTTGGGCAGAGACAAGAAGAGTTTTCTGAGCTTCCACAGAGCCGTTGTCTGTCTTGGCTGGCTGCCAAACCGTTCTCTGTTCACCTCCACCAAGCCCCTTTTATGAGGCGCACACCAATATGAAGCACAGAGCTTTAACTGCCTGAATTCCCTCGTAGGCTCTTAACCACTTAGCTTTCTTGCTTGGCCCCAAATCATGTTTGACACTTCATTTAAAGCCTAAGGTGTTCAAATACAAAAGGCCACGGTGTTGGCGAAAGCAAAGGAGAGGCATTTTCTGCTTGGTATACTTTTGGGGATGGATTTCTTAGCGCACGCTGGCAGCCAAGATATTCCAGTTATCTCAAAATCTTCCTCCTTGCCTAACAGTCCCATTGTCATGCTGCCGTTTTGATTACAGTTGCTACAGCGTAGCAGACAAAGAAGAAAGTTGTATTTCCATAATTACAAAGGCATGCTGTGAAAGGCTAGATTCTTTCTTATCAGACTTCTCAGACAAGAACTTTGAGAATGGGAAGAGATATTGTTTTTAAAAACAGCTATTTGCAGAATTCTCACAAGCCTGGGCTTGCACTTGCATTCTTAATCATATTCGTAGTCTCAGTTGACCTGCATCATGTACTACAGACCTTTCTTTTCTTCATAGATATCATTAAACTAAAGTGACCTTGCCCAGCCAGCATCTGTTGAGAAATGAGAAAGATCCAGGACTGGCCAAACAGTGGACCTCTTGACTCCAGGCCATTGGGATGTCTCTCCACATGGCTTTCCTGGTTTCAGACCTTACTTTTTTTTTGACATTGTGGTCAAGAAGATGGCTATTCTTTTGAAATTAACTTGTTATCCTTTCTTATTCCCACTTTGTTGGGTTTCTGAAAGAACATGGAAGTAGCATTAGCTGTGTCTAGTGGGTGTGAAGAGACTCTCTACACCTATGGCCTTGAAGCTTAGATTGTGAAGGAATGGTTTAATTTTTTTTTTCTCAGTCAGAATGACTCCTGTGAAGGGGCTGTTAGCCCTGTTGGGAGTAGGGATACAGGAAGCCGGTGTCTATATTTTCACCCATTCTCAGCTTGACTAGTAGTGTCTTCAAGAGCCAGTTGAGGTTTTAAAAAAAGGGTAAACACTATAGCAATAAAAATGGAAGCCTCAATCTATGACACAACAAATTAAAGATGGGAAAAACCTGTCTAGAGATCCCATCATTGCCCTTCTGAGTTATGCCTGTTTGGTCCTCCAGCTCCCGTTTTATTGTGGCATGGTCAGTGATAAATCAATGCAGTGACTGCCCTCAGAACTAAAGAAGGAGCTGTCCTTGAAAGAGTGACCTCTGGCAAAGCAGATTGCCTCCCTCTCCTCTTCAGGCATCCTCCCTCCATCCCTTCCCAGACTTCTAAACTGTGCACAGCTGGGATGATAAAGCCTCATTAGAATGATATTTCAGCCAGAGTCACCAAACAGCACTTCAGAGATACCTTTTGCTTGCCTATTTATCTGCCACCGATGTGTTGTGTGTGATTTAGGGCAAATGCCCTCCATGTGCCATTGAACTGAACATATGTGTTCACGAGAGAGGACATAAGCAACCCTGACTGATGTTTGTCCTGAAGCAACTGCTGGCAAGTGAAAAGGGAGAACAAAGATGGAGGAGATGATTAAAGAATTTCTGCCGTGCCGTCATCAATTCTGTATCATTTGTGTGCCTGTTATTCTCCAAAACCTGAAAAATAGATCAGTGCTGCTTCCCTTGGTGGAGACGAGCATTCCAAATACAGAGGTAGAGATATCTATGCAGAACAGCCCTAAGCACATTTTCTTAAAGGTAACCATATTGTCCTCAGTAGGACTTATTTTTCTGCAAATGTGCGTACTCTCTCACCTTTAAAGCTACTTTAGTGAAGGCTTTAATGGACAAAACAAAGGAACACTGCTGGTATGCTCCATTTCCTTCTGTTTGTTTGTTTTATTAAAAACATTGTTATGCCACTCTTCGGCTTAAAAGGCCCCCGTAGTGGCATTCAGATTATCAATAAAAACAAAACAATTCCTGCCTGCTGAGGCTCACAGTCTAAACAGCATGACAGAGGAGGAAAATGAATGGGGAGAGAAGAAAGGAGAGGAGAGCAAAACTCAGGCAGTAATTCATAAACTTGAATAGTAGTTCTTACAAGCTGGGAGGGAAACCATGGAGTGAGGAAAGGGACCATCTAGGTTCCCAACAGAACTGGTGGAACAGTCTTGCTTTTCATCTCTGTATTCACCCTGATGGAATGACTGCTGCCAAGGTGATGGTTGTGTGAAGGGAATACCGATGGAACTGATTTTTCAGCAGAGTTGATGGGATGGCCTGCTTCACATCACTTCCTCTGCTGAAAACTGATGGAGAGAGTGGGGTCTGTCAAAATCCCCACCATCTACTGTCATGAATATCATATGCAGAGGAGGGAGACTCAAGGTATTGTTGGGCTGCAACCCCCATCAACCCTAGCCAGCAAAAACAGTGGGAAAAGATGATGGGAGTTGCAGGCCAGCAGCTGGAAAATTATTCATTATCCACCCTTGGTCTTAACTGATTTGTTTCATGCTGATAATCCTCGGGGTGTAACATGGCTGTTGTCTGTCTGCAGAAAGAAACTGATACAAAGGAGAGATCTGTTTTTGATATTCCAATCTTCACAGAAGAGTTTCTGAACCACAGTAAAGGTGAGTATAATACAAGGCATATGTCCCCGCCCCATGTCTGTCTGACTCTGTCTGTCCATCTCTCCCTCTTTCTCACACACACACACACACACACATTCTGCCAACACTCAGAGTAGATGAAACAGTATTTTGTCTGTTGTTTATCTGTTTTTGTTTTTGTTAACATTTTGCTGTTTGACTGAAAAGAAGTTGGAAATAGTTTAATAATAAATACACATAAGGCTTAAAATAGTTACTGTAACTATCATTCAGATGCAAAACTGAAAAAAAAGTGTTGGCTAGGAATATGCTGTTAGGTTCAAGGTGTAGAGTCTGTTGCTGTGATTCTGTAGTGATCCAGTGTGTTGTCAGAACAGAGAAATGTCACCTTGTTTCAATGTTAGCGTCCCTGGCTGTTGTATTCTTTGGAGCTGCTGCTTTCTGCAAGTGGCTTTTATAGAGGGAAGATGGCTTCTGGCTTCTTGCCCCCCATTCTAAACCCTGCAAGACTTTACCAGAATTGGTAAAAAAAGAATTTCTCCTTGTTTTTTTCAGCAGTGCTTGCCCATAGGTGCCACAATTCTGCAAGCAGTCACTTGCATTGTACTAGAGAGCAGTATCTGGGGATAGGATTGGCTGCCCAGTCATATTCCTCTTAATTCCACCACTTTGTTAATGTTCAAAGAATGCAGAGATGAAGACTTCATGATGTAGACTTCAAGGCAGCACTTTAATGTAGCCACAAGTGCAAGAGATGGAAAAGTACAATTAGGTTGTCTGTGCCCTCTAGTCAGAGGACGTTTTTACAGTAACAGAACATATGTTCTTTGGAACCGTTGCTGTGATTGATTTATTTCATTTTCCAACATGTTCCTGGTCTTCTTTCCGACTTAGCTTAAATTTAATCTTTATGCGATTCCTAATCCTTTATTTTCCTGCTTGTATTAGAAGGAAGATGGATGAGCCTTCTTTGCACTTTTCCAAAAGTATATCTTGAGAAACCACTCCCCTTTGATACTGCTTTTAAAACCGTCTTTGATCGGAATCATATTGTTGCTTGACTCCTGAATTTCTTTGAGTTCTTCAGTGCAATCCAGAAAAGATTGAAATAGTCTCCTTATCGAGCTGCTGGAAATACTGGCTATGCAGGGGGATTATAAATGATTCCTACATTCAGTCTCCCTCTTCTGGGTTCTCAACAGCACGAGAAGCAGAATTGCGTCAGCTGCGCAAGTCCAACATGGAGTTTGAGGAAAGAAATGCTGCCCTGCAGAAGCATGTGGAGAGCATGCGCACGGCAGTGGAGAAGCTGGAAGTGGATGTGATCCAGGAACGCAGCCGCAACACTGTGCTACAGCAGCATCTAGAGACCTTACGGCAAGCCTTAACCAGCAGCTTTGCTGGAGTCCCGTTGCCAGGTGAAAGGCCATTCAGTACAGAGCACCTATTCCTTTTGGGAATCCCAATAGTTGGGGATTCCACATGGTTGGGAATTTGTGGTTTTCATGACTGCATGCTCTTGCTCAGGTGTTAGAGCTTTTTGAGGAATTAAGTATTGAAACCTGCTGGTGGGAAAAAATTTGAATTTTAAAATAGGCTGTGCCACTCATCTGCACATCTGTTCTCCATAATATAGGTCTTCACTCTGTGTTGGTTGTATGGCAGCTGCTTTTGCTCCTTGAAAGCCTGTTAACAGGGATGATGTAATGATGCAGTCCTTCCATTTTATCATATTGTCTAAGCACTCAACCTTTGTGAACTGTGTTCATTTTGAGTGCCTTGGACAAACAGCACTTTGAAGATCTGAGCTAGTATCTCTTTTGTTACTATTTGCATCTCTTGTAACGATAGTGCCTGCTGTTGCTGCAGTTCTTGTGCTGTATTCTTATTTCCTCTTATGTTTTATGTCTTACAGGAAGTGGAGAAACCCCTACAATGGACACGATAGATTCATATATGAATCGACTGCACAACATTATCCTGGCAAATCCACAGGAGAATGAGAATCTTATAGCCACAGTTCGGGAGGTTGTAAACCGCCTTGAACGCTAGCGACCTGGTGAGCTTCTGCCTTACCTGGACCTCTCACATTTTCTTGTTAGGGCTCTATTGAAAAGCTGATGATAACTGAAATCACTAATTTTTAAAATAAGATTCCGTGAGTGGATGGTGATATCAATATTCTATATTTTGATGAAATCAAAGACCAATTGTTTTCTAGTTCTAGGTTCTAGCAAAAACAATATACCCTCTGTATATAGAAAATATTTCTAATGCTTGGACAGAACAAACTTATCATGGCTACACATACATTCACTGGGTCGTTTTTTTAATAAGAGCAAATCAAATGTTCCCACAGTACTATATTTCTTCCCAATAGAGTTTTGCAGTTTCTGTATTTCAAAGAGGCTATAGCCTTACCTTTTTTTTAAATGGAAAGTACTAGGTTGACCTTTTTCTGTTTTAAAACCACAGCACTACATTCTCAGCATTTGGATTGCTAGTATAAAAACCAAATGGTGCTTTAATTCAGTATATTCAGAGTTCAGGTCCATCTGTGCCATTGTAAGCCAGAAGTCCTCAACCTTTCTGGTCGTGACCTTTTGCAATAATTGCACAGTACAGTTAATTGCATGCTCCCCATTAGAGCTGAGCTTAAAGTGAAGAAACCATTGCCCTGCCAGTGAGCAGCCAGATGGAACAGACAACAATTCTAAGTCAACTCTGCTCCCTGCAGGATGCCAAAGCTGTACTTCTGCCACTGTGTTATGAAGGGGAACAGCTTGTGGACAGGAGTCTGGGATTTTTCCACAGCTCATCAGCCTCCTCATTTTATTAGAGTAATTTCTGTTAGCATGCCTGCAAGCTAAGAAGGAAGAGACTTGGGGAATTTGTGGGTGGGAGGCAGTCCTGTCTGTGACAGCATGTGGCAGTTGGTAAAGAGGTCTCCCTTTAGGCAGGTGTTGGAAGGATACCCTGGCACTGCGCCAGCCATTTCCCAATTTAGCACACCGTGCCAACAAAACTCTACTTGAAACTTCAAACATCTGGATAGTTCACTTTATGCTTTGTCTTTTCTTGGGAGAAGCTCTGGGAGAGTTAACAACATTATTTGTAGCATCAAAATGGAAATGTGTTTTGCTTCTGGAAAAAATTTGAACCACTTGTGAACCACATTTTAATTACTTGAAGCTATGGCAAAAAGACGCAGCCACCACCCTTTCTCCTCCTCCGTTGTTGTTTTGTTAAGAAATCCTATTCTCACTCCTTAAAAACAGTTTAGATGAGGCAGTTAAAAATGTTGATTCCAGTTGGGTTGCATTATCCAAGTATGAACTTTCAACCACTGTAGATGTATCAAGTAGATTTGGTGTAATTAATTATTCTTGATGTTCACTTGGCAAAAAAGTTGTTCAGCGAGAGGAAGTTGTGAAGGTGAAAGCTGTGGACAGTTGTTGGGTGGGGTTACTGTTGATAAACAAGAGATCCACATAGCTATTATTGCGCTTACCATGTGTTAGGTCACATTAAATGGAAACTGTTTCCTTTACATTGAATGGATTTGTCTGGAGGTTTTTTGCACCCTTGGTAGACAAGTCAATTAAGCAAAGAGATGTCAGGGAAAAAAATTTACCCTGTTGTAATGGATAACGTACCATCACAGGGAAGAGTTACTTTTGGGTTACAGCTTTTTGCATTCCCTAACCAGTCTGACCATTCTAACTGGGGGATTACAGGATTTATATTCCAAAGATAGTCTTTCCAAGCTCTGCTCAATAGTCCCCCCTTTTTTTTAAGCAAGGACTGTTGCCAAACTCCTGCCATCTCCTGCAAATGACTCTCCACCCATTCTATCATGCTAAGAGAAAACATACCAACTTCTAATTGGGACAGGCTATTAAACAGAATTTTATAGATTTTGCAGTCACTGTATCATAGTTTTTCCAGTTACCAGGGTCAAGTAGCCTGGGGATTGCTGACTTCTTGCTATTCCATATTTAGAGTCCGGTAGATAAGTAATGTCATTCCAAACTGTCACCCTAATAACTTGATTAATATTAAACACCAGATACTTCAAATATTAAATAGAACTGTTTTTTTAATGCCATTGTTAGATTTTTTTTAAAAAAAAAATATGCTGCAAGGGTGAAAAAAAAATGCATTCACCCTGGGTCCACTGAAAGTAAGTTTATTTCCTATCTGTTTCTAGTTTTAAGTCACAGCATGTATTCCAGTTGAAATTGCTACTTTATTTTGAAGATGAGAGTTCTGCATTGACAGTTTACCTATATATGTCATGTCAAAGGATAGACATGTCTGGTATAATTTCTGGAACAGTTGATCTCTGAATTGGTCACCCTAAACGGTTTCAGTCTTAATATCATAAGCATTGTATTTAATAAATGTTTTACATCTAATGTTTTAATGGCATATTGGACTTGTTTGGATATACCACTAAATCATAATTATAGTGTTTTGAGAACAAGCCTAGCCCTGCGCCCTGGGCACTCACATTCCACCACCACTACCTGCATAACCATAGAGAGTGTAGAAACCCTTTCACATTAACTGTAGCTTTCTTAACATTTCAGTTCAGACTGTAATTAATCTTAACTATGGTTAGCAGAAACAAGCCACCTTCAAAGCAATTTTACTGGTGCCTGTCAAGACTAATCATAGTTCAGGATCAGATATACTAAAATGTAGTTAATTCAGAGCAGAAGTGGAACCTGCACATCCTTTCTTCACAGCTGTGCCAGAGAAGGAAGTAGGAGGGAGGAGGAGGTCTGGAGTAGGCTAGACTCATAGTTTAAACTGTGATTTAGTATTCCATCTGACTGCAGATACTATATCATTTTGAATAAATCTGCTCCATTTTATTTTATACTCCAACATATTACTTTGCTAGTAAGGGCATGGCACTGCCATTAAAAGAAATCCTTTTTTCAGCACATTCTGGTATATACTTTTCTTCTCAGCTAGTCTCAGGGAAAGCTGTGTTGGAAGGAAGATGGAGTGTGGAAGTTATTTGCAGTGGAAGTAGAAGGTTCGTAACCATATGTGCCACAGAAATGTTAACTTTAATCCCAGGTATAAGAGGGCAGTGAGGTGAGGAAAATGTATCCTGCATATCAAAAGAACATCTTTCTTAAATTCTGCCACATGAATATTTGGAGTCAGCGCTGAAAATGTGGGAATGGACCTGCAGTTTCCTGGGGAAAGAGGTAGTGTAATCCTGGGTTCATATCAAGTCATGGAAATGGGAAATCTGAGGATGAGGATAGGGAAAGAGAATTTATCTAAATGCCTTGAGTCCCTTTCGTGGCAGTTGTAAGTGAGACAAACAAATACCCATCCATCTTGCTTGCTTCAAAGAAATGCAGACAGGAGGGCACAGCATATGAGTATGTTCCTTCTTGCCCACATATTCAGATTTTTTTTCCAGGCCATCCTCTTTTCAAGAAACATGTTTTTTTAAAAAATAAACCTTCAATTGAGTGTGCCAAAATACTGTTCCAGTAGGAATTGAGTCAGGGACCAGAAGATGCCATTTAATTTATTCACAGTATTTAAAGATTGCCTTTCACCCATAATAGCTCCCAACATGGTTAGCAATAAAAAAAAATGAAAAGAATTCAAGTTAAAACAATTCAGAATTAGTAAACAAGAAGCTTAACTAAAAATGCCAGCAGGACCATAAACACAGAGTCAGAGCAAGTGGGGTAGGAGGGAAGGTGAGAGTAAATGTGCTTAACTGAATCTCTGAAAACTCTTGTGTGGAGTGGGGAGGATGTGCCTGCTTTGTCACTAGCTGGATGATGTTAAAAAGGACAGGAGTTACTACAGCAAAGACCCTACAATATGTTGAGGGTAGTCTCATTTTTGCAATTCATGGTGCCTGTAGAAGAGCTTTGCTGGCTGGTCATAATAGGGGAGGGAAGGCTAAGATGCATTCAAGGTGCTTCTAAGATTACAAGGACCATGCAGGATTTTTTTAAAAAAGACCAGTTCTTTCAACTGGGCATGGAAACAAGCTGGCTGCCTATGACAATATTTCCAAACTGGTGTAACATGTTTACAGCGTATATCTCTCAGCACATGAGCAATTGAATTCTGAACCCATTGACATTTCTGGATTATCTTCCAGGGACAAAGTGTTTCAGTATATTTTATCACAGTTCAGGCTAATCCTTCACAGATCTTTGGACAAAATCCTGTGTCAGATACGAATGTCTTCTAAACCTTCCTCCCCTCTCTGTTTTATCTGCAGTCTCTTAGCCCCTTGGATGTTTTTCTTAAAGGGATAAAGCAAGTGAGGAACGAGAGCTGTTCTGGAAATAATCCAAGGGTAGGTGACAAGACTCTGCACTGTGCTCTGGTCCTTGATTATTGGGCGAACCATTTAATGCATGAGATTCTTCTGTGAGGATCAAGGAGCAACCCAAGAGATTATGATATCCTCTATCAGCGTTTCTGAGCAAATTTCCACTGCACAGTCTACTGTTTCCTGTCGTTGGTCTTCTGGTTGTGGGCACACTCTGGACTAAATGATGCCACAGAGAGATGTCCTCCTCTCTATATGTCAAAGTTGTATTTTTGTCGTGGTGGTGCAGAGCTCTGAAATGTTTTTGTTGCTTGTGCTCCAAAGGACGGGGGTTCCCTTCATATTTCCTGTTGTGTGTAAGTTATATCTTGCATCAAATCTCCTGTGCTTCCATCTGTCGAAGTTGGTGATAATGCAAAGAAGAAGGTACAGGGCAGCTTTTTCTCTGACAGCACTGACAATGTAGGACCTTCATGTTGGATGAAAACCTTCTTCTTTTCTTTAGTTTGTTACTTAGTTTATTGTGTACAGTAGTCTTATGATTCAAATCTTTCTCTTAAGCAACAGGAAATAGGCAGGGGTGATTGCATTTGCTCCTTCCTTCTGATAATATGTGACTGTACCCAAGAAATAAACTTTGTAAAAAGAATTGTTTGTTTGCCGCTTTATAAAATGCCATTCTCTTAGCAATTCAGAAGATCAAATATAAGACGGAAAAAAAGTCAAGAAGTGCAATAAAATTCAAATACTACATGAAAGGAATTTCAAATATCAGGATGGGTTGCTGTTTCATTATGGATTTTTTAACAGAGCTCTAGCAAAACGAGAGCAAAAAATATAGGGATCCATTGAGTCCTGTAGCTATATAGAGCATGCATAAACTCAGGAGAATACATAAGGCGTCTAAACTGAACAGGTTTGCCTTTAATCTGAGAGTGTGAAAATGCGATGCTGCTTCAGTGCCAGACAGGATTGCAGGAGATGCGTGGTCTGTTTTACCACCTTTTTTTTTAAAAAAAATGTAGTTCTGGAGAACCCTCAGTTAAAATTTCTCCTCTGAGTGCTCTTTCCAACTGCTCCCTTGTTCCACAGGCTAAGATAGTGAGCTGTATGGTAGCATCCCATCTTTTGAAGCTATCTTCATATCATTGGTCTGTCAAGCCCTGTATTGTCTACCCCAATAGCTAGTGGACCTTTAGGTCTTACGAGAGCCATCTTTTCTTTATGATAGACCATTGTCCATCTCACATTATGGTGTACTCAGGTGTCTGACTGGTGGCAGCTGTCTAAAGCTCCAGGCGAACGTCTTTCCCAGTGACACACTTTCAGCTAAAGATGGCAGGAACTGAACCTAGAACTTCTGCATGTAAGCTGGGGTTTAGAATTGTATAGATGTTGTTGAACTGCAGCTCTTTATTGGCTGTGCTTGCTAAAGCTCATGAGAGTTGCAGTTCAGCAGTGTCTGGTGGATAACAACACACCTGAGATATGGTCTGAGGTTGACATATGACAGCTTTCTCCATTCCTAAAGCAGGTTGTAACCAAAGCCTAGCCACACATGGGTTGTGTGAGATGCACAGTGGTCTCTTGTAAGTTGGTTGCAAACTTCAACCAGTGCAGATGCCAGATGTTGCTCAGCAGCTCTGCGTTGGTCAGGCATTAACCTGTGGTACTGTGTCTAGTTCTATGTACCACAGTTCAGAAAGGATATTAACAAACTGGAATGTATCCAGAGGAAAAGATGGTAAAAGATCCAGGGACCAGCATATGAGAAACAGGTAAGGGCACTGGGTGTGTTTGGTTGGAGAAGGCAAGACTGTAAGATGTTAAGAAGGCAAGAGGTAAGCATTTTTGAATATAGCAGGGATGTCATGTAGTAGGAGTGGATTCAAATGTCAAGAAAAGAGCTCCCACCTAAACTTTACAAAGAGCATTCCTGATCGTAAGTGCTGTTTAACAGTGGAATAGACTGCCTCAACAGATGATGGACTCCCCTTTCAGTGTTTTTAAACAGAGGTTGAATGGTCATCTCTCAGGAGTGCTCTCGCTGTGTTTTCCTGCATGGCAGGAGGTTGGACAAGATGACTTGCAGCTCATCCAACTGTGAGTCAGTGAACTTCTTCTGTTTGCTCCAACTTGGAATCTCCCAGGCTGTTTTAGTCCCTTTACCAGCTTGAACCTGCGTTATGTACAAACACAAGGTGCTGTAGGAAATCTGGGCATATTATGGGCTAGTTCTTACAATTTGTGTTGCACACATGTAAGCATACATGCCAATATTTCCTGATGTTTCCGTTGTTCCCCCTTACTTATGGCTTCTTCTGCAAGCTGAGATTGACTTCCTGGAAGGATCTAGTCCAGAGGATCATATGCTGTACAAGGTGGTAATCTTGCCTCCATGCAATTCATTTTGAAGATCCATTCTGCTGCTGCAAGATCTTGCTTAACAAACATGCATCAGACAAGAGGGAGCACACAAGGACGGGGCAATGGGAAAGGAATCCTCCCTCCCACACAGATATGAACTTTGGTCCAGTTTGATGCACTCTTCTAAATGAAGGCATTTGTGGGTTTTTTGCAGCCACTGAAGTGGTTTACGTCACAGGAGCTTAACGTTGAAATACGACTAACCTTCTGAAACAGTCTTGCCTTTTAAGTTTGTGTTTCACATTTCACCATAGGCATGCAGGGCTGGGATGACTCTTTCCCCCAGCTGGATCCTAGTTCTGTCTTCCTAATTCAGCTTTTCAATTCCATACCAGAAGTGAGGTTTGAAAGAGGTTCACAGCCCAATAGTCTGATCTTGTGCCTTTGCTCCTGTGCTGCTGCTTGCAGTGGTACAGGCCGTTCTCTCACAGCAGCCTCAAGGAAGGCATCAACAAAGTTCAAGGGAAAAAATACATAGAGAAATGGTGACAACTTCTCCCAGAGAAGTCGTAGCAACTCCATAGTCACGCCCCAATTTACATTGCTTTGGACAATTTTCCAAGCAGCCATGTAGGGAGAACACCCATCAACAGGTATCGGTTGGCAAGTGTTAACCACACACATGGCCTGTTCCTTCCTTTCTCCTGCAGATATGGACAGATAAATGCCTGAAAGAGTAAGCACAAAGCTAGCAGTTTTTATCCTGATGGATTCACACAGTGCTAGGTTTGCTTCAGCAGGAAATGGGAGGTGGCTTCTCAAATCCAGACTGAGAGAAGCTGCTGCTCCCATCACCGGTTGGTTGCCTTTTTTTTAACTGGAAGTAGACATAAGAGCAAGAAATATGAAATTACATTAAACAAATAAACTCCCTGTTATAGTCTTTGGCCTCTGCAGAAATAATTCATATCCGGTGATCAGATAAATAGAAAACAGAATGTGGGGAGAGGATGTGGGAGGCTCATTATTATATATAAATACATGGGAACGTATTTGGCTTTCCCCCACTAGCTGCTCTCCAATAATACTGTGCCCCCTTGGGTTGCTTCATTCAAGAATATCTGAAGGGGGCCTAGGTCTGAGCTTGTACTTCCATCTGGAAATGGGGCTTATTCAAGTGTAAGAATCTCAGTCTGATAATATATGGCTTGTTAAAGCAAGAATGAGCCATTTCTCCATGTACTGTTCCTTCCTTTCTTTTGCAAGCTGGAGCTGGGGGAGTGCATCTAAGGCAGCACGTTTGTAAACGAAAGGCTAAATTCACAGCTCAGGTATTAACAGGAAACTAGTTGAATAAATGCTGGAAGTGCTTATTTCCTGTATTTGAAAGGGGAGTGGGGAGGATGTGTGAGAGTAAAACTGATTTTCAGTCTCCTGAAAGATGGATTATTAAATTAGGATTGTCACATTTGAACCGGGGTGTATCTGCACTGTTCAGTTATATCAGTTTTGTGTCACCTTTGGATCACTCCATCCTAAGTAATCCTGAGCTTTCTAGTTTGACGAAGAACTTAAAATTCTATATTAGCACTAAGTCTGTTCTCCTGAGCTACAGCACAATTGGTCACAGTTAGGGAGAGATGGACTAGGCTTATTTCTGGTCCATGCCACTATTGAAATATTAGTCATGGGTCCATTGTGTTCCGTTGGTGCATTAATCTGCAAAAAAATAAAAAAAATACTACAAACGTTTTTGTATCAATTCATTTAATTCTTTTCCCTCATTTGTTTAAAACATGTTTTTATTTGTACCAAGAATATTTATGAAGTGGAAAAGTTGGCAGGTAGTCAGTGGATAGTTTTCAGTTGACACATTTGGGAGCTGCAGCTCAAGTGAAATCACATGGAATTCAATAAGATCCATTTTCTCAAGCCTTCTTAGGAACAACACAACAGTGTGAGTGGAACTGGGGCATTAGTAGTTGTTGTCCTGCCTGGTACCAGAAAGAACATTTTATAAGGGGGACTCTTGGGGGAGTTTCCTCTTACCCCAACGACTGCGATCAACTGTGAGGACTTCTTTATGTCAGTGTCAGAGGAGGGGACCTTTTAGATGTTCTTGGGGTTTCTGTGCAAAACTCAATTCATCTTATCTCTCCACCAAATACCACCACCTTGGATTAACTGCTGCCACCACAAACACTGTCTAAACTCAAGCTTTCCAATACGTAGCATTCTCAGAGGCTCTAGTGTATAATGCAAAAGTAAAGATTTATTGAACAGAACATCACAGGTTATTTAATACATCTAAATCACATTATTCACTCATTCAACTAACTTGTAAGACTCTAACTTTCCTCTAATTCTGACCTTGGCAAACTCTCCTGACCAGTCAAACTCCTAAACCCAACCAGTTAATGCCATTTTTTCTATGCAAGTATCTTTTTTATTTTAAAATAATTTCTAAACTGAGTCGATGTGCGTTCCTAATGCTTGCTTCATTAAATCTGCTAAATCTGTTCCGATTTCAGTTTTAACTGCATTTTAATGAGGGAAATTTCACCAAAGTTGTTTTCTGCTTTTAAAAGATGCTGTCAAGTTCACATGAATCACTAGCTTTCACTTCCTAGGCACTCCAAGGAGACTGTGTTTCGAATTGGGTTTTGCCAACTTTGAGAGCTCAGCGTGCTATCTTGTATGTATTTAAAGCACCATGCTCAACTGCAGGCGATGTGGCGGTTTCCCTTGCATCTAGAGCAGGGATGAAAAATTTGTGGTCTTCAAATATTGTTGAGCTGCAGTCTAACAATACTTGAAGCCCACACATTCTTCCCCATTGCCCATGGTGGCTGGGGCTGATGGAAGTTGCAGTTCAACATCAACTCACATGTGCCTCGCCCTTGCTCTAATGTGAGCTTCTCTTCCATAAAAATAGCAACATTGAAAGGGCATTGGTCTACAGGTTGGGAGAAAGGGTCAGTACAGTACATTGTAATGCAATGACATGTCAGAATGGGATATGACAAATCTTGGTATGAATCCATCACTTATCCTCCAGAGGCCAGAGTATGCTTTATGCCAAATAACATTTAGCTGTGTTAATTTTTTTCCTCTCAAAGGCCACACTTAACTGGAGGACCTCAACTTGGAGATAAATTGGGTATCCAGGGAAACAGCTGCACACATGGCATTGGGGCACCGACTCCACCCCAGAGTGCAGGGGTCTGATTTCCCTTTTGAGAAGCTTTATGGCCTTGCTTACATCACACAGGAGATGGTGACCGTTGACATTGTCATAATGAGAGAAAGCAAAACATGAAGTATAAAAATAGCCCTGCAAAGTTCTTTCTCTTCCCTTCCGCTTTGCTACACAGCTGCTGTATTGGCCGTCTGTTTAACAGTCATTTTGGAGTCTAAGCCCACAAAGGGTCAGAACTCCTTCCTTTTCCAGTTTCCTGTCAGTAATTTATGTGGGTTTCC
The DNA here is from genome assembly GCA_948474755.1 of Ctenosaura bakeri. NCBI lineage: Eukaryota > Metazoa > Chordata > Lepidosauria > Squamata > Iguanidae > Ctenosaura > Ctenosaura bakeri. Next base: position 200,785 of record CAOLHI010002794.1, on the reverse strand, counting down.
TGTGGTGGTGGCATTCCATCTCACTTAGTCCTTAGTTGAGCTGTATCTTCTGGAATCTTGACTATATCTGCATTCAGCTGGAATATAAAGGCTATTTTGGTGGAGTTTGGAAAACTTACTTTTTTTTTGGCAGTACAGATGCTGGGCATATGATGAGGTGTAGTCCAAAAAGTCACATTTCCAAGCTTTTCTATTTCCCCCCAGGTCTTCTATTCTGCTGAAAGGTGGTCAGTTGTCCTTACCTCCTCACGGACATGTTGATATCCTTCACAATGTTTGGAGTTTCCAGATTCCGATTGGAGTGGCAAAATGATTTGCAGTAGGTATATTTCAGAGGAAGGAGCTGGCAAAACCACCTCGTAGTATTCTTTGTGTAAGAAAATTCATGGGTTTGCCATTAGTTGACCAGTGGCATGAAGGCACATATACACATGATTTGTAAAAGATGCAAAATCTTAGGCACCATTGATCATACATCCTTGGCTGACCTTACGAGCACAATGGCAGCAACAGCTGTAAACCCAAAAGACAGTGCTCCTCTCCAGAAAAAAAAACCCTTCTGAAATAAAGCTTTTATGACCAGCCAGAAGGCAAATGATGATGGAGCTAGTCAAAGGCATCCCACAGGTTTCCTTCCAGGACCGCAAACAGCATGTCTGCCTTACCGATGTATTGTATTTTAGGTCATGGAGCAGATAAATTCTCCATGAACTCTGCAGCCAGGGCAGTAGCATTTGGGATGGCCTTTCGTCTGCTTCTGGGCCTAGGCATGATAGAGCTGTGCTTGCCTCTTCTTCTTTCCCTCTGCGGCCAAAGACATTGGCAGTTGGGATGGAGGGAATCCTCTGAAATAAGGTGGCATGGTTGGCAAACTGTGATACGTGAGGGCAAATTCATGCTGTTTCCCCAATCATATTGGTTGCTCTTTTCCGACACAGCAAAACTTTTCACATGGTTATCCAGATGTACTCCTGATTCTTAGCTCTTTCAGATACAGTAGTGTCATTGCCTCATTGCCTCTCTGTTAACCTTTTCATCAGTTTTCTTTAGCCAAGAACCGTAGCACGTCCAGAGGATATTTTTAAGTGCCAAGACACATCAAGTGTTGCATGAGTTAACCCTGCCTCACTCAAAGTGGCCAGAAGTACACTTCTACTTCTTAAAAATTGGCATTTTTTCATGCTAAAAAATACAGGGAGGCCTTCTGATCTGTTTTAAAGATGAATCATTGCATCTGGGGGCTTCCAGGAGCAGAAATCCATCTTCCCTTTTGAGCCAGACAAAGGTTGGTGTGGGAATTCTGGAAATATTGAAGGCCATAAAAATATCCTACTGGCCTCAGTGCTACAATTTGCCTGTTCCTTGCATTGAAGTTAAGCTGTGATTCCACTCCCAAGCACTGTTTTTGAACAGTGCTGGACATCCAGTTTTGGGCACCTCAATTCAAGAAGGATGTCGACAAGCTGGAATGTGTCCAGAGGAGGGGGACCAAAATGGTGACGAGTCTGGAAGCCATGCCCTATGAAGAACACCTTAGGGAGCTGGGTATGTTTAGTCTGCAGAAGAGAAGGTTAAGAGGGGACATGATAGCCATGTTTAAATATTTGAAGGGATGTCATGTTGGGGAGGGAGCAGGCTTGTTCTCTACTGCTCCAGAGACTAGGACAAGGAACAATGGATTCAAGCTGCAGGAAAGGAGATTCCACTTGAACCTCAGGAAGAGTTTCCTGACGGTCAGAGCTGTCCGGCAGTGGAATCTGCTGCTGCCTCCATGGAGTGTGGTGGAGTCTCCTTCTTGGAGGTTTTTAAGCAGAGGCTGGATGGCCATCTGCCGGGAATGCTTTGATGGGTGTTCCTGCATAGCAGGGGGTTGGACTTGATGGCCCCTGGGGTCTCTTCCAACTCTAGGATTCTATGATTCTATCTCTCAGCTGTGCTAACTGAGATGTACTTGGTACGTCTTCTGCATATTCCTCTTTAACTCACTCTCCTGGGGTATAGCCGTTTTTGAACTTGACTGGCAAGGGTTCTGTTCACGCCTGTCGTGTGATATTGCCTAACCCTAAAATGGTATGTGGTGAGAGAGAAACTATGGCTAATTAGTAATGGAATGAGGATGATGGCGCATGGGTCCATGTGTATCGTAGCCAGGGCGCAAAGAGTCTAAATCCTTTGATGGGAACAAACCTGTATTTTTGGTGGAAAAAAATGAGGGCAGAGAGAGAACTATTCCTCTCCTAAATGCCAGGAATTGTTCTTGCCAGGGCTAACCATTTCCCATACGCTTTCGGGGATAATGTCGCAGCAGATTTAAAAATAACAGTTTGAAAATGCTGTCGAACAGCAAAAGTCTGTTTGAACCACATTTTTTCCCCTTTAAAAAAGAATAAAAAAAGATTCTGGCAGAGCTTCTCAAAGCGGAAAGGCAGACATTTGTAATTAATATAGACGATCATATTTCCAAAGCAAACAAAAACAAAAAGCGGGGTGGAGGGAGAGGCTTTGACATGAAAGGCCTTTTAATACTCACGTTAGCATCTTGTCTCTTGGTGGGAGTCAGGCTCCCTTGGCACTGTGGTGTGCTTGAGATGGTGAATTCGCAGTGTTTACTCATCTTGTGAGGGCCACATCACATGATGAGATGTACATCTGGAAAAACCACCTACGGATTCGACTGCACAAAACGTTCTCATCTTCTTCATAAGCAATAGCTTCAATAGTGACTATTTATTTGCATGTTAGGGAGCAAGTGATGGAGTATATATAGTATATGTTTATGAGTATGTCTCTCACATAGTTCTATTGCACTTCTTTGGCTGCTGTTGTCTGACTCATGTTGTTAGCCCCAGTCTTAAATTCGGGTTCGGTGCGTGGAGAGGACACCCTATGTCAGACACAACAGCTGAGATCTTACAGAATCAAGTGTAGTTTATGAGCTCCCTATGGAGAACTCTATTCTGGCTTCCCCGTCACCACTTCCAGCACTCACAGAATCCTAGAGTTGGAAGAGACCCCAGGGACCATCCAGTCCAACCCCTTGCCATACAGGAACCCACATCAAAGCACTCCCAACAGATGGCCATCCAGCCTCTGCTTAAAAACCTCCAAAGAAAGAGACTCCACCACACTCCATGGAGGCAGCACATTCCACTGCTGAACAGCTCTGACCATCAGGAAGTTCTTCCTGAGGTTCAGGTGGAATCTCCTTTCCTGCAGCTTGAATCTGTTGCTCCTTGTCCTAGTCTCTGAAGCATTGTCACCATTGTCTGCGCAAGGCCTTCCTCCAGACTGCCATTCTGTTGTTAGTGCAGAATGGAAGGCAACATAGAAGTGTCTGGCTGTGTTCTTGTAACCAGATGTCAACTGAAGACATCTTCTGCTGAGATCCACTGGGGTGTTCTGGAAGTCCCAGTGGATGATGTCAACAGTCCATGTCTGGCAATGGAGACATAGCCAAAAGCTTCTTTGCTTCCTCCCTCTTTCCACCAGCTGTGGCATGGTTGAAGTGAGGGCTGTTACAGTACAGTTGTGAGCCCTGGGTGGGCTTTGAACGTTGCAGAAGGAGGAAGAGAATACCAGACTTGGTGATAACAACAAGTGTACACAGGGACACTAATTGGATAACTACCAACAGGAGCTCTTGGCCTGATGTATTCTTTTGCTCCTTGCCACTGCCTGCCCAATCATAAGGGAACATCTCATACTGTTGGCAACTAGTTTGCTTGCTACAACGTGCTCTAGGCAGAGCTGTCCTAGAAAACATGCAGCAGCTAGGTTGCTGTCTGGAATAGAAATCACATACCGGACTACAGCTTCTTGAACGCTCCAGCCAGCCTGGTCATTGGCTATAATGGGAGTTGTAATTCAAACGGCTTACTAAGATGTGGCCTAGAACAGCAGGATACATTATATTGAGCTGGGTTCTTTGCCAATGTAACTGCTGACCTTTTGGTTTGCAGGCTCAATTTGAAATATTCTCTTTGGTCTCTCAAGTTTAAGACTTAGGTATTTCAGGAATGGCTCTCTTCCCCATATGGGCCTTCCCAGGTACTTGGCTCAGTTTTTGAGTCCTTTCCTATAGTTCTAAGCAGTTGCTAAGAATGGGAGGGCCTTTTTAGTTACGGTACCTAGACTGTGGAATGACCTATATACACAAATATTTTTGTTGCTCTCCATGTTAGATTCTCACCAGTCAATTAAAATAACTGTGATTCACTGTGGTTTTAACAGAGAGCTTTTGAATATTAATCTGTTTTGTTCCTATCAGTTCTGCCTCATTTGACTGTTTCTTGTTGCTTTGATGCTTCTGTACAGTTTTATTGGTCATCGCTTCCCATGTGTCAGCACTGGAGAGAAAGTGGGATCCACATTTTATTGGGTTTACCCCAGAAAAAGCTAGGGGGAAAAAAATTTTTTTGGCAGTAAACTTCCAGAATCGTCTAGCCAACATATCCAGTGATTTGGAGCGATTTGGAGAGCTACAGTCCAAACTCAAACTTTTGCTGGCTCTGGATCCCGAGTTAATCATGCATACAGTAGACCTTTCAAAGTCTCTGGATTGTAAATGTGTCATGATTGACTTTACGTCCAGGAATTTCAGTGGCTCTACTCTTAGCATGTAAATCTGTACCCAAACCATGATAAAGAAATAATACTGACTAGAGAACATCTTGGACGTGCCTTCCAACCAGCCCTGTTCAGCTTGTTATTTTTTAAACCCATCCATAACACTCCTAGGAATACAGAATGCAACATGTCTAAAATGTTTGGAAACAAGCTACCAGGAGATCCAAGTTTCTCTTGAGAATGTCACACCTCCTCCCTGGCGAGATTTTGAAAAGCTGTCTCACAGTTCGGAACAATGCCAGAGATAAGCTGGCGGACAGTCAACAGGGCGTAGGTGTGCTGAACTCGGCACAGGACAAGGCTGTTTGTTGCTAGAGAATGGAGTCATCATCATCTCGCTCCTGGCGACAAGGGAGGGGACCGTTTCCTACAAGCAAAAATCCTGCTGAACTTGCAAGGATCTTGTGGACTCAGGAGACAAATGGCTGTACATCTGTGCTGGCTGATGCGCATCAGGTCTGGTAAGTTGGAAGGTGAAAATCCATAAGCAGAGTCCAAGGTCACCAACATCTAATTTCTACCTGACCTCCCTTGCAAGCGCTAGGTCAGGGGTGGAAATCATGAAGCTCTCCAGATGTTGGTGGAGTGGAACTCCCAGGAGACCTGGACCAGTACAGCCAATTGTGAGGAGCGCTGGAAAGCCACCCGTATTTGGGGAACTGTTGCCATGCCATTTGATCAAATGATACAAAACTTGCCCCCCAATATGGCACAGACCAGATTTATATTTCTGGGTGGGAATTGTATAGTTCTTCAGAGGTTGTTGTGGTTCCCAACAGTCCCCACCAGTATAGCCAACTGCGGGGTTTCAGGCCAACAAAATTCCACCCCTGGTGCAAATATTCTTTGTACCTTTCTACTGGTTGGAAGAAGTCTAGTGGCTCAGATGGGCACTATCTCATATCATCTTACCAATGAGTGGGATTATTCCTGCCTAACATGGTAATGTTTTAATTTGCATTACAGGTTTTATTTATTATCAGAGAAAGCCATTTGTTACATGTTGTTGTGTGCCTCCAAGTTGATTTCAGCTGATGGCAACCCTATTATACAAGTTTCTTGGGAAGATTTGTTCAGAAGAGGGTTTTGCTGTTTCTTTCCTCTGAAATGGAGAGACTATGACTTCACCAGGGTCATCCAGTGCATTTCCCTGGTCAAGTGGGGATCTGAACTCTGGACTCCCAACACTCAAACCGCACTGGCTCCATTTGTGATGTTACTTGCTGTCATTGTATTATTTTCTGTAACCATTTTTTGTGGGGATAGAAAAAATCAGGGTGGAACCCCTGACCTGCTTATGGTGGTATCTTCTGTGGGCCATCATTTAATTTTAGCCCAAATGTTTTGGAAGTTGCGGCAGCAACTAAGCACATTGACCAGGCAGGGGTGGGAATCATGCAACCTTCCACATATTGTCGGACTGCAGCTCCCAGCACTCAGCCCCATTGCTTGTGTGGCTAGGCCTGCTGGGAACTGCAGTCCACCCATGTCTGGAGAGCCACATGCTTCCCACCCCTGGATGAGGGAGTAAGCTTTATCAAACAGGTTGGGACTGACTTCTGCGTAAGCTAATGTAGCATTGCACTGTTTGCAGATGGGAGGACTCTGAAGGTTTCTGGACTCCAATTCCCATTGCATCTGACCAGTGGTCATTCCAGATGGGCCTTGTGGAAGTCATAATTCAAAACTTTGGTGGGCCACACCTTAACCCAAACCCTTGCCCTAGGGAAACCGAGGAGGCTTGGTTTCTTTGAGGTTCAGTTAAGTTCATCCCAAGAATCCAAGGGTGTGGAAATCATACTGCATATGCAAGTCTCTTGCCTGCCCTAGTTTCAGTGTGATCTGAAATACCCTCAACATCTGGACTGGTCTTAAAGATCTCTTCTTGACTTCACTGTTATTGCTATCGGATCACTTCTAAGCAGTGCTGGCTAAGCAGCTCAAGAGATGCTGCTGTTAGCCTTAATGCCAGAGAGGCTGAAGAATGCTGGATAACGGCAGGGGTGGAAGGGAGATCTACTCTTTTGTGTTCAGCTCAGAGAGCTGCCTTGTATCAAGTAAAAAGTTTTTTCTTGGCTCAGGGAAATTCAGCATTGGACTTCAGGGGCACCTCCCAGACTTAGGGGGCCCCGAGCAAAGTATTTTCTGGTGAGACCCCTTTTTGGTCAAAGGGCCCTGGAACAGCTGGCAACAGTGACAACTCACATTCTCGGATCTCAGGGCCTGGTCCTCCTTCTCCAGTCTTCTGGATGGGGGGGAAGAATCTCAGGGCAAGAGCATCGCCTTCAAAAGTGTATGTGTATTCCCTTTCGTTAGACATCTGAATGACATTCTCTGAGCATCTGTTGTTGTGTAATGACCTCACCGAGGCCTGCCCCTTCTGACATCACTAGAGTCATTTTTTACCTGATATCTCAGGACCTGGGATGGTACTAATGTGACAACCTTATTGGCAACACTTGGGTAACTGTGTCTAGATGTCCTTTAATTTCCCAACAAAGGCAGGCATCACAGGAGAAAAGTTAACTTTTTGGAGTGCCCATCCCTTCCTCCTCCAACTGCCCCAATTTGATAGACACAGGCCATTTCCGCACTAGACTGTTATAGTGCTATTATTCCACTTTCAACATCCTATGGAATCCTGGGGTTTGCGATTTAGGGAGGGGCCCTATGTACTGAGTTCAGTGCTGAAGGAATTTATACTCAATTAACTCAGTGGTGGTGGAGGAGAAGAGGGTAGAATTTTGCCTTTTCCAGTAGGTTCAGACAAAATCAAACTGCTGCAGCCTCTCCTAGCTTTTGTGTTCTTCCTCATAGATAACTTTTCGCCTCTTGACCACACTTTGATAGTGCGTGGCCACATGTGTCCCAGTTTTCACATATGAAATATTGGAGGGCATGCCAATTTTAGAATCATAGAATCATAGAATCATAGAATCATGAAGAGACCCTACGGGCCATCCAGTCCAACCCCCTGCCATGCAGGAACACCCATCAAAGCCTTCCCAACAGATGGCCATCCAACCTATGCTTAAAAACCTCCAAAGAAGGAGACTCTACCACACTCCACTGCCGGACAGCTCTGACCAAGTTCTTCCTGAGGTTCAGATGGAATCTCCTTTCCTGCAGCTTGAATCCATTGCTCCTTGCCCTAGTCTCTGGAGCAGCGGAAAACAAGCCCGCTCCCTCCTCGACGTGACATCCCTTCAGATATTTAAACATGGCTATCCTGTCCCCTTGCAACCTTCTCTAGGGAGCTGCAGTTCCTAAAAGTAACTGTTTCTAAGCTGTGCGTTAGCAGGGGGCCCTGGGAGCTTGACCACTTGCCCAAGGATACCAGTACTATTACTGATCCTGGCAAACAGAGAAGACTGTTCCTTCTTCCCATTTATTTGAGGTTATTAATGTCTCAGCTGAGGATATGTGCAAGGAAATCCCTGACTGGAACTTCAGGGAATTGTCTTTCAAATGCTTGCTCCCCCCACCCACCCATCCTGCCTTTTCTCAAACGTACTTTAGCTGCTGCATTGACTCTGCTGCTCCAGCCTCAGGAAGTTTAACATTGCTTCCTGAGTGGCACATGAACTCTCTGCTTCTTTTTGTTCCCTGGGGGAAAGAGGGTGGATCCTTCCCCCTCCTCTTTGGGGGAGGCAGCAAAGGAAGTGCATCCAAAGTCCATCCAAGGGTGGTCAGCAGGAATGTCTATCTTGCTGGGCTTTCATACCATTTTTCGAGGGAGGAGGGTGAGAAAAAAAACTGCTCTTTCAGCACAAGTGTGACCCACGTGCAATCTCTCTCTCTCTCTTCTTGTTTCTCGCTGGCAGAGAGCATTTTATTAGCAAACATAGTGTCCATGGGGCCTGCCAGAACAGGAGGAGCATCTCACACCTCGAGATTGCAGGGCCAAAATCTGAGGCCTCGGGACAACTGCTGATGATGCTATTAAGCACATAGACTCCAGCTGTCCCGATTAATCCTCTATCATCCCACTTGTTCAGCTGCTTGTAAAGCATCCCAGTTTTTCTCTCCTCCTCCTGTGCTGTCCTTAGCCGATTTCAGTTACTGCAAAAGTTCAGAATGTAACGTTCAATCAACTCACAGTAACGAGAGGGGAAAAGAGCGGGCAGAATCTTGCTCTTCCCTGTAGGCTCAGGCAAAATCAAACTGCTGCAATCTCTCCTACATTATGTCACCTTCCTCATTAATAACTTTTGCCCTCTTGACCACACACGGATGTTGCTTGGCCGCATGTGTTCTAGTTTTCATTTGTGAAATGTTGGAGGTGTGTAAGCAGGATACAAAAAGTGTCAAACCCAGTTGCTCGGAGCAGGTCGGTCAAACGAGCATCATGTCTAATAAATGGGAAAATATTTCTCTGGTTGGAAATCAGATTTCCAAGTGTTGCATTGAACAGAAACCCCTCCACACTTTTTCAAGCTCTGTTTTGATAACCTTTGCAAACTCTGCTTTTAAGAAAACCTAGGAGTAGGAGTCCAACTAAATAAAATGATCAAGACTCTACTTTGAACGGTAAGCAATCAGTAGTCACTCCAAAGTGGCTGGCAGCAACAAGGGTCCAAGAACATACAGCTGAGTATAATTTTCAAGGCAATGCTCTTCTCTTGAGATTCTTCCACCTTGTTCTCTGGACTAGAAAATCCAGGCCAGACCCTGCGACCCGGTAACACGATTGGCCAGGAAGGCAGAGCTTGGGAAAGTTACTTTTATCCAGAGTACAACTTGCAGGGGTCTTGCTTTTGGGGGATTCTGGGAGTTGTAATACAAAACTCTAGCGTTCTTCAAGTCCACCTGAAAGATGACGAGGATAGCAATACCAGGAGAAAGTTGTGACTGGCACCAAAAATGTTCCAGGAGGATGAAAATCACACTGTGGCACTCTGTCAAGGAAGTAAGAGAAGCATTATCACATGCTCTTCACTTTGACACACAGTAGGAAGTGCCAGGCATAGCATTTGACAGGGTCACCTTCTTTGGCAAGAAAGAAAGGGGGGAAAAAATGGTACCAGAAACTGACAATATACACGCATGAATGAAAAGGTGCGTTTAACTGACATCACTGAAGAAGGCAGAAATGTCTGGTCCACGATTCATAAACAAATGCCTGTTATCCATCATTTCGTTGAATTTATAATCAATTTTATGCTTGATTATGTCCTTGTGGGATACAGGTTCAATTTGTTTGCAGTGCTGTGTCGTTGATTTATTTGCCTATCTTACACAAAAGCATTGGGGGATAGCAGGCACAGTGCTGGGCTTGGAAAGAGGGTATTTTTGAAACAACAGTGTGCCCTTGGATGGAGTTCACGGACCGCTTGTGGTTTGACCAGGGCTGGATACTTCCCATTTTGGAATGGGTCTTCTCTTTCTGCTCAGACTGTGCTCCTCCCTCTGCCCCACCTCCAATTTCTTTTTACCAGCAACCTGCAAAACCCAGGCTTTTGTTTTCTTGTCCATCCAAATTACAAATGGTCAAAGAGACATATTCAACCTTCTGCCATAAGAGCTAGCTACTAGCCACCAGCCATCAGAGCCATGGAATGCTATACAAGCCCTGGAACTGGTTGTCTTGTCTCTCAAGACTGTGCAATGACATATTTCTTTCATGGCCTCTTACCCCCTCCAACATCTGTCCAGTTACGGTGGGTGACATTGGCTGAAAGCCTCTTGGGGCAGAACATCAGCACAACTACAGTGGAGTGGGGAGGAGGAAGAGGACGAGCATTGGAGAGAGGGCGACCAAAATGGTGAGGGGCCTGGAAGCCATGCCCTATGAGGATAGACTTAGAGAGCTGGCGATGTTTAGTCTGCAGAAGAGAAGGTTAAGAGGGGACATGAGAGCCATGTTTAAATATTTGAAGGGATGCCATGTAGGGGAAGGAGAGGGCTTGTTTTCTGCTGCTCCAGAGACCAGGACAAGGAGCAATGGATTCAAGCTGCAGGAAAGGAGATTCCACCTGAACCTCAGGAAGAACTTCCTGACAGTCAGGGCTGTCTGGCAGTGGAATCTGCTGCCTCGGAGTGTAGTGGAGTCTCCTTCTTTGGAGGTTTTTAAGCAGAGGCTGGATGGCCGTCTGTCGGGAGTGCTTTGAGGGTGTTCCTGCATGGCAGGGGGTTGGACTGGGTGGCCCCTGGGGTCTCTTCCAACTCTATATTTCTATGATTCTATGATTCTGCACTAGCTTGTTATAGTGCTATTATTCCACTTTCAACATCCTATGGAATCCTGGGGTTTGCAGTTTGGGGAAGGGCCTTTGAGGCCCCTCCCTAAACTGCAAACCCCAGGATTCCATAGGATGTTGAAAGTGGAATCATAGCGCTATTAACAGTCTAGCGCGGAAATGGCCCAAGAGCAGTTTGACAGTTTGAATATGCTGCCTGGGAGCGTGGTGAAGTTTCCTTCTTTGGAGGCTTTGAAACAGAGGCTGGACGGCCATCCGTCGGGAGTGCTTTGATGGCGTATTCCTTCATGGCAGAACTGGGGTTGGACTCGGTGGCCCTTGGAGTCTCTTTCCAACTCTATAATTCTATGCTGCTGCCTGTGGCGAGTTTGTTACTTCATCTGGAATGTTTTTGATGATGTTAGTACGATTTTAAAACGAAAGCAAAACATAGCCATGACTGATCATGGGTTTCTTCTCCCACCATTTTCTGTTCCAAAGCTGCAGGAAAAGCGTAAAGCTGGAGGCCTCTCCTGAAATCCCCTTTTCTTTGTTTGTTGATACCCAGGAAGACGCCTGGGAGGCCAACTTGTTTGTACCATGTGTGTATATATCTGGACGGAGGCCTATAAATTCCACACATTCTCAGAATGCTTTTAAGGGAGGGAAATATTGCAAAGGCACAATCAAGATTTGGACTGCTGCGTCTCAGATCCAAAGGGTTTCACAACAATGCGGTCGATGTGTATTTCCAGATGTCTCTGAAACTGTGAAAGAGACGGTCCCTGTGGGGACGGGCAGCACCCTCTGATGGCCACTCTTGGCTTTGCATCTTCTGGAAAAGAGATGGAAAAACCCCTTTTCTTTTTTTAATGCAACTGAGAAAGAAGTAATCGAAACAATCTGGCTGCAGAGCTTCTGTGTTCTCCTGCAGGGCCATTTCCGCACTAGCCTGTTATAGCGCGATGATTCCACTTTCAACATCCTCTGGAATCCTGGGGTTTGCAGTTTCGGGAGGGGCCGGCCAAAAGCCCACTGCAAGGCTGTGGTTGAACGACTGTTTCTCTGTCCAATGGTCTCCACATTGTTGTAAGGAGGGGTGGGAATCACGATGTCCTCCAGATGTTGTTGGACCGCCAGTCCTAGCAATCTCAGTCAGCATCTCCAATGATGAGGAATGCTGGGAACTGCAGTCCAACAACATCTGGAGGGTGGTGTGATTTCCATCACAGACTGTGAGGATAAAAAGATAAAGGCCCCAGTCCAGTTGTTACACTCAGTTGGTGTAAACCCCCTTGAATCAGTTGCTAAATGGTAAGTCAAGAGTTGTGTAAACCCCATCGATTCAGTGGGTCTACTCTAGGTGGAACTAGTAGGCTGAAATTTCAAGGGAAATTTGTGTCTTGTGAAGCAACACAGAAATGACAATGGCCATTTCCGCACTAGCCTGTTATAGCGCGATGATTCCACTTTCGACATCCTCTGGAATCCTGGGGTTTGCAGTTTCAGGAGGGGCTGGCTGGCCCCTCCCGAAACTGCAAACCCCAGGATTCCAGAGGATGTCGAAAGTGGAATCATTGCGCTATAACAGGCTAGTGTGGAAATGGCTCATGATTCTTCCTACTACTAAAGGAAGGAAATATTGCTCCTCCACCAGCGAGTATAATTTTAACTGTAGCACCATTGCAGCAGCATTGATTTCTTAAGGTGGAGGAGAAGGCGTATGAGTACCCAACATTTTCCCTGGAGTTTCCTTTCTTGAAATCATTTCCTTCTGAGCCCTTGGTCTGTTCTTTCAGTGCTTCTGTGTTCAAAAAGCAATTTGAGGATATGGTGCGAGAGCTTTTTCAGAGCTGGAAAAATGGGGGGTAGAAATAGCTTCTGCGCACGAGCTGCAGTGACTCTTCCATTTCATACAAGTTTCATCAGGCACCAAATTCCCCAAACTGCTTTTTTTCCCTACTCAAGGGAATTTGAGGAGCTCTTCGGAGTTTCTGTGCAATAAATAACAAAAAGTTTGGAAGCTTTTTACGTTTGGTTTAAAACAATCCCCCTTCTCATCTTCCTCTGTGTGACAAAAGTAAGCATCTGAATGATATATAAATCTGTACACACAGCAAAAATAAACAAAAGAGAGAGAAAGGAAATGGGGGTATATTCTAGAACTGGAAATATTGCAAAAAGTGGGCAGCCAAGATCACCAAGGAACTATCCCTCTGCAAGGAAAGATTGCAACCTTTGGGGTTATTTAGCTAAAGTGGGGGAAAAACAGTGAGACATGACAGGAGTATAAAATTATGGATGATGTGGGGAAAGTAAATATAACACAGTGTATTAAATCATAATACAAGCGAGGAGAGGGTCCAGCAGTTTGTTTTTGCCTAAGCCTACTGGGAACGGCAAGAATTTTTCTCATCCTCTCCTCCTTGCTGAGTTAACAGAATCCAAACCTGCTTTCCCACTTTGAAGTCAGGCCATTTCTGCACTAGACTGTTATAGTGCTATTATTCCACTTTCAACATCCTGTGGAATCCTGGAGTTTGCAGTTTAGGGAAGGGCTTCAGATGGTCTCAGTTTGCAGCACCTGAAGGAAGCTGAAGGCAAAGGGAGAAAGTGGGAGGAGGAGAGAAAATCTGGGATGTCTGAACCATCTTGGGCAAAGTCACACTCTCTCAGCCTCAGGGGAAAGTGATGGAAAACCCTTCTGGACTGAACTTGCCAAGAAAAAGCCGTGATTAGTTCACCTTAGGGTCACTATAAGTTGGAAACGAAAGCACAAAACAACAACAAACTATATCTATATTACTATTTATCTCAGTAAATGCAGAGGCTTGACCCATCCACGATTTTGTTAAGATAAGATGTAATTCGGCTCTGTAATTTCCCAAGGAGGCAATGAATTATCCTGAGGGCATTCTATTTTTATTCTGTATGTTATTCTTGTGGTCTACGGGGGCATTTTTTAAAATCCAATGGAATCATTTTATTTTTTAAAAATGGCTGCATGTATTGCACAAATTTGTGATGTCAGTTTCTAACAGACGTTGTCTTGCTCTGTTGTCACTATTCCCATTATCCTGTTGCTTTGCTCTGAATATTTCTTTTAAACATAGTTATAAGCTTAGAAACTCAGGCCCAGGAGACTGCGCTGTGTCCAAAGCAAAACACTAGGAAACGAAAAATGGTACTTGTAATTAATATCCCCTCCGAAATGACTGAAAATGAAGGAATAAGACAACAACAATAAGGAACCAAACCAAAAAAGAACCGGCAGCAATGGGCCACCTTCGGCTTCCTTGTTGCAACACCCTTTTCTCTCTGGGACCAATTTTGGTGCGAGATTGAAGTCCCACTAAGGTCAAGAAACCTTAGCTGTAAACTGAGATCTTTATCTGTGTGGGAAACAGGAGAATAAGTTTTACTGGTAAAAAGGAAAGACAATAAATAACTTAGAAGTTCCTCACAAAATCCCCTTGTGGCTTGCTGTCAAAGGTGTCTATGCAGCAGAAATAGTTCTACCGCTGAAGCATATTTCAAATACTAGGCATTTTTTTCCCCTTCCAGCTCCATCCCATATCCACTATTTTATTTTTTTATAAAAAGAAAAACAACAACCCCAAACTCTCTGTCTTTCTTTCTGTGTGTGTATAGAAATCTTGATTGCAAAATTTGCTCAGCAACACTGTCAGGTGTATGTGTGTATGTGTGTGTGTGTGTGTGTGTGTGTGTATGTATATATATATTTCCCTTCTTCTTTCCACCTAAATCAGCTGTGCAGATGGCTATATCTGGCTATTGCCAAGGGGCCAATACACACATGGGCAGTTGAATTTCAGCAAGTCTCTCCAGTGCCCCTTCCATTGCCCCTCTGCACACCTCCGACTCCTTTGCATGGAAAGCTGGTTGTATTTAATGGGTTGTTAACTCGATTTATTCTCTGGGACTTGTGCAGTAATTTTACAGCTGGCAAAAGCAAAAGGGGGTGGTGGGAACGGTGAAAGAGCCAATACACATATATATCTCTGTGGGTATAGACACATGCCCCCACCCGAACTGTTGAAAAAGAGACTGGAGAGCCGGGGCTTGACTTTGAGTTATAGCGCCTGGGTTCTGGCTATTACAATTCTGTGCATTATGACCTTATTAAATTATTGCTTTCTGACCTTCGCAGGGCTGCAGATATACTAACCTTCTCTCTCAAAAGGGGGTAGGGGAAAAGGAGGAAAAGTGAGACCATATACTCTTCTCTGGATCTGTCTCGATGCAATATTTTGCCGTGGAATGAGATGGAGAAGCATCCTGCCTAGGAATGTATTTCAGGCATTATTCTAATGCCCAGCTGGACCAGTGGTGTCGTTACGGAGGGCGGCAAAGTGAGTACATTGCCACCCCCATAAGAATTCTGCCCCCCTGTGAAATTTTCCTTTATGGCCCATTCGCATTGTAGAGTTATAGCGCTATCATTCCACTTTAACTGCTGTGGTTCCATCCTGTGGAGTTCTGGGACTGGCAGTTTAAGGAGGGCTGTTAGGAATTCTTAGCCACTCTGGTGCTTCACAGAACTACAAACCTCAGGATTCCTTAGGAGGCAACCATGGCAGATTAAGTGAATTATAGTGCTATAATTCTGTAGTGTGAATGTAATTCCAGTCCCCAAATTTCTAGCAATAATGCAACTTAAAACTTCAGTTGAGCATTTAGAAATAAAGGTATGCCTCTGTTAACTAAGCTGACATATTCCTGGGGATTGCTTCTTGACCCAAAAAGTTGGTACCAGAAGCAGGAAAACATGGAAGGAATAGGGGTATTCCTTCCTGTCACCCTGCTGCGGTAATCTCCTGGTAAGCAAAACTGTTATTTCTGACTTATGGCGACCCTATCATGGGGTTTTCTGAGGCTGAGAGTGTGTGATGCACACAAGGTCCCCCAGGGGATTTCCATGGCTGAATGGGGAATCAAACCCCGGTCTCCAGGACCGTAGCCCAATGCTCAAACCACAACATCAAGATGGCTTTCCAATACAGCTACATTATTCCGAATCAGAGTAAGATCACATTAGTCTGACATTTAATATGCTACTTCATTTGCTTTGCAAGGAGCACGGTTGGAGGAAGGAATCCCCTGTGACCTGTTAATGCAAAAAGGATCTCCACGCCAGCAAGAATATTCCTGGTTTGGTTGCCCTCCCACAAAACACCATAATATGGTGGTTCCTTTGCTAATACCAGTCAAAGAAATACGTCCTTTCCTTTAAAAAAAAAAAAAATCACTGTTTTTTTGGAGGGGTACCCTGGAGTATACAGCGCTAAATATAAAGTACTCTTGTGAAGTTTGGCCTTATGAATATTCACTTGTTGAATTTACATTTTGTTTTTCATCTCTGTGAGCGATTAGAAGAGCGCCCGGTGCAGACTGTGGAAGTTCATCTTCCCAGCTGTCTCGGGCAGCTTTTCAAATGGATGCATGGATGGAAAGATTTGGAGCAAAACAGTCCCTTATTGTTTCCTGCTGTGGATGTCCTTCTTTTGAGTTATTTTTCCCCCAAAGGTTGCTTTGAAGGCAGCCCAACAGAGGAGCAATTTCTATGTACCGTTGTGAACGCTGGACAGCGAAGAAAGCCGGGAGTCGACTCATTTGAAATGTGGTCCTGGAGGAGAGTTCAGTGCGTAGGATGGACTTCCAAAAGACAAAGAAATGCGTCCAAGAGCAAATTGAGCCTGATCTTTTCCTAGGAACCAAAAAGCCCTAAACTGAGTAGCTGTGCAATCGTGCCAATACACACATAAGTCAAAACGAATTCCAGTTCAAAACTCACCAAAAACATTGGCTTAAAATTCCTTGCCAAATAAGAATCAGGATGCTTCTTATCTCCACCAGCTACAGTTGCTCTTTGACTGTTTTGCTTTTCGTGTGAGATATTGTCATTCACATAGACTCCAAAAATTCACTGATGAAAACTGGGAGACGTGTGACTAAAGAACATCAGAGTGTGATCCAGATGCCAAAAGTTATCAGTGAGGAAGAACACACAAGCCAGGAGAAGCTGCAGATATTTCCTTTTACCTGAGCCGATTAGGAAGGGCAAGATTCTGCCCCATCCCTTCCCTCCTGCTGAATAAATTGAGTGCAAACTACTTTTGCACTTTGAACTCAGTTGGTAAGAATGGAAAGAAGGGGGACAGCAGAAGGGGACAAAGGGGACCAGTGAGAAGGGGAGAAAGACAGGGGTATATTTTAAAAGCATTTGGAAAAAGTGGGGTGATGGAGGATTTCAGGCTTCCCCCACTTATCTGACAGGCTAAAGACCAGAGCACTGTTAGGAAATGGAACTGGTTGAAAAATGGAAGCCATGCACTGGGCTGTAAGGAGCGTGGAGGACTTACGGAGGCTCAGCTTGAGACTGAGCACACAGGAGCTGCTTGCAAAATTTCTGGGATGGCTTGGCACCTTTGCCCCTGCTCTCAGCTTGCTTTGCAAGCATCCATGTATGAGCATAGGAGGAAGAACTGATATAAGAGCAGAACCCCAGCCAAACTAATGGAACTTCTCCCTAATTTGGAAGTGACGAAAGAGTGAGCTGTCAGATAATGGGGCGTTGAAAGGCAGGGGCTTCCTGGAATTGGGGGTGTACCTGATGAATCAGGATAGCTAGTGGATATGCATTCAACACCTGAGGGTCTTGTAACCCAGTTAATGCCTTACATCACATGTGGAGATCTACGCTACACAACCCCGATGATGTAGGGTTCATTTTTCTCTTGCCCCTTCTTGTTGCTCCTGGGCTTAACATCACTGGTCGGTTATTTGGGGAAAACTGACGTATTTATTCCACAAAGAGCTTTCAGACAGTGGTGTATAATTAAAGAGAGCTTTTTTTCAAATAAATCAAAATGCTTAACAAGATTTTTTCATGGGAGGTTTGCCATGGCAAGCGTGCCCAAGGTCACCCAGGCCATTTCTGCACTAGGCTGTTATAGTGCTATGATTCCACTTGCAACATCCTCTGGAATCCTGGGGTTTGCAGTTTCGGGGCCCCTCCCAAAACTGCAAACCCCAGGATTCCAGAGGATGTTGCAAGTGGAATCATAGCACTATAACAGCCTAGTGCGGAATCATCCCCAGTGGGTTTCCATGGCTGGGTGAGGATTTGAACTCTGGTCTCTCCAAAGCCTAGCCAAAGCCACAAACCCCTACACATTGCTGGCACTCAAGAGCTGCCATTCTTCACCGCTAAATGTTCCCAAGCTCTGTCCTCATCCTAAACTGGGTCTAACTTAGGCATAGGAAGGCAAGCTGCCTTAAAAATAGTTTTGTGGCTCTACCAGCAAGGTTAGGAAGCTGGTTAATGGAGAGCCATTTGCTGGGCAGCCAGGAGTTGACCTGGTCTGTGCCAAAACGCTGCCTGCCATGTTCTTTTCTGACTCACAAAAGCTTCCGTTTTGGAGAGCAAAAAATGAAGCTCCCGCAGCAATGAAGGAAAAGATCATATTCCCACTTTGAAGTTTGCCATTTAAATAACCTCCGAGGGCTGCGGTAATGTAGAAAAAGGGAAGGGGGAGTCTTTCCCTCCCTCCTCTTCAGACTCATATTTTCAATCAGGCAGTAAAATGGAAATTAAAAAAAAAAATAGAGAAAAAAAGAGCACTTCCTTTAGCTACATCCCATGGTGGGAGCGAAGATGCAAAGATGTCGCTGTTTGAGCCGATGTACCCATGATGAATGATGCTTCGTTTGGGCTGGCGTCCTGAGTCAGCATCCCGTCATTCATGAAGCACAATTTATTAACCAATAAACACCGATGTAAGCATGGCAACAGTTATTTTAATTTGGTGTGTAATTTATAAGGCTCATGACTCCTGGGAGAGAACCTACCGGATGAGTTTTCTGCCAGCTAGCTATGCCTTCACGAGGGCGGGATACAACATTTCCCCCTATCTGCTGGGTCTGGAGATGGACATTAGCATTACATTTTAACTTTCATTCTTAAATTGAGACTTAATGGTCCCTCCTGGGCAAAATTTTAAGGCCGGAGTGAACACCATCTGCCCCCCCTTTAAACAGTCCAAAGCTTTTTTTGGATAAATAAAAATTGGATAGCTTTGAGCTGCCTCGTCTGGAAGCCAATAGGGGGAAAAAAATTATCTTTCAAATGGGTTGCAACCCCTCCTGCACTGCTGTTTTTATCGTTATTGTTGCAGTTATTATTATTATTAATTTTTTTTTCTATCCCACCTTTTCTTTTCAGAACTCGGCCCCTCCCGAAACTGCAAACCCCAGGATTCCATAGGATGTTGAAATGGAATAATCGCGCTATAAGAGTGTAGTGCGGAAATGGCCTCTGTTTTGTTCTTTTTACTAGCCTTCCAGTTGACTTATGGCAACACTATTCTAGGGTTTTCTTGTCAAGGTTTGTTTAGAGGAGGTGTGCTGTTGTCTTCTTCTTAGGCTGAGAGAGTGGGACTTCTCCAAGGCCACCTAATGGGTTTCCATAGCTGAGCCGGGATTTGAATCCTGGTCTCCTGGATTCCTAGCTCAGTACTCAAACTCTCACACCATGCCAGCTCATCCTTTCCTTAACTGCAGCCATTTTCACTTCTCACTGCTTAAACCTACCATCTACCTAGAAACGGGCAGCCGACGCTACTTCCCTGAAATGGCCGGAAATTGGCAAAAACAAGAGGGGGCCAAAACACAATCATAAAGAATTGTTTTTTAACAGAGCATTTTAATATAATACTTTACGGGTTTAATCACATTGCCGCAGGATCGCGGAGCAGGGTTTCAAAATTAATAACAGCTATAATATCTAATGCATTTACAAAACGATGTTTTACAGTTATGGCCAATCCATAATGCAATTACAGGGCGGCAGGGAGGAACGTGATGAGAGGCAGCTCCGCACAGGAGTCAACTTGGTCCTTTCCAACCTCTGCGTGTGGTTCTAAACAAGGATTGGCCAGATCCAGCCCTGTGGCCACATGTAACCCTCCGAGGCTATTTTTTGCAACCCTTGACTCCTCCAGTCTCCCTGGACTGACCTGTTTTTCATCATGCCCCTACTCCGGAGTGCCGATTCACCCTTTAAATAGGTTTTAGTGCCCTGCGTTGTTTAGCATCAAAAGTATATCCCTCTTTCAAAACCAGAAGTGGACCTCTCCTCTATTCCTGGGACTTTTATTTGTTTTTGACACTCTATGCAGCCCCCGGAGGGTACCAGGAGAAGGAAATTGTACACCAGCCCCATCCTTGCTCTAAACTGTGGTGGTGCTGTCGGTTATCCAGTAAGCTACCTTGATCTACGGACCTTTCCACCCTACAGTATTATAGTGCTATTATTCCACTTTCAATATCTTACGGAATCCTGGAGTTTGCAGTTCAGGGAGTGGCATTTAGACTTCTCAGCCAGAAAACTCTTTGGCCTCAGGAAACTACCAACCCCAGAATTACCAAAGGATGCTGAAAGTGGAATAATAGCACTATAACCATGTAGTATACACATGGCCCAAGTTTCCATTTCACTCCTTTTTACCACCACGTTTATAGAAATACCTTTGAATGTAATGCACCCATCCAGTTCACCCACTGGGAGATAGGACTGTCCACAGAGGCTTAATTCCGTGCTTGTGATCGTGGACTGGACTCCATGAAAGCTTATGCTGGGATTTTCTTTTTCTGTTAGATTCAATAGTGCTACAGGATTTGTTTGTTTCTATATTGCATACCCATCAATATTTGCAGATGAAAGCTAGGACGTGAGTGGCCAAGTAACATCAGAGTGTGGCCAAGATGGGCAAAGTTATTGATGAAGAGGAACACGCAAGCTGGGAAGGGTTGCAGCAGTTTGCTTTTGTCTGAGCCCACTGGGAAGGGCAAGATTCTTCCTCTCCCTCC
Organism: Ctenosaura bakeri; assembly: GCA_948474755.1. NCBI lineage: Eukaryota > Metazoa > Chordata > Lepidosauria > Squamata > Iguanidae > Ctenosaura > Ctenosaura bakeri. The sequence goes on along the minus strand of CAOLHI010002794.1, from coordinate 180,089 downwards.
AGCTGAGTTAACAGAGCATAAACTATTTCTGCTGTTTGGATTCAGTTTGCAGCAATGGAAGTAGACTGAGGACAAATGGGAAAACCAGGACATTTAAAAGCAGCTGGAAAAGGGGGATGAGAGAGGTTTAACCGGGACTGTTGCTATCACATCAGGGCTTGTGGAAATCACAGTCAGGATTGTCTGACTGGCAATGAGTTTCCAATAACATTCATTTTGGATGGATGATGTCTTTGAATATTTGCATTCCCTTCTTAAAAAAACAAAACACGGTATAGTAGTCCCCCCTCTTATCTGCTGAAGATATGTTCCAAGACCCCCAGTGGATGCCCCAAACTGCAAATAGTATTGAATCCTATGTATACTATGTTTCTCCCCCGATACATACATTTGTTGTTACGTATCTTCAAGTAATTTCCAACTTATGGCAACCCTAAGACAAAGCTATCGGGGGCTTTTTAGGGGCTGATAGTGTGTAACGCTATCCAAAGTCACCCAGCGCGTTTCCGTGGCCAAGCGGGAATCGAACCCTGGTCTCCGGGGTCAAAGTCCAATGAAGTGGATATGAAAGGAGTGATAGGGGAACATGTCACCTTCCTGGTGCTGTGGGACTGCAACCCCCATCGTTCCTCACCACTGGCCTTGGTGGCTAAGGCTCATGGGACTTGTAGTCCAAGAACTTCTGGAAGGCCAAAAGTTGACCGCAACCTTCTTTAAAGGTTAAGACCAGCACTTTACCCTGGAGAAGTGCACTGACACCATTTAAGGTCATAAGCTATAAATTACCCTGCCGTTTTGAAGGGGCTGCTTTCCCCCTTCTTCTCCATCCTGAATCACTTTTGTCAGCCAACGCCAGTTTCTTAGGAAACGCTTTATTGCTTTCAGGAACTTTCAGTCTGGATGGGGGGACGTGGCTGATCTCTGGCGGTTCACTTCCGCTGCATTTTAAACATGTTTATTCCCCACTTCTGGCTTGCAACTGTATTGTGGTCGTTTTATTGACTCATCAGTTTGTGGCTGTTTTCATTTTCTTTGATTATTACAAGATGCTTTGAAGACCACTGCTGGTTGACAAATGGCCTGGATGGTTTCTTTTTTCCTCTTACTGAGAGGATTGTTTATTTGTTGAGCGCCTAAAGAACTAGATGCTATGCAGAAATAAGTAGATGATAGACAATAAGGAAAGCGATTGCTCATGTAAATGGTGGCTGGAGTGGGGAGGGGGAACCTAGTTCAGATGACTATATAATACCTCTGGAATCAGAGGCATGATTCATGAATAGGGGTGGCTGGGAAGCGTGCACCAAGGCATGCTGTTGCTCTCCTATGCTGCTTCTGGGCTCCCTAGAAATATCTAGTGTGATCTTTTGGTCGTGTGGGATGGTCAGACTACACAGCAGGAGTGTAGCTTCTTTTTGTTGTGTGCCTTCAAGCTGTTTCTGACTTATGGCGACCCTAAGGTGAACCTACCGTGGGGTTTTCTGGGGCTGAGAGTGTATGATACATTCGAGATCATCCAGTGGGTTTCCATGGCTGTGCAGGGATCCAAACCCTGATCTCAGCACTGCTGTATCTTTTGTAGAACTTCAACTGTGGCCAAAGATGCAAAATCTAGAGGTCTACAGGCTCCCCACCCTTGTCCTTCAGGGTGTGGTCAGCCCTTCATTATGGGGCCCCAAAATCTAGGTTGCATGGGTATATGCCATGGATAGCAAATGCACCGCCTTCCAAATGTCATTGACTGCCCCTCCCATCATCCCTCACCATTGGCTATGTTGGCTATGGCTGCTAGGTATTGAAGTCCAGGAACATCTGGAGGGCCACATATTCTTCACCCTGGTATGAGTAATTCTTGATCCTCGAAGGGTGTCAGTTCCAAGCCTGCTTGCGTCTGGAAGTAAAGATCATGAGGCACTTAAACTTTCTTTAAGGAGCTGCAAAGGTTGCTGCTCATGCCAAGGCATTCTGTGTGAGTGCGGAAAGGTTCTTCTAAGTGGACGGCAGGAATGAGGTGATGTGACCTCGGGTGCAGCTGCAGAGAACGTTCTGACTAGCCAGCCTCAGAAGGTCTTGTCTCATCACTAAGAACCAACATGGGGAGCTTGGATGCTGAAAATGTAATTGGGTCACCCCAGAGGGTCTGAGGTGTGGTTAAGCCCTTAGCATGGCTTAAGGTATGGCATCGTACTTTACCATTTAGGTCATTTCCTGGTGGTCATGCTGCTCTAAGGGCTAATTGACGGTTGTACCCAGACATGCTGCCGGTCTGTGTTTTCCATGCTGATTTATGTTTCTGTCTTGCTTGGTGCTTCCTGGTATGCTGCTAGAAGCCCTAACTTTAATCTCAGTGCACTTTGCTAAATAAATAGCCCTGAGTCTTATCACTTTCAGCTGAGGGACCTTTTTTAGCCTGCCTGGAGTTGCTTGGTTGCAGCTGGACGTCGCTGCCCTGTCAGCACTCTGCACATGCTCTGAGGAGCTACCTCATGCTACCCTGACAGCTCACTCTGCGGATGCGCTGGCCCTGATGGTGGAGCTACAGCAATGCTCCCTTCCTGGGAATGCCACTATTGCACATTGCCACAGTTCTGAACTGCGCGACTGTGAGTTGGTTTCTGACATCATCCATTCCCAACCGCACGCCAGCCAGAATCTCTTGAAGTGGATGTCTGTATGATACATATTTATGAGTCTCTGCTCATTAATCCAAACATTAAAGGAGTCATTCAAAGTGCTGAACCTGTTTGGGGAGAAGCGTTTCCGTACTTTGGGTAGCTCCTTTGAAGTTCAGACTAAACCCCTGTGTGGATTCACCGCCCCAGCGATAGGGGAGGCAGTAGACAACCCCTGCTCCCCTTGCACGCCTGCTTGAGCATGTTTCGGTTGCTAACCCGGTCTGCGGAGGCCCAAATGTCATTTGTTACTGGCCTGAATAAAAGATTCCGTCTATTTCTGGGAATGGAGGCAGGAAGAAGAAAAAGATGTCTAGCAAATGGAAATTCAATTGCTTTAACACAGAGATGATTTTTATGGCAGTCTAACTACAGGAGTGTCTTATTAAGAATCTGATCGAATTTCAAAAGAGGGACCACTTCTCCCCTGGTGGAGGCAATCTCCAATCGTACGCCAGCATTGCTCTTGACATATTTACAGTTCCTATAAAAAAAACTCCCATCTGGTATATTTTAAAATAAAATTGAAAAATTTATCATCCCCCCCCCTTCGTTGGTTCATAGGGTCTTTTCCTTTCCCACCGTCCCCTCGAGATAGATGACCGAAGGTTATTGCATCGGCAGGCTGTCGGTGGAGGTTTGGCGGAGATGTGATTTAAATTTTCAATACTGTCCCATGTTATCGCTGCTCTGAGCTGGGCTGGCATGGGAGGCGGGTGGAGGAATTTCAGGCAGGAAACCGCTGTGTCTTCCTTTTATTATCACGGCTGGTGAGGCTCATCTGATTGTGTTTTGTTCGATGGGATTTAGCTCTTCTTTCAGATCTCACTGTCTGGATGATGGGTGGAAGAGGCTCATGAAGCTTAATTACGTCCTCTGCGTTCTGTTCAACGAGCAGAAAATAGGGATGGAATTCTTCATTAATTTTCCTCTGGAGGGAAGCAACAAATAAGTTTGCCCGGAGAAAGTTTTCAGAAACTGAACAATTTTTCAGAGACTGTTTGCAATTCTGGACCAATTCTGCACAAAATTTGCACGTGGTTGTTTTGGACAAAAAACAGCATTTTTTTGCACAAATAGCATTTTCATGAGTAGAAAGTAATATTTACGTACAGAAATATTACTTTTTCAGCTTCCCACTCAGCTATAGAAACCCCTGGGTGACCCCCTGAGAGGTCCCCCAGGGAAACCACACACTTTCAGCCAGAAATGGAGACAATGGCAAACTTTCATGGAATAAATCTTACTAAGAAAGCACCATGATGCCATAATGATAATCTGGAATTGACCTGAAGGCACATAACCAGAACTGTGTCCAGTTCTGGGCACCACAGTTCAGGAAGGATATTGACAAGGTGGAAGGTGTCCAGAGGAGGACGACCCAAATGGGAGAAGGCCTGGAAACCCTGAAGCCCTACGAGGAGCAGCTTAGGGAGCTGGGGATGTTTAGCCTGGAGAAGAGAAGGTAAAGAGGTAGCATGATAGTTATGTTTAAACATTTGAAAGGATTTCATATGGAGGACGGAACAAGACTGTTTTCTGCTGCTCCAGAGACTAGGACACGGAGCAATGACTTCAAGCTTCAGGAAAAGAGGTTCCATTTAAGCATGTCTGATGTTTGTATGACATCCCCCTCCACAAAATTAAACTTGAAATATTATAACAAGTCATAGAAAGTAAATCATTTTATTCTTTTAGTTTACCTTCTAGCATTTTTATTCAACAACCACTTTGTTGCATAATGACTCTCCTAGGGAATGTAGGAAGTTTTCTCATTCAGAAGTTTCAATCAAATAAAGATATTTGATGCTCTATCAGTCTAGACAGCTTGATGGTTCACATAGCAGTGATCAAATGCCTTGTGCTATGATTTTGCTACAGTAAATTTGTATTACAAATTAACATACATTGGCCATTTAGTTGGAATGGCATGGTAGAAAAACAGAGGAGTTGGAGGCAGAGTAGCAGGTTTGGGGTACTCACTCCGTAGCTTTTTTTAGGCCTAGGCTGGTAACAGTGACTGGGGAAAATAAACCCTTTAAACATTGATGGATCTTTTTAAGACCAAAGTTTTTTGCAGTTATGAGCAATATTTTTAACACTGTGTGGTTAAAATTAAAAAGATAAATAAACCAAGTGCGGAAAATATAAATCCTTCCCCCTTTTAAGAGGTCTTGTACAATTTACTCTTGCAAGAAATTATGCGTTGAACTGTCTACTTCTTTCTTTGAAGCTTCAAGCCATGAAGGCATATTGGGAGACGGGGGAATTGCAAAAACTGGGAGGTCTTGTGCAAATAGCTCAAGGTTTTTGGCATGCTCATAGCCAAGGACTCTCTGGTATGCCTTCTTCAGAGTATGTGAACATTACTTTTTTAATATGCATCGTACCAGTCATGTTTGCGAAGGATTTTGGGAACTGGGCTCCATCTGTAGAGTTACTTGGAGTTAGCAGTGGGTGGCTATGAAATCATAGAATCATAGAAATGTAGAGTTGGAAGAGACCACACAGGCCATCCAGTCCAACCCCCTGCCATGCGGGAACACCCTTAAAGCGCTCCCGACAGATGGTCATCCGGCCTCTGCTTAAAAACCTCCAAGGAAGGAGACTCCACCACACTCCGAGGCAGCATCTTCCACTGCCGGACAGCCCTGACTGTCAGGAAGTTCCTCCTGAGGTTCAGGTGGAATCTCCTTTCCTGCAGCTTGAATCCATGGCTCCTTGTCCTGGTCTCTGGAGCAGCAGAAAACAAGCCCTCTCCTTCCTCTATGCCGTTTTAAAAGCTTCCTACAATGTCTGCAGCTCTCAGGTAAGGCCAGGACATTGTAACTCAACCCTGTGGAATCCACTTGATTGCAGTGAGATCAGAAAAAGCCTACAACTTGTCCCCAGAGCCTGAAGAATCAAAAAAGAGACAGGTAAGGCAGACCTTTTGGATAATAGAGCCCAGGTGCAAACACAGGCAGAATCGATGTAAAGTCGAAGGCCTTCACGGCCAGAATCCATGGGTTGTTGTGGGTTTTCCGGGCTTTGAGGCCGCATTCTATTAGTATTTTCTCCTGATGTTTCACCTACATCTGGGGCTGGCATCTTCAGAGGATCTGAATAATGGCATCCTTATCTGGGATTTATCACATGAAGTCATTCCTCTACTGTTGTTCTCCCAGTGGGAGACTGCTTGGAAAGCGTTTCTTTTACAAGTAAAAAAAAAAATCAGTTAATGACCTTCTTTGTAAAATAATTGCTTTCCAAACAGTCTCCCACTGGGAGAACAACAGAAGAGGAATGACATCATGTCATCTTCTGGCCCAGCCCTCCCGGCTTGCATCCTGTTTCAGCTGTTTCAAGGGATGGAGGTCTGTTCCTCTAGTGATTGGGGCACAGCACACGGATGCTTCCACACCCCTCTCTCACCAGCAATCTCTGGTGCACCAATCAGAAGCAGGATTCCTGTTGCAATTCCAGAGATTGCTGGCAGGAGAGAGGAGGACATGTCAGCTCACTGCATCCCGATTAATAGGAGTACAGACCCCCATTGCTCTCAGCAGCTGATGCCAGGTAAAGCACGATTGAGGGACTTTTACAAGATTGTGGCAATAGTGCGTCAATCATGACTACGTCATCTTTGTGATTACAAATCAGTCACAGGAGTGTAACGCTAGGTTATGCATTCATAGCTGCAGTAGTGACTTCTGGCCAGCCTTTCCGGGGAGTTGCACTTTGGCCGCTCCTGCTGTGAAATAAATCCTGGGAGAGAAACTGCCTTTCTATTTCCTTAACACCATCTACGTTTGAAATTGACCCAAAATTAACGTATCTCCAACAATTCAAACATCAAACATTGGATCTTGAGAGGCGCTTTTTCCAGAAGAAAGTTGTGGGTTAATCTAAGATAAATCCTATGCAATTTGATAAAAGGATGGGGCTTTTTGTGGCACTGGGAGGGTTTGTTTTGAAGTGGGACTGCCAAATCGTTCTGAGGAATGTGCAATGCTCCCAGCATGGTCTGGCAGCTGCGGTGAGATGGAGCTATCCTGGACAGCGTTGTTGCTGTAATGCACAATTACCGTTCTTTTGTGGAATTATTATGCCACATGAATAGAACCCCACAGAGCAATTTCCCACAGCCTGACATGTCCATTCAAAGGACTGGAAATCCCTTTCAGACCCAAAAACAATTGAGAAAATAAATGTATTCCAGGGTACGTATGACAAAACAATGCTTCTCTCCCTTACCCCATGGAGAAAAGCATTTCACTGTCAATTGCACAGTGGAAAAATAAATGGAATAATTTAAATAAAAATGGGCCATTTCTCCTTACCAGCATGTTTTACATGACAGCCATGGGCAAGCTGTCTCTTTGAACAATATAATAAAGAACAGAGTCACAGTACCTATCAGGATGTTTCAAAACGTGCTAGGGCCAATTCCAGATTCTTGGTAAGATTTATTTTTATGAGGTCTTCGTTCTCCAGTTCCGTGAGAATTCTGCTTTGCTTTTTTGAACTAACAAATAATGTAATGTCTCTAAAACCAGTCCTCTTCTGGAAAACTGGAACACAGTCATTGTTGTGTGCCTTCAAGTTGTTTCCAACTTATGGTTTCCAACCTAAGGCAAATCTATCAGGGGGTTTTCTGGGAGCTGAAATTGTCTGATGTGCCCCATGGGTTTCCATGGCTGAAAGGCAACTGAACCAGTCTCCATGGTCATAGTTCAGTGCTCAAACCACTGGACCATGCTGACTCCCAGGGGTATAGTTACAAGGGAGCAAAATGGCATTGCCTCACCAAATAAGGAGGCTGGGGTAGAGAAGTAGAGCATTGTCATAGGACGATGGCAGGGGTTTTTGGACTTGCATGGCCCTTGTGGTCTCCAGGGTTGTAGTCTAACACTCAAACTACTACATCACACTGGCTAAAGGGCTGTGTCATGCCCTTGCCCCAGGACCCAGACTCCCGGGACCAGAGAGGTCCCTTCCTAGCAGCCACACCCCAGAAACATGAAAGGGCGGTACTTATGGCAGCCAGTGCAGATAGCAAAAGGAAAGTCCAGGCCTCTGGCAGTGCTTATGTGGGAAGGGCTTGTTAATTAGGACACAGCTGGCCTGGAGGGTTAGACTATATAATCAGAGGCCTCAACAACAGAAGGTTGCTGGAATCTACTGATGCTATTGATGGTTACAGACTTGGGGAGTCTCGCTTCCTTTACCTGTGTGCTTTGAACCTTGGAACTCAACACTTCACTTGGATTATCGGTTTAGCTTCTGTACTGTTGTTGTGTTTCTCAGAGAATTTACTTCAGCCCGGAGGTTGCAGTTATCTAGCTCATTAGGCAGCGGAGGAGCCTTGGTGGGCAGCTGAGCCCAGGGCAGGTTGCCTTAGGGTTGCCATAAGTTGGAAATGACTTGAAGGCACACGACAACAACCGGCTTGCATAGAGAACCAACATGGTGTAGTGGTTTGAGCATTGGACAGTGACACTGGAGTCTCTGAGGCCCTTTCCACACCCTACCTTTGTCCCAGTGTCATTCAGTGATGATGGCAGCAGCGGCTCTCCCAGGAGGGGAGTGTGAAGGAGGGTTCCCCTCCACACGGGCTGCCTCCAGGATCTGGGAAGCACAATGGCCATGCCTTCTCCTGACACAACACAGCCAAGTACTGTCCTAGGCTGTCCTGGGACAAGAAGCTCAGCCATTGTGCTTCCAGGGCCTCCCCAGGGAAGGTAAGTGCAGGCACGTGGCAGGAGGGTGGCACAATCGGAGGTCATTGATGGGGTAAACCCATCAATGATTTGTGGTGTGATCATGCCATCTGGAGATGGGAGAAGGGCAGGACTGGGATGAAGTTGTGGATAAGCGTTGTCCCGGTCCTGTCCTTCTCCTGTCCCTATGGCGGGTTGGGTGCATCAAGTGGAAACAGCCTGAGTTTCCACAGCTGACTGGGGATTCAAACCCTGGTCTCCAGAATTGTAGTCCAGTGCTCAAACCAATATGCAGCATGGTCATAGATACTTCCAAATTTTAGAAAGGGATCTGGGCTGAACCTGGGCACCACAGGCTGTTGAATCTAATATTGATTGTTGGTAAATTGATGGTAATTGGAAAGGGTGCTTATTAGCATATGGTTCTGAAGCATATAGGAATTAACTTTCAATGGTCATGGTATCTGAGAGGTACAATAGAACTTAGGTCATTTCTGCACTAGCCTGTTATAGCGCGATGGTTCCACTTTCAACATCCTCTGGAATCCTGGGGTTTGCAGTTTCGGGAGGGGCTGGCCAAAAGCCCACTGCGAGGACGTTGAAAGTGGAATCATCGCGCTATAACAGGCTAGTGCAGAAATGGCCTTAAATTGAAGATCTCCTGATCCATCCTAGATGGAAACCATACTATCAAGTGAAGTTAATAACGAGTCTATTGTAACCATATTACTCAATCTAATTTAATAGAGGATTTCAGAATCTTTTTCTTTTTTACATAGCTGTATTTTTTTTAACTTTCTAAGGTTGGTTATTTGTAATATACTGATTTAACCCAGGTTAAGTAAATAAGATGAGGGAAGAAAAGATATCTCCTCACTGATTATGATCATTATTGTGGAAATGGATTTAGATGGAAACAATAGTGGGGGGTGTATATTCAGTTGTTAAAGTGACAGATATTTCAAATATTAATAGTATAAATTCTTAGTTTTTCTTTCCTTTTCATGTTTTTTCTTGTTCTTTCCCTTTGTACACAAAGAAGGCCAATACTTCACCTGAATTATCTATAATCTGTCAACCCATCACATGAGGAAGTTCATATCCTTTGGTTTTTTTCCTGTTTTTTCTCCTCTTTCTCTCTCTTTTTCTTTTCTCCTTTCTTTTTCTCTCTCTTTGCTTATCTCTTTTTCTATATCCTTTATTCCATTGGTTCTTTAGTAAAATATTAGCTATTAAGTCGATGGGCATAAGACTGGCATGAGTTAAGGTTTCTTTTTCCTTTCTTTTCGTAATATGTATGGCATATTCCATACTGTACAACTTCTTTTATGTCATGTATGATATTATGTACTATGTTAGATTTGAAAAGGTGCCTATATAAATAACTTAAGAATTGGTTTTTAATAAAAATAATTTATATAAAAAATGAAAGAGTGATCTGAGAACATCGCCAAGCCTAGGAACGGAAGGGTGATTTCTTAGGCACAGAATTGACAGAATAGCTATTTTGCCCCTCTTTGAATACCTCCAGAAAAAGAGAGCGCATCATGCTAAGGTACCTTGTCTTCAGCTTTTGATTGTATACCTGGAAAAGAGAGCTCATGTCAGGTCTCATTGCCATATTGCACACCTAGCAATTTTAGGTTTCATCATAATGCTAATGGACTTGGGGAGAACTCTGGTGGAGTGAGTTGCAGTCTCTGAAAATGACACAGTAAATCTTGCAAAGTTTAAGGCATTGCAAGATGCGTTGTTGGTGTGTGGCATTATCCAAATTCTGTCAGGAGTGAGAGCAAATACAGGGGTGAATGGAACGACAGTGTAATGATACGGCAATTTCCATGCAGCTGAACAAACCTGACACACTAAAAAAGAGAACAACTCAGAGGTTACTATTAAGGGGATAGCAGGGAATGGTTTTAAAAGCAATGGACTAATGTGGTTGAACCTGAAGTGTATACCTTGACCTTAGAGATAATGTCCTATAGTGGTAGCTGCAGGAAAGAAATTACATTACGGATACATCGTAAGCAGGGTTGTCAGTGCAACAAAACCAGTAATGGAAAGAAAGCATTTTCCATATGGAAGATCCTACAGCAAACTAAGAAAACAACCTGACCTTGGCGATACTGAGAGCAATTTTTTTTTCCAGCTATGTGGACCTCAGTCTGGTTCATGGACCTGAACTTCCAGGGGAAGTTTGGAATACATTCTGAAGATTTGTTTGAACAATTGGAAACCATTTATGGACTTTTTGAGCAATAAGAAATCTAATGACGCCATAATCTGTGACCGTGGTCACCACCAGCCCTCCACTTTCATGAGGGTTAGGGAGACAAGACCCTTACAAAAGTGGAAAAACCATTAATAAAAATAAAAATTATGAACACTATTTGTTTTTAACCCGAGAACACTTCTCTGGGGATCTCTAAGTCCTCCAGCATGATTCTATGGTCAGCGGAACAGATTTGGGGATAGAGTTCAGCACCTTGGATAGCTCCCTAAGAACTAAAAGCTGGAGTTGATTCATTGCTCCGCTGGGCCGTTCCACACTACCCTGTTATAGTGCTTTTATTCCACTTTTAATCTCCTGTGGAATTCTGGGGTTTGTAGTTTCCTGAGGCCCAAGAGCTCTCTGGCTGAGAATTCAAAATGCCCTTCCCTAAACTGCAAACCCTAGGATTCCATAGGATGTTGAAAGTGGAATAATAGTGCTATAACAATCTAGTGTGGAAATGGCCCTGGACTCCAGAGGTGTAGCTCAAACCACTGTACCATTTTGTCTGTCTCTCTCTATCAGCTTGAAAGTAGTTATGAGATTGTAGAAAGGAAGAGGTCTTTCATTCTGCAAGCACAGTAGGAACATAACGGATGTTAGATATCTGCTGACTGTTTGGTAGAGAGAACCTTGGTATAACCACAATTTTTTCTTTTTTCCCAAAAATACCTTCCTGAACTGAATAACCAAATACCTTAAGTTACGGCTGTAGTTGTGATTGATGCCAACAACGTAGCTAATTGCCCTAGGGATTAAAATGATGCTTTGGATTTTTCTTAAAAAAGAAAACCTTGGAAATTAGTTAATTATTTACTTCATTCCCCTCTCTAACCTTGTTATGCCTTTAAATGAATGGAAATATTGATCTCTGAATGAAACTGGGGGCTGAGATAAGCCTGAGCTGCTTTAATTAGGGATTTCAAAGGCTCTCCTACTCATTTCACCTCTGGATCAAATAGATAAAATATTTGCTTTACTTACCTTTTAAGCTACAGAGTGCAGAAGGTCAGAACAGGTTTGGATGAGAGAGGTCAGCGGTCACTTGGCTTCCTGTCTGTCTCCTTCCATCATGTGTTGATCTAACAACGCCTTGCCAACTCTGTGGTGCTCTGTACGATGTGGGTGACAAATCCATCTGCTGCAGGACCTCTGCAATGGCCAGACTCATCCTTTTGCATGAGGGGATGATGAGGTTTTAAGTTTCATCATTGTTTGTGACTGACTTGCACAAACGAATGATTTTGAAAGCAAAAGTGAGCAGATGGGAGTTAAAGGTAAGCCTTGTTCAAGCATTCCCCTGGGTTCAATCAATGCATGAAAATTGTCTAGTCATTAGGATAAGAAAGTAGAATCATAGAATCATAGAGTTGGAAGAGACCCCCAAGGGCCATCCAGTCCAACCCCATTCTGCCATGCACGGGCCATTTCCGCACAAGTCTGTTATAGCGCGATGATTCCACTTTCAACCTTCTATGGAATTCTGGGGTTTGCAGTTTCGGGAGGGCCCGGTGTGATAGATCTCATCACACTGATGAGGCATACTTACCCCCTTTTCAATTTTCTCTCTGTTTTCCTGTTTGTTCATGGTTGCTTCCCAGTTGTAGGAAAGGACATACAACTACCTCAGGATCGGTAGAACTGAGTCCCATTTTTGCCCAGCTAATGTTTTATGGCATTGTGCATGCTACTGCAACCTGACCCTGGAAACCCCTGTTTCTCTAGCCCTCCTTCACCATTCTTCCAGTGTGGATGCTTGCTAAAAAACCCTCCAGCTAGACAGAGAACAAGGAAGCAAAGAGGACCTGGAGAGGCATGAAAAGACTTTGTAAAAAGGATCTTCTTTGTTAAGACTTTGTTAAGTGAGCCACACCTGTATTCCGCACAAGATTTGGCCTCATTGGGAGACCTTCAAGTCCCAGAATCCTTAAGCCAGTGTGGCCAGTGGCTGTGATGAGAGAGGAATTCTGGGAGCTGTAGCTCCCCCAAATAACATTTCCAATCTGCAACACAGAGAGACAGACCTGGGTATTCTGATTTCCGGAACCGATTCATCGCTGGCTCCATGGAAACAGCTGAAAGGGAGAGGCCGTGTGACAGAACTGCTCCATTTTCCCAAACCCTCTCTGGTTTGCTATCTGAAGTTTAACTGAATTGCTCTGTAAGCCCCAGCAATAAAACCTGCCCACAATTGCCCAAATAATGGAGTGGGGGAAAAGCGAGTTTAAAATGATTACGGGGCTGGGGAGGGAGGGGATGAAAGAGAAAAGCACAAGAAGGCAGCCTTGCGGAGTCTGAATTGGAAAGTGGGCAGGAGAAGCAAGGGGGCCTGCTCAAGTGGAACGGAATGTATTATTATTTTTTAATGGAAATTCAAAAGAGGAGCTTTGGCAGATCCGTCGGGCTGAGAATGAGCAGGGAAATTGCTAATTCTCTTCCACAGAGCTGGTGCAAGTGAAGCTGGCGTAGTCCTCCCACAAGGTTTGGGGAGGATGATGCTCTTGCTAGGGATGGGAGAAGGTGGGACTTTCCACAGCTTTTATTCTGCAGATTGGGGATGTATCCTGGAAGAGGTGAGCTTGAATCCTAGAAGAGGAGACCCATAAAATGAGTTATTAGAAAGAGCCCTGGGGGAGCAGTGGTTAAATGCCGATACTGCAGCCACAAGGTTGTGAGTTTGATCCCGCCGGGCTCCAGGTTGATTCAGCCTTCCATCCTTCCGTAGGTTGGTAAAATGAGTACCCAGCTTATTAGAGGCAATTAGCTAAAACACACTGTAAACTGCTTAGGGAGTGCTTTGCACCGATAAGCGATATAGGAATGGAACTGCTATTGCTATTACTGAATCCTGAATCAACCTGTAGGAAAATCTCATTGATTCAATGGATGGAACTGACAATAGGCTTCAGGACACTCTATGGGTAAGGCTAAGATCCTGCATTGATTTTGGGTCACATAAAGCTTCATATGCAGGGCTGCACACTGATTGTGCTATGCCGCCCATATATCGGATGGCAGTGTTGCACAATCCAATGATGAAGGGTATGCCCAACTGATGTGCTCCTGCGTGTGCAGAGACACTGCATACTCCAATCTGCTCCCCTGACCTTGAACTGAGTGCAGATGTTCTGCATGGGGAAAAAAAATGTCCAACCACTTCAAGCTGCTATTGAGTTGCAGCTCCCATCAGCCCTTAACTAACACAGCATTTGCTAGCTACCTTGCCTAGAGAAGCTGAGTATTCAGGAGGAACATACGGAGTGAATCTACCTGAACTGCTGGTGCGCTGAGCCCATCTTCAAAAACTCTCCCCCTGCTGATATCTCAGAGGGAAGCAAGATAAGAAGTGACTAGCAAGGAAGATGTGCTTCCTCCTTGTTATCTAGGTGTGATAGAATAGTTGGTGTTGGATGTGTTGTTGTTGTTGTGTGCCTTCAAGTCATTTCTGACTTAAAGGGACCCTCAGATGAACCTATCATGGGGTTTTCTTGGCAAGATTTGCTCAAAGGGGGTTTGCTTTTGCCTTCCTCTTAGGCCGGGGGCCTTTCGGCACTACATTGTTCTAGTGCTATTATTCCACTTTCAACATCCTATGGAATCCTGGGTTTCTAGTTAGGGAGGGGCATTTAGACTTTTCAGCCAGAGAGCTCTTGGACCTCAGTAAACTACAAACCCCAGAATTCCACAAGATGTTGAAAGTAGAATAATAGCGCTAGAACAGTATAGTGCAGAAAGGCCCCGAGAGAGAGTGTGGCTTGCCCAAAGTCACCCAGTGGGTTTCCATGGCCAAGTGGGGATTCAGGAATCATAGTCCAATGCTCAAACCATTAACACCATGCTGGTTGGACAGTGAAGTTCTAACCTTCTGGTTTTCTGACAAACCCAAACCAAAGTACATGTTTAACTAGACATTTGATTTCTCTGAGGGCTGCAGAGGAGAAAGGCACCGTGGCTGTATCCAAACCTCCACAAATTTAATGGACCTTGACGAGAGTAGCATAACACAGGAGCTATAAAAATGGGAGGTCTGATTCAACCCCTCCAAGAATCCCAGGAGTCCCTTGGGCTCTCAGCCATGTGTTGAACTGTAGGAAGTCTCGCTGTGTCTCCGCCCACTCTGAACAATTAGCAGCTCTTGTCACTAATTGATTCTGCTGGTGCTTGCAGGACAATTAGAATTTAAATTGGCTTCTGCAAAAGGTCACGAGAACATGATAGGAGCTGAATCCATTAGAAGGGATCACTGCAAAGCCAGTCTCAATCTTTCTATTCCTCTCTGTTCTCTATGGGCGGCTGAACTTCAGTGTCTCTTCTCTGCCGCATTTATACAAGACAGGAAATTGGAAAGCTTAATGTATTCACAGCGTGGGTTATAAAATTCATACCGACCCCAAGCCAGAGCCGATAAGTCTCATGAAGTACAGTCTGGACGTGTTACCTTTTGGGAAAACAGTTCCCAGAATTCCCCAGCCAGCATGGTTCATAAATTTTTATGTAGCCAAAATGAGGTCACCTATGAGAAAGAGAACAGGAACTTCTCTGTCACATCTGGACTGAGTGTTATCAAACAGGCCCCAGACCAGTGCCTAGATGTACAGGATGAGGGCCAGCGGATTGCTACTGAAGCTTAGCAAGATGGAGGCCTTGGCTGGGAACCTTATGCCTGTGTCTTGTTGGTCAAGTGGAGGTCGATATGCCTTTCCTCTCTCTGCACTGACCAAAGCCTCCACAGACCTACAGCAGAGTCACTGCATTCCCCAATTGACAATCATTCCATTGCTGGTGAGAGTAGTGGGGGACTGGAAAAAGACCTGGCTATGTCCCCATAAGCAGACGTGGAATGGTTACATCATCTGTTTTCGAGACCTCTGAAGGACCCCAACAGACCTCAGTGGAGGATGCAATTGTTTTGCATCTGACTGCGGGGACACAGCCAGATGCTTCTCCCATATCCTACCATTCTTACCAGGTACAGAATGGCTATGGGTGGTGATGATGCTCCAGCAACTCTATGATAGGTCCAAGGATCAGCTGTCATGTAGTTCCACAGGTGAAACTACTAAACTGTTCTGGAGAATATGCGACTGCAGCCCTTGTGTGTGAGTGGTCCTCAAGACTGAGGCCATTTCCGCATGAGCCCATTCTAGAGCTATGATTCCACTTTCAACGTCCTGTGGAATCCGGCCCCTCCCGAAACTGCAAACCCCAGGATTCCATAGGATGTTGAAAGTGGAATCATAGCGCTAGAACAGGCTCGTGCAGAAATGACCTGAGACATAGTAGATTGTTTGGAATGGGGTTGCCTTCCCTTTGATATCATGCCTCTTTCCCAGGAACCAGGTTCAAACTTGACACAAACAGTGAAATAGAAGGACTCAGGGATGTGCCTGTTCTTGAAACCAACCACAGAATGGTAGAGTCTATGGAGATCATGAAATCCAGTTCCATTACTCAGAGATATCTGTTCTGTCTATTTAATACTATCAGTAAAGAAGAATCCGTCACATCCCAAGGGGATCTATGCTAATCTATGCCTTTGGTTCATTCGGTTGTGTATTTTGTACATTCAGTTTCCCAACGCTGCCCTTCAGCATAAGGGTTGCCTAGAACCATTGCTGCATAACTCTCCACGTGTAGATTTACACTATGCAACCCTATGTAAGACCTTGGCCATTATTTGCATAGTTCCATCAGTGCCACAAGCTGGCATCTCTCCCATCTCTGCAGACACAAAGACAAAAGCCATTTCCGTATCACACTGCTATAGTGCCATGATTCCACTTTCAACATCCCGTGGAATTCTGGAGTTTGTAGTTTCCTGGCTGAGAACTCTAAAGGCCCCTAAACTGCAAACTCCGGGATTCCCTAGGAGGTTGAAAGTGGAATAATAGCACTATCTCCACAAATAGTGTGGAAATGGACAGAATTTACTGACTCTTTTTACCCATCCAAGCCATGGCCATGAGTGCCCCTTACTGGGAACGATTGGTTCGTGTTCTGCAGTTTCTCTCCTCCTTTCCATGCCCCATCTCCTCACCAGGCCTTCCTCCCAATTGGACTCGTTGGTATGCCTCTTATTGAAATTGATTTTTGTGCTCTGGCGATGGGATTTTCCATCATTGAGTTTAATGTTGGAGATAATAGAAATTATGTCCCCTTCAGACATAAATCTCCCAACGGTTTCTGCGCAGATGGGCTGGGTGGACACTAACTGCAGGTGAAATTGCTTTGGTGATTGTTTCTGTATAAAAGGCAACGTCGCTTTATCTAAAAGACATTCAACTGGGTTGCACAAAGACTTAATGGTTAGAGATTAATAGGGAAACATCCAAAACCCAATTGGCCAGCTTCCCTCTTTGCTGCCACTGAGAAACAAAAGATGCTTTTTTGAACTCGGTAGCCAACTAGATCATTATGATCGAGCATTGCTAATTTGCAACGGGCCTTAGAAGCCTGGATTTGGATAGGGAGACTGTCCGAAAGCCTGAAGTGAGGCCACATAAAATCAGAATGCAAAAGCTTTGATTGCAATATGCAAACCATTTCTGCACGTTATGCAGAAGGAAGGTGATGCAGCTTTGGACTGTACCATCTCAGCCTGTAAACTTGAAAGGGAGGTTAGATATTTTTAATGCTCCTGCTTGTAAACATAGCTAAAGATAGAAATATTTGGGAGTGGGCCTTGAAGGTACTGATTTATTATATGTGGAGTTATTAATTTTGGGGAGGGGGAAGGAGAAAAAAGTGTGACCCTTCCTACATTTGTAGCCTGAGGTAGTACAAAGCCAACTCATCTAATATATAAAAATCAAAGTTTGTTTGTCTATCTCAGGTGAAAACCTCATATGATTGGCTGTGTCAGACAAAGACCTCATCTGATTGGCTGCCTAAGAAGATTCTATGGAATCCTGGGGCTTGCAGGTTAGGGAGGGGCCTTTAGAATTCTCAGCCAGAGAGCTCTTGAGCCTCAGTCAACTGTGTTTGTCTTGAATAGGCCAAGTGCTATGGAGACAAGGCCTAGCAGCAAGGAGGAGGGCAGTGTGTTTCCTTCAGGAACCTGTATGTTAATAACTCTGAATACAGATTGGATTGGGGAATATGGGAAAAGGTTACAGATACTGGACAAGACAGTTTGGGGAATTAGAGACACAGGATCTCAAATCTTTCTAACAATTACTGTATTACCTATGAGAAAATAAAATCCTGGGCAACATTGGGTATATATCCTAGTTGCGTATACATGCTAGAACAGTACTTAAGATCTCTTACTACTCACCAATGGTATGGGATTTTTTTTTACTTAATCAAAAGTTAATTTTAAAATTTGTTACTACCAGAGAGCCATTTAGAAGTGGGAAGGAGGAAAATGGGTCTAGAAACCACTTGTAGGATTGAATGATATGGCTCCCAAGACTTCCTCCAAGTCAAGAGTTTGAAAATGTTACCATTAGTACTCAATAGCGACACTAAATTGTTAATTCTTTTGGCTCACATTAAATTGTTAAAGAGTAAAATTATAAAATGAATTCATCGTGTTAATCGCTCATAAAATCACTAATCATTAAACTATTAAATTAAGAAGTCGTTTAAAACAACTAAAATTGGCTAACCCTCCAAATTAAATCCCCCCTGAAACAGCAAACTAAAATAACATGAAATAATAACTGTTCTTCCCAAATGAATGTGGCCGGCCTTTCACAAGTCAAATGATGGATTTGAAATTGGTCATTGATAGAGAAACCCAATTTTTTTCCTCCTGGCAAGAGTTGACAAGCTGATTCAACAAACTCGCCAAGTTCTTACGGATTCAATTAGATCCTATTGTGGTTAGATTTGGCATTGCAGTGGATTTGGGACAGGAAACGTGAGCCTCCCTGGCCCAATTTTGCAATGCCAAATTATTTCCAAGATCTACTCTCTAAGAGTTCTTCTACTATCCATCTGAAGAGCAAGTGAATTTAACCCAACAGGGATGCTGAAGGCACTCTATTGAAGATGGAAGAACAAACACACAAGCCCTATGTGGCTTGGGTCCACGTTATTTGAAAGACTGTGGCCGTTTCCACACTACACTGTTCTAGTGCTATTATTCCACTTTGAACATCCCCTGGAGTCCTGGGGTTTGCAGTTTAGGGAGAGGCCTTTAGAATTCTCAGCCGCAGAGTTCTTTGGCCTCAGTGAACTGCAAATCCCAGAATTCTATAGGCGGCTGAAAGTGTTTTACTCATTCTCTAGAGCAGTGGTTCTCAACCTTCCTAATGCCGCAACCCTTTCATACAGTTCCTCATGTTGTGGTGACCCCCAACCTTAAAATTATTTATTTATTATTTACAATGCCTCCCCTGCAGCTTGTCCCCCCAAAAAGGAAAAAAAAAACCTTGCAAGCTACGTCTCCCCCTAAGTCCGTCGTTTCGCACTATCTTCTTATCTGTATTCTTTATTTTCCTTTCTTTACTCTTTCTTTCCTTATTTTCCGATGGTCTTAGGTGACCCCTGTGAAAAGGTCGTTCGACTCCCAAAGGGGTCGCGACCCACAGGTTGAAAACCGCTGCCCTAGAGGCTATAGCAGTGGCAATTGGGATAGAGAGAGACCTTTCATCTGTTTCTGGGACCAAGGCATGGTGGAGCTATGCTTGGCTGTCCTCCTCTCCCTCAGAGGCCACAGTATGGGCATTTGGGATGGAGGGAGAGCGTCTCATCAGCGGTTAGCACCAAGGCATGAGGAAGCTTGTCTCAAAGCATCAAAAAAGTAACCTGTTCCATGTGATGGTCCTGAGCGGATGAGATTTTTCTGAAGAGAGAAAGCAAAAGAGAGAGAAGGCCAAGGCATGTGTCAAAATGCCTGCATGTGTCTGAAACATTGAACCGGAGCGCGCATGTACATTCATTCACCTCCCTGAGATGTAACTGCAAGGAAGAGACTGAACGAGGAGCATAGCTATGGGGAAGAGGAGGCAAAAGGATGCCATTGCCTTCCCAAATAAGCATTCTGCCCTCCACAATGAAATTTTCTTTCAGCTTCCAGATTTCTAGCATTGCAGTAACTTAGAACTTTAGCTGAGCATTGGGAAATACAGCCCATTTAGAAACATAGGCCATTTCCGTATTACAGTGTTAAACTGCTACTATTCCACTTTCAACATCCTGTGAAATTCTGGGGTTTGTAGTTTACTGAGACCAAAGAGCTCTTTGGCTGAGAATTTGAAGTGCCCTTCCCTAAACTACAAACCCCAGAATTCCATAGGAGGTTGATAGTGGAATAGCAGCACTTTAACACTGTAGTGCGGAAATGGTCATAGACCATTTCAGCACTAGACTGTTATAATGCTATTATTCCACTTTCAACATCCTATGGAATCCTTTCAACATCCTATGGAATCCTCAAAGGCCCCTCTTTAGACAGCAAACCCCAGGATTCCATAGGATTTTGAAAGTGGAATAATAGCGCTATAACAGTCTAGTGCAGAAATGGCCACAGTGTAGGGTTGTGATGTATTGAACGGGTCTACAGAGGAAGCCGGAAGGACTCATCCATTTCACCATCATTCAAGAATGTTAGAGAGAGCAGTCCTGACACCTACAATTTTTCCTCTCTGCTTTACAATGACTCACTTCAGCTTATTCAGATCCAATTTCGGAGACCAGCGAGCGAAACCAGGACCGGTTCTTCGTTATTAAACCTGTAACATCCCAGCCATTTTGCCTCCACAATTGCGTGGCTGGCCTGATGGAATGGTGTCCCCTCTCGTGTGGGCTTAGAAGAGACGGATATTAATAAATGGATCTCATTGCCTTTAAATCTGTATTCTTCCCCAAGCCTCGGGGTGAACCTAAAGGGCAAGAGAAATAATAAGTAATGGCCTAATTCATTATTTATAAGCGCCTGTACCAGGGGAAGTATCTGGGCGAGATTACCTGAAAAATCCAGCATTAGCATCTTGTTTGAGAGATCTTTATTAGAAGTTGGCAAAAGACTCCAAGGAGGGGAAGGGGAGAGAAGTGTTGCAATGGTGGCAGGATGGAAAATGGTGGAATAAACTTGCAAGTAGCCCTTGGGCGATATGGAAGGACTCAAGAACTTACGGAAAGCAAGCGGGGGGGGGGCAGGAAAAAAGAAGAACAAAAGCTGTAAAAAGTGCTGATGCTTCAGGGAAGGAATAGAAAATTGCAGCAAAGAGGAAGAAGAGAGGCGAAGCCAAGGGAAATTGCATGCAAACTCAATGTACCGACCCAAGTGGTTTCTTCTTGTCAGCGTTTAATCGATGTGCTTCCTACACTCCAGTTGTCTTTACTTTACTAAAGGCTAGTAGATTTTCTAATAGGTGATTTGGATGCTATAGGCTAGCAGCCAAACAGAGAGAGATTACTTTTTGGACTATGAAGTCCTAAAATCTCCAAGATGGTGAGGGAATTGCAGGAGTCCGCCCACCCAAAGAAAAGCAGCATCCCTAAGATCTCATAGTGGATTCTTATGGGACCAATGAAAGAAACCAGAGTTCTGAGTTTTGCAAAACCTGAGCAGAGCTGTTGACAGCAGGGAAACTTGGCAATCTCCCTTTCATTACTGTTGCTATATGGCTTATTTATTTATACGCCACCTTTCTCCCTTATATCCCCATACAAACCTGCCAGAGCTCTAAGATCCATAGGGGAAGGCTTTCTCTTGGTCCCACTGCCATCCCAAGCTCACCTGGTGAGAACATGGGGGAGAACCTTCTCAGTGGCTGCTCCCACCCTCTGGAACTCCCTTCCTCAGGAAGCTAGGCTGGCCCCCTCCATGCTCTCCTTGCTTTGGCAGGATTTATTTAAGCAGGCTTTTAATATGCAAGCAGGTGGGCTCTTACTTTATCAAGATTTTTTTAAAAATGTAGGTTTTTAATAATGTAATATTCCTTTTAATGTTTTCAATGGTTTTAAATGCTTTTTAATGTTTTTAACTTTCTGGAAGCCACCTTGGGTCCCACTCTGGGTGAAAGGCGGTGTATAAATAAATAAGTAAGATAATAAGTAGGATAAAATAAATAAGAGCCCTGGTGGCACAGTGGTTAAAGGCTGGTACTGCAGCCACAAGGTTGTGAGTTCGATCCTTCAGGGCTCCAGGTTGACTCAACTTTTCATCCTTCCGTAGGTCAGTAAAATGAGGACTCAGCTTGTTGGGGGCAATTAGCTAAACACGTTGTAAACTGCTTAAGGAGTGCTTTGCACTGATAAGCAATATAGAAATGTAATTGCTATTGCTAAACAAATAGACTTACATGGTCTTTTCATTCCCTTCCAAGTCTGAGGTCATTTCTGCACTACATTGTTATACCGCTATGATTCCACTTTCAACATCCTGTGGAATCCTGGGCTTTGCAGTTTCGGGTGGGGCATTTAGAATTCTCCGCCAAAATGTTCTTTGGCCTCAGTAAACTACAAACTCCAGAATTCCACAGGAGGTTGAAAGTGGAATAATAGCACTAGAACAGTGTAGTGCGGAAATGGCCTGAAATTCTATGTGAACATGAGCTCTCAATTTTAAGTTTAAGGGGTGGATGAAAAATCAGAGAGGAATGGGATGGAGTATGAAAGGAGTATCTCTGAAGAGGGCATGGCTGAAACCTTCGAGAGCAGGGCTCTACATATTTTTTCAAGTTGTATTCAATTTGTCCCTATTCTTGCCCAGAGGTGAGCTCTGGCTTGTCTGTCTTGAGGACACGGTTGCTTCTCCAAAGCTTTCTGGAAGTTCAATATTTCAGCATGTGAAGGACAGATGCATCCTCAGTAGTATACATTATGGATAGATAAATTTATAAGTTTCCCACACATGCAGATTTTTAAACCACACAAGCCCTTTCCCTTCTGGTTACGAAGCAACGTGCTGATTATAGAAAATTCTTGTCCGAAGAATAAATCCCACATAGTTTTATACCATCTGCACTTGCCAAATTTAGTGGGGAGAGCGCTTCTCAACATGGAGAGCTCCACATCCTGTCTTGCCTACCCTGGGGTGGTGAAAAATTGTGGGTGGGGACAAAGAAACCCTACCCTAATTCAGCATCACGATCGCAGTTGAATGCATGGAGATTCAAAGTCATGTATTAGTGGATAACTTTATATTAATGTGATTGGTATAGAATAGGTTAATAGTGATTTCACTTGGAAAATTAGGCCATTTCCGCACTAGCCTGTTATAGCGCTATGATTCCACTTGCAGCATCCTATGGAATCCTGGGGCCAGCCGGCCCCTCCCGAAACTGCAAACCCCAGGATTCCATAGGATGTTGCAAGTGGAATCATAGCGCTATAACAGGCTAGTGCGGAAATGGCCTTGGTTAAGTAGATAATATGTAAGTGGAAAAGTAAGTAAGTAAGATAAGTAAGCAAATACTATAAGGATAAATGATTAGTAGCAACTAATAGTGATGGTATAAAAGGAACAATTTCATACTGATGCGTAACTTTTTAAATAATACGGGCTGCCTGCAAGGAGGCAGGAACCAAATTTTTAGGTATTTATAATCACATTAGATTACGGCTTCTTATGTTGAATTAAGTATTGTTAGGTTTTTTTTAGTATTGTTAGTTTTTGTCTTATTATATTCATTATATTTTCTCTTTCTTTTTTGTTGCTTGTTGTGTTTGTGTTTGATAAGATAATTTAAGGAAAAAAGAGATTCAAAGTCAGATTTTTAAGATCTGTGCTGTTTTTCCCCCTTTCCCCAGTTTTGAATTTTGCAAATCTCAAATTCTTTCCATGGAAGTTTATGAAGAATCCTGTGAATTTTGGAACATTCTTATATCCAACCCCCCAAATAACTAAAAAACATAATTTTAAAAACCCAGAGCCTTGGAAATTTTCACCCATCCCTACTGTTCAACCATGTGTGAACATTGGTGATAAAGCACATGTGTGGGATACAGCTTGTTGTGGCACGTACTCCAGCTGCTGAGGTCTATTTTGAACTGTTGATGCCATCTGGAGAGGCTGATGTGTGGTAGTGGTGCTGTTGCCTGGTAAATGTTTAAATAAAGGAAAAATAAAACAGTACTAAACCACCAGCACATCTCTAGTACCCAGTTGGTGGGAAGCAATGGAAACCAAACGCAAGTACCTCAATGCTCAAAAAGGTGGAGAAATGTATAACACAGTGGTCCCAAAACTTTGGTCCCCTTTTTGGACTTTAGATCCCAGAAGTCCCAGGCCATTTCCACACGGGGTTTTTAACACGGGGCAGAGCGTCCTCCAGGGAGGACGTCTGCACCTGGGAGCGGACTGGGTTGGACCTACTTAACATAGATCCACACCTCAGTCCGCTCTGGAACGACCCCAAGTGGTTGTCCAGCATGCTTTTGAAGGACCACTAAAAACAGGTCTTTCAAAAGCACGGAGCACGCCACTGTGAGCCGGCTCCCTTATGCAGATTTGCAGGCTGGCATTGGACCGAGCCTGCGATCTGCCCAGGGTGGGCTTTAGGCTGGCGAGCTTCAGCTGTGGGTCGAGACCCTCAACCAACCAGAAGCCACCATTTTCGTCCCTGGAGAAGTGCAGAGTGGTGGCCATGCACTGCTCTGGAGAAGTGTGGACCGGACCGGGGAGCCCAAAAGTCCAGTGAGTAGCATCATGGGGGGATTTTGTCACCCCATGTGGAAGTGGCCCCAGCCAAGTTCGCCAATAGTCAGGAATTCTGAGAGCTGAAGTCTTTTGGAGGATCAAAGTATGGAAACCACTGGCAGGGCGTGACCCCATCCCAGTGTGTGTATTGGCTGTAAGGATGGACATAGGGAGTAAGTCTCACCGAATGCAACAGACGGGACTTCGGGTACGCATTGCTTCCCAGACCCATGATTCTGAATTTTTGATGCCTGCCTGGTCTATTTTCGCACGCTTCTCCTCGCATCTTGTTTTCATCTCTGCGGCTTCACCCATAGGAAATGGACCGCCTCCCTCGCCACATCTCTATAGATAGATTTTTTGTTAAACACTAGCTGTCAGCGGGCCCTTTGTGTGAAATTAGCCACAGAGGAAAGAGAGAATATTACCGTCTGGGATACCATATCAGTGCTTCGGGAGATTATTTGCTACAGGATGTTTCCAATTATAAACGGACGAGCCACGTGTGTCGGAACAATGGCAGATGGAACCTTATCAACGGCACCGAGTGGTTGTTGCGCGGGGGGAGGATGTTGCGTTTCCAGGACTATTAACCCTCTGAAATAGACTCTGCTTTCCGAAAGGGAATAATAATAATGTCCATAGCTGAAATAATTAACGGGAAAACAATTTGCAACACTTACTTAATTAAATGGGAAAAGAATATGCTAATGCAATGCTAAGGCAGCACAAAGGCAGTTAAGTCATGCGCATGCTAAGCATGCACTTTCCAGACACTCATAACTTTGTTAAATCAAAACCAATTTTCTTCCAATTTACTAAAGCACCGTGGCTTCGACAAGGAGTTCATCTGTGGCAAGTTGCAGGCCTGAGCTGCGACTTTTGAGTATAGTTTTTTTTTTCTTTTTTGGGGAAAAAAAGAGAGAGAAGAATACTAAAGAGCGTTGCTTGCAGAAAAAAAAAAAGCATTCTAAACTTTCAAAAAAAAATTTGGAAGACTTGTTGTAGTTGATGCTGAGAAGAGGCTCGGCCTCCTTCCCAAAGGCCATTTCTGCACTAGCCTGTTATAGCGCAATGATTCCACTTTCAACATCCTCTGGAATCCTGGGGTTTGAATCCGGCCGGCCCCTCCCGAAACTGCAAACCCCAGGATTCCAGAGGATGTTGAAAGTGGAATCATCACGCTATAACAGGCTAGTGCGGAAATGGCCAAACACACACACACACACATTTTGATATTTGCAATTTCCCCACTTTTGCAGGGCTTCTCCGCCCCCAACCCTAGAGAACATGGAGGGCTGACTGTAGTAACAATTGCTCATTTAACTGTAAAAGCTCATACCATTTCTGCAAGCCTTTTTGACCCCCCCCATGAGGACATTGCAGCCCCCGGGGATCTGTGGACCACAGGTAAAGAAATGCTGACCCAGAGATTACTGTAAAACCACTCATTTCCTCGTGCTATTCTGTTTTTTAAAATGTGAATTGTTGTGCTGATATTGTACCCCCCGCTGTCCTACATTACCTTTAAAGATCACGGGGTTTTTCATGCAATGCCAGACTCTTTCATTTATAGGCCATTTGTACGGTCTCTGTGATTATCTGTATCATATGGAAGTTCTCGGGCAAACATTTTCTTTCTGTGTCGTAGGGTTCAAACACCCCAGTTCCTTAGGCAGCAAACCTACACAGCCTTCTGATGGTACAAGAGGGTGCTGTTTTACTACTTTGCAGAAAATTTCAAGCATCTATTTTTCCTGATTGCTTCAGCGTTTATGGCACTCCGGACTGCCTTGTGTAAATGGCTGGAAATTTTTTAACAGCTGAATGAGATAGTTGAATTCTCTTTTGCGTTACGCAGAACTGGATTGCTTTCTGGGACTGAGGAAGGGCATCAGAGTTACGCTGCACATATGGGAACTCCAACAAAGTGTTGCAGCATGGAAAGCAGTTGCTTGAGACTCTAACCAGTATGCTCCGTTCCTCTGTCTCTGATGATTCGCCCCAACTTTCTCTAATAGTCAGCAGTATTTGCACTGCACTGGCTCAGTTGCTCTTTTTGCCTCTTTCATTAGAGGGATTGGCAAGGAGTACGGCTATGGGAGCAGCAAAACGGGGGCATCGGCCCGAATAATAATCCTAGCTCCCCCACGATAATTTCTTTCCATCCTCAAATTTCTAGCATATCAGAGACATTGAAAATAATTTATGCCTTGAATTTGTCTATTTGGTCACGTCATCTCTCCCTTTTCTTTTGACGTCTGAACCTTATGTCTAAATGTTCAACTGAAGTTTTTAAGTCATTGCAGTGCTATAAATCTGGGAACTAAAGGAAAGTTTCACGGTGGGGCAGAATTCATAGAGGAGGGACCATGCTCTCATTTTACACTCCCTTGTAGCTACATCGGTGCATGCCCTAGCTGTCATCCGGTACGTCCGCATCGGAACTAGCTCCCATCATTTCTCGGTGGAAATTGGAGACTCGGGCCATTTCCGCACTAGACTGTTATAGCGCTATTGTTCCACTTGCAACATCCTATGGTATCCTGGGGTTTGCAGTTTGCAGAAATTGGAGACTCAGGCCATTTCCGCACTAGACTGTTATAGCACTATTGTTCCACTTGCAACATCCTATGGTATCCTGGGGTTTGCAGTTTGCAGAAACTACAAACCCCAGGATTCCATAGGATGTTGCAAGTGGAATAATAGAGCTATAACAGTCTAGTGCGGAAATGGTTTCACTGTCTTTCATGTATGTGTTACATATGTAAACAAGGCAACCGCTTTTTATCATAGTCGCTGACTGAGATCTCCACTTCTGCGCATCACTCTTTCTGACTGTCAACTCAGCCTAACAGTCAACTCAGCAGAATTTCCAGAGGGATTGTATTTCCCAAGAATAGTAATCTTGACTCAAGCTCCTGGCCTGAAGCTGGAGATCTGGCAACATGAGCTAAATTGTCCTCCTTCAGCTGAAAAGAGGGAATTTGGAAATATTAATACTAATAATAATGGCCAAGACAGCTGCCTTGCATCCATAGCTAAACTACAGAGACATAGAGGCTTTCCACACTACAGTGTTATAGTGTTATTATTCCACTTTCAACATCCTGTGGAAGCCTGGGATTTGCAGTTTAAGGAGGGGCCTTTAGAATTCTCAGCCAGAGAGCTCTTGGGTCTCCGTAAACGTCAAAGCCCAGAATTCCACAGGAGGTTGAAAGTGGGATAATAGCACTATCATAGTATAGGGCAGAAGCTCTCATAGTTACGAATTAGCTAAGGAAGTGACCCCCAGGCCCCACCTTAACCTCACTTTGTGTGATGAAGGTCTGTGGTGTGGGGTGTGAGGCAACTCAAAATGACAGGGCTGCCCCTCTCTTGCCATGGGACAACAAGCAGGCATACTTCTTCTCATTGCATCACAACTTGAGGCTGGGAAGGAGTTAGTTGCATCATTCTGAAGTGCCCCCACTCAAGCACGTGCAGACTTCCATTGCACTGAATGGCTCCCTCAAGCTTAAGGTGGGATCCACGGCATACTTATGGCAACAGTGAATCGTGAGTACCACAGGGGAATACAAAGCAGCCACGGATCCATAACTCTATGAATGTATGCAGAAAGTGGTTTCACTATGTCCCTGAAGCCCAGAGAAGGCAATAGAAAATCCTCCTCTGAACAAATCTTGCCAAGTGAACCCTGTGATAAATGTGCAGCAAACAGGTTCCTGAGCGCAAGAGTAGTTTGCACTCAATTAGCAGGGGTGTCACACTCTCTCCAGGTCCAGAAAACTCCATGCTAGGTTCCCCTTAGGGTCACCATAAGTCAGAAACAAGCTGAAGGCACACAACAACAAAAACAACCATCACTGCGCGCATAATTGCACATTCTTGGACGATGCATAACTATTACCAATTGGTGCCTTCAGTGTACCTCTTGATTCGTTGAGCTTGTGGCAATAGCGTGCATGCTTACAGGTCCATCATCAGTTGTACAATCTCAGCATTCAGCAGCAGGGTGGAGTAGTGCCACCACCACTGTTCTTGGCGTGCACCTTCAGTTTATTTCTGACTTATGGTGACCCTAAGGGGAACCTAGCATGGAGTTTTCTGGGCCTGGAGAGAGTGTGACACCCCTGCTAATTGAGTGCAAACTACTTTTGGGCTCAGGATCCTGTTTGCTGCAATTGATGCAAAGGGGGAAATGGGGAGGGCAAAGGGGGAAATGGGGACGGCAAAGGGGGAAATGGGGAGGAAGAGAGAAAAACTGTGACATTTTAAAAGCAGCTGAAAAAGTGGGGTGGGAGAGGATTAACTTCGGATCTTCTTGCTGTTAACTATATGAATGTAGATTTGCACTATGAAAGCACAATGGAGGATCGCGGTTGTCTTCTTGTCTTCTCTCTCAACCAGCAGAATGGCCTGGACCAAGCCTGAACCATCTCTGATCTGGGACCTTCCAGATGTGAGGGAAACCAGCTCCCAGAAGAACCAGCTCCCAGAAGTTCCTAGCCAGCCTAGTTGTAGTTCGATACACCTGGAGGGTATCAGGTTGTGGAAAGCCACATTCCCAAATGTTGTTCCCTTCAGCTGTCACCTGGATCTTGTCTCTTCTTTTTCGCTTTCTCCATTGCCTGTGGGCACTCTGGAGGAAAAGCAAAGCTTCTTCCTCTACAGGCTAATTCTGAAAGGTATTTTTGCTCAACACTTTCCTTCCTTCCCTTCCCTTCCCTTCCCTTCCCCTTCCCCCTTCCTTCCTTCCTTCCTTCCTTCCTTCCTTCCTTCCTTCCTTCCTTCCTTCCTTCCTTCCTTCCTCCCTCCCTCCCTCCCTCCCTTCCCCCTTTCCCCCTTCCCCTTCCCCTTCCCCTTCCCCTTCCCCTTCCTTCCTTCCTTCCTTCCTTCCTTCCTTCCTTCCTTCCTTCCTTCCTTCCTTCCTTCCTTCCTTCCTTCCTTCTCTACTCCAAGTTTTCCTGCTGTGCACCACTTTCGACTGGTTGAAGCTCAAAAGGTCCAGCAGAGGGTACTGTTGCGCCCCATTACAAATCTGCTTTTTCATTTTTCATTGAGAAGAACTAAGAGAGAAAATATCTAAATATGGCTGGAACCCAACCTCTGGATGAGTTGTTAAGTGTAGAGGGTGGAAGGGTTGTGCATCTTCTAAGGGACCCCTTGTGTTTTCTTTTATGGCCTTGCGGCTGGTTTGTCGCTGTTTCTGCCTTTCCCAAAAGGAGAGCGAATCCTGGAGATGAGAAAAGATATTTTAAAACTGATGTCAGTAGAAGGAATGATCAAAACAACCTGAGGAGAAACAATGCAAAACATTCTTCTGGATCCATTTTTTCCCCAAAAAAAGATCAATATATGAGATAGTATCTTTTCAATCTAGGATTATAATATATAAAATGTGGTGTAATGTAATATAATAGAATAATAACTGGTGTATATACCCGGTGTTGCAAAGGATTTTATTTTCTCACAGGTAATACTTGTTAGAAGGATCTGAGATCCTGTGTCTCTAATTCCCCAAACTGTCTTGTCCAGTACCTGTAACTTTCCCCCTATATTCCCCAATCCTATCTGTATTCAGAATTATTAACATACAGAGGTTGAGTTCCTGAGGGAATATGCTGCCCTCCTCCTTGCTGCTAGGCCTCATCTTCATAGCAACCGACCAGGCCCAAGAGCTCTCTAGCTGAGAATTTTAAAGGCCCCTCCCTAAACTGCAAACCCTAGGATTCCATTGGATGTTGAAAGTGGAATAATAGGACTATAACAGGCTAGTGCGGAAATGGCCCCAGTTTTCATCCATGAAATGTTGGAGGGTACATAAATCAGAAATGACTTGAAGGCACACAACAACAGCAACAAGCAGGTAAGCTCACTGCATCCACACTACCTCATTACGGTACTGTTATTCCACTTTAACTGCCGTGGTTCCATCCTATGGAAACATGGGGTTTGTAGTTTGGGGAGGCATTGGAGCTCTCTGACTAAGAGTTCTAAGTGCCTCTGCCTAAACTGCATATCCCATGATCCCATAGATTGGAACCATGGCTGTTAAAGTGGAATCATAGCAGTATAATTCTGTAGTGTGAACGGCCCCCTGATCGCTGAGACATTTACTGGTGGATCAAACCACCTTGAACTAATCTTGGCAATGAGGTATCCGCTGGAACAAGGGGGTGCTCTGCCCACAACAAGCCTCTTCCCTTTGACTTGCAGGAGTTCTAAAACCGTAGTCTAAAACAACCACCCTGATCCCATCTGGGTGCATTGGACTACAACTCCCATAATCCCAAGTGCTATGCTCAGCGTTGCAACCTAACACCTCTGGAGGTGACTGCATTAAAGAGAGTGGGCGTCAAGTGTTTCTTTTTTAAATGCATAGAAGGTGTGACGCTCAGATTAAAACAAGGGAAATGCTCATTTCTAAGCAATTTAGCTTTCAGAGGGATGGGATTTAGCTCTGCAGCTCAGGACATGTTTTGCATGTGCAAATTCCCCCTCTTATCCCCTGGCAGCAGAGCCTGGAATATTACTTTTTAAAGGAGGGAATGAATAAAATAACATAGGTAGCCATCCAAAGCTGAGTCAGTGGTAGGATGATGTTCTGGGTTGCAGAGCATCCTCCTGCCATCGCTCAGTTACACGGATGGCTTCAAGTGTTTCATTGCATCAGTCTACTTAAACACACACACACACAATTTCCCATGCTCTGGCTGGTTGTTGTTTTTGTTATTGTTATGTGTCTTCAAGTTGTCGTTGACTTATGGCAAGTCTAAGGCAAACCTATCACAGGGTTTTCTGCGGCTGAGAGTAAGTGATGTGCCCAAAGTCACCAAAGAGTTTCTGTGGCTCAGTAGGGAATCGAAGCCTGGGCCATTTCCACACTAGCCTGTTATAGCGCGATGATTCCACTTTCAACATCCTCTGGAATCCTGGGGTTTGCAGTTTCGGGAGGGGCCAGCTGGATTCCAGAGGATGTTGAAAGTGGAATCATCAAGCTATAACAGGCTAGTGCGGAAATGGCCATAGTCTCCAGGACAGTAGTCCAATGATGAAACCACTACAGAACGCTAACTCTCATGCTTCTTATTTTAAGGATTTAACCTTCCAAAGAATAGGAAAAATATCCTCTGCCCTTAACTCTGGAGAGGTCCAAACTAGCCTAGATAAATCTGGCTCTTCCGTGGACAATTTCCAATGCCAGATTTAGACATAAAATAAGCAAATTACGGTTTAAGGCTTCAGGTTAAGGAAAGCCTCAAAACATAACAAAACAAGAATTGGTAGCAGCTAGAGACCTCCCATGTCAGCAGTGCGATAAATCTACTTTGGGTTTTGGTCAGAATTTGAAAAGAGCTTCTCCCAGATTGCCAAACTAACGTTGGTTTTTAAAGGATAAGCCGACTGAAGATATTTTGGACAGACTGGAAACTGCTGATGGATTTTTTGAACGGTAAGAAATCTAACAATTCAATAATCTGTGCCTATGGTTACGAGTAATTCTAGTAGGGTCACTTACTTGGACCTGTAATGGTAGAATAATATATATTTATTCTTTTTCATTTTTTGTCTTTCTTTCATTATAGTTTGGCTAGCGGGAGGTCACAGCCCTTTTGTATTTCAGTAAGTTCGTTTTTAGTGTTTTAGTTAGCATTCAGTGTTTGAGTGTGTTAGCGTTGTTTTCTTTCTGCATTTCCTTTTTCCAAATGTATATTTCTTTGATTGTGAATTAGATTGTTTGTGTTTAAACTAATAACTAAGTAATTAAAAAAAGAGAATTCTAAAGATGCTGCTGAACCTGTTTCGGGGGCAGTTTTGGGGAAATCCCTCAAAGTCAGGTGTCAGCTGCCTTTGAACAAAATGAAACTAAATTTTCCAAGTGTTGTATAGTTCTTGGAATAATACACCTGCTTAGCAATGCTAAGGGGCCTCTTAAATCTGATGTAGCTCGAGGCCTGGGCACATTTTAATGCAACTCCAGAAGCTTCCCCTGTTTCTTGCAGCCTGAGACTTTTGGAGAGCTGTCAGGAAGAGGCCTCGGGTAACCTGAGAACACCCACTTACCTGACAGCATTTCAGAACAAGCAGATATGGAACGCCACACTAAAAATAAATAAAAAGCAATTTCTGTGATAAGAACAAATTATGCAAATGGTGCGGAGTTGCATGCATTTTCTTCATTTGCATAGCTTGGTCTGATTGCAAAATTAGGGGTTTATTTTGTACCTTTTGGATTTCTTTCTTTTTTTTTTAAGACTGTAGGCTGGTTAGTGAGGAAGAAGATCGGTGACATCAGGAGAAAAGCTGGAGCATGCAAAAAGTGAGCTTATGCAGGGGATGGATCCAGAACAAGAAATGGCACAGAATGTGACTGTCTCCTTCAGAGAGACTACAACAACCAGCATCCCCACTAGCTGGCATAACCATTGCAATCCAAAAACCTAAAATTTTCCAATCTCGTAGAATCCTAGAATCTTAGAAGGGATTCCATAGACTATTGAGTCAAACCCACTACTCAATGCAAGAACTCAGCCCACAGCATCCTCAGCAGGTAGCTGTCTAGCTTCTTTTTCAAGACGTCCGGAAAAGGAGACCCCCTACTAACTCTCTAGGTCATTGGATCCATTCTCAAATAGCTCTTACTATTGCCAAGAAGTTCCCTCTAAGGTTTGAACCAAATCTATCATCCTGTAACTTCAAACTATTAGACCTGGACCATTTCCGCACTACAATGTAAAAGTGCTGCTATTCCACTATCAACTTCCTATGGAATTCTGGGGTTTGAAGTTTAGGGAAGGGCACTTTGAATTCTCAGCCAGAGAGCTCTTGGGCCTCAATAAACTACAAATCCCAGAATTCCACAGGGTGTTGAAAGTGGAATAGCAGCAGTTTAACACTGTAGTGCGGAAATGGCCCTGGTTCCACCCTCTGAGGCAGCAGGGAACAAGCCTGACTTCTCTCTGGCCATTTCCGCACAAGTCTGTTATAGCGCGATGATTCCACTTTCAACCTCCTATGGAATCCTGGGGTTTGCAGTTTTGGGAGGGGCCAGCTGGATTCCATAGGAGGTTGAAAGTGGAATCATCGCGCTATAACAGACTCATGCAGAAATGGCCTCTGTGGCAGCCTTTTAGATATTTGAAGAGTGCTATCAGGTCCCCCTTGGTTGTCTCTTCTCCAGGCTGATATGCCCAAGTCCCTTAACCTTTC
The DNA here is from genome assembly GCA_948474755.1 of Ctenosaura bakeri. NCBI lineage: Eukaryota > Metazoa > Chordata > Lepidosauria > Squamata > Iguanidae > Ctenosaura > Ctenosaura bakeri. The sequence continues at coordinate 146,633 of CAOLHI010002794.1, read as the reverse complement.
CTCATATATTCCATTCTCCTTACCTCTTGTCATCCTTGTTGCCCTTCTCTGAACCTGCTCCTTCTGAGTCCTTCCTAAAATGAGATCCCTGCAACCCCCAGGGAGATTTTGCAGACATTGTTCACATGTTCTTGAAGCATCATCCTTGAAACCAACCCAACCGAAAACCCTAGAAATTTTCCTTCAGAGAACAGTGCCATTAATTGCCCTGATGAACAGCTGTCGTTGCTGACGATCTTGACTGCATATCCTACCAAAGTATCTCTTTTAGCAAAACGGAAGGATATCAGGTGCATAGAGGTGAACATTTCATCTATGCAGAGCTTGGGGAATGTGTTGGTTGCAGGGGATTTGTAGTCCCCAAAAATTCATTTTCTAAATCTCTGCCTTTAGAAGAGACTAACGAGTAGATTGTATCTTGTTGGAATCACAGCTCAAATGCACAAACGCACTCATGCATGTGGACACACACATAAACACAGACGTCCCAAAATAAAAATGGAAGTGAAATGATTTGTGTCCACTGTCTGCTCTCTACAACTTTGGCCATTTCTGCACTAGCCTGTTATAGCGCGATGATTCCACTTTCAACATCCTCTGGAATCCTGGGGTTTGCAGTTTTGGGAGGGGCTTCCTGGAAATGTGGAAATCCTTATCTTCTGAACCCAGTGACAGACGAGGTAATATTCTGCTGAGTTCAGCAGGCCGGGGCGCACAAAAGAAACAGCATTTTTTTTCCCAAAGGGAGAGAGAAAGGAAGAGAATGAACATGCTTTCTTTCTTCTTTCTTCCACCTCCCATCTCTTTCTGTCTTTTCTCCTTCCTCCTCCACAACTTTATAGTATTTTTATATGTACGGGTACTGAGTGGTGGCTCAGATAGTAAATCTGGGGCTAAAACAGTAAGTTCTATCTTTGTAAAAACACATATCCATTGTCAGGGGTGGCTGTGAACCCTGGTTTGTTGCAGACAGGCGAGCTATTAAAGGCTGCTGTCAGAACAGCTTTATTTGACTGCATCAGCTTTTGCAGATATGAGTGAGATGGGATTTACGACCGTGGGTGAGATCCAGCTCCGGCACTCTGCAGGCTGGGAATACGGAGAGTGCCGGAGCTGTCTTGGCATCCATATCACTGCTTCGGCTCACAGGCTGATGCGGCAGGCGTGATGGCCGGGCCGATTACATGCTCCCAGCTGAAGCGAAAGGCCGGCTGCTGCGGCAAAACGAAAGGAAGAAATCACCCAGCTTGACTGTTTCTCTTTTGCCCAGGTCTTCCTTCTTCCCATTTGTACATTGAGTTGGAGTGGCATTTGCAACGAGGTTGGAGGAGGACGGGGTGGATTCTTTTCCTCTGCATCAGGAATTGGTAGCATATGGCCCACGGGCCTTATGCCACGGCCACCACCCCCAAAACCACGTTGCAGAAAGCTGGAGCCAAATTGCTTTGCTGAATTTCACTGGGAGGCAGCCCAGGGGAACCTTCTTCCCACCAGAAATAGATTTCTTTTTTTTTTTTAAAAAAAATATTTTTTATTAAAATAAAACAAAAGAGAAAAGGAGAACAAAAAATACATGAGGGAAGATGCAAAGTTTCACAAAATAAATAAATGATACACATCCACATTGACTTAGGCCATTTCCACACTACACTCTTATAGCACGATTATTCCACTTCCAACATCCTATGGAATCCTGCGGTTTGCAGTTTTGGGAGGGGCCAGCTGCAATTTGAAAATATTGCCGATTATCTTCATAACAAAGGCCATGTATAAAACTGAATATATCTCTTTTTTTCGAAGGTAAATGATCAAACTGCAAGAAAAGAGATCCTATCTGAACATCAGGAAGAACTTCTTTATTGTAGGAACTGTTCAACCGTGAAGAGCAGTGGACTCTTCTTTTTTGAAGATCTTTAAACAGAGATTGGATAAATAAAATAAGATTCGATAAATAAAATAATAAAAAAATATCCTCTGAGCACTTGGAGATGGTTTTATTGTTAACTGCCAAGTGGACTCCAGCTCCCTATAGATGAGAGGCCTCTAAGTCACTGGATCCTCGACCGCCCTGTTCAGGTCTTGCAGATCCAAGGATGTGTCTTCCTTGATTGAGGCTCTCCATCCATATTTGGAGAGGTATTGCCCCTTTTCTCCTGAGGATTTCTGTTGGGGGATCTCCAATACTGGCCTCTTCAAGAAGAGCAGAAGTTAACCTGAGCAGTTGAGTCACCGTTCCAGTCTTATGGTACGAGTGTCACAGATACGCTCTGCCACTATCTGGCCCTCTCTTGAGGCCGTCTGGCCCTTGCCCTGGAATGACACAACACGACTGGGAACGCAGGCACCGACTCGACAGGTAGAGGGTCCAGCCCAAATGGGCTATTTGAGGCGATGACACAAGTGACCTTGCTGATTTATTCATTAGGCGGCTGCTTCGCATGGGCTGAGGATTGATCCGTCTGTCATGTGCATCCCGGCAGAATGCGAAGCGGACTAATTGCACTCCTGACACCCAAACCGGGTGTCTGAATCATCCCTTCAGAAGCCTTTTAATTTTATCGTCCTGCCACTCAACCCCGCCCCATTTCCCTTCCACCCTTTCTTCTTTGCATTGACTCAAGCACTTTATTGATTAAAACCTGGTCGTAAAAGAGGCTGATTTTCTTTTCTTTTGGCTTGTCGGGAAAGAACAACACACAATAGGGAAAGGCTGTGGGAATGCTCCGCGTTGTTGTCTTGGCTCTCCTCCTCTCTGCAAATTGGTGCCATTAGTCGGGTTGCGGCTTCTACTCAAGAGCTCAGCTGGAATCCTGCTGGCATTTTTTTTTTACGCACGCGCGAGTTGCTCTACAGAAGTGGTTGGTCTGGTGGAGGATGCCCACATTCAATGCAAAAGTTGCAAAAGTTGTGAATGGAGTGTTACTCATGCCTACAAGCATACCTCTGCTAACAAAACCTCTCACATAGAAGGTCCTTTTCTCTGCATGAGGAGATCCGTGCTGTACAGCCTTGATGTAGGATCTTGGCTACATACTTGGACATGAGAGATTTCCTAATAATTGTGTCCTTTCAGGCATGTGCCTCTCCATTGCCTGAATGGAAGATGGCTTGATATAACAGCTTACCAACATCTTGAAGGAGCAGATGGTTACCTTCCTACATGGGAGTAGGCTAGCTCCAGCTATTCTCCACTTTCGATTCTCAGTAGAAAACAGCTGTTACAATGGGAGCCAGAGAAAAATGAAGACTTTTGGAAAGAACAGAGTTGCCTCCGCAAATATTCCAGAGCGCCAAGGAAAAGAAAAATTCTCCAGCCTGTTTGTGGGCAGAATCATTTCTCCAGGGCCCCTTTCACATTGCCCAGTTATGGCAGTCTGATTCCACTTCAGTGGCCATGGCTCCATCTGGCAGATTCCTGGGATTTGCAGTTTCATGAAGCATGCAGAATTCTCTGCCAGAGAGCTCTAGTGCAGCACCAAAGTCCACATCTCAGGATTCTGCAGGAGACAGCCATAGCAGTTAAAGAAGGGCCAAAGCACTCTAAATTGGCTGGTGCAAAAAGACTCAGGACACAGAAAAATGGTCTTGTTGTAACAAGCTTTCTCTCTTCCTTCCCCCGGTAGTTTCCCACCCGCCACGAAGCCCCTGAACTAATATTTTTCTTTCTAATATTTTTCACCAAGAAACCATTGGCTTCATGTCCAGAAGTCACTGACCATTCTCTCACTGTCATACGGAGGATGGAGAAAGCCTGTTTTCTGCTGCTCCAGAGACTAAGACATGGAGCAATGGCTTTAAAATTCACGAAGAGAGATTTCGCCTAACCATTAGGATAAACTTCCCGATGGTAAGTGGAATACGCTGCCTGGGAGTATGGTGGAGTCTCCTTCTCTGGAGGTTTTTAAAAAGAGGCTGGACGGCCATCTGTAGGGAATGCTTTGATGATATATTCCTGCATGGCGGAATGGGGTTGGACTCAATGGCCATTGTGGTCTCCTTCAGTTCTATGATTCTAATGTTTCCATTTGCTGAAGGGAGGGGCATTTATAGGGCCACAGGAAACTACAAACCCCAGAATTCCACAGGATGTTGGAAGCGGAATAACAACACTATAGCAATGTAGTGCAGAAATGGCCCCCGTCTCCCATCCCTTCCTCTATTATTGTCCACCCTTTTTTGCTTCTCTTTTACCAAGGAGTCTGGATTTTTTTTTTTGCCTTCAGTTTTCTTTCTTTCTTTTTTCCTTTGGAAGAAAGAGGCATTTTGATCCTGCAAAACATCTTCATGAAAAACTGCAGGCTGGTTTGGCTCAGCGTGCTTCCCTGGGCGGGTTAAGATGGTTTGCAAAGAAGGAGGGGGAAAAGGTTGCAATAAGGCAGGTGGCTGAGTGGAGCGGGAGGAAAAAATCCCTTCAAAATATCATGACAATCTAGGGATCTTGAGAGTACACAATGGCTGTGTGTATAAGCTGATTAATCAAACACACGGCAGATTATTGGATCAGGCTTCTCAGGGATAGAAACACCGTAATTGCCTCACAATCTCTCCTCCTCAAAGAGCAGGGATATGCTCTGAAATCCTATCTTTTTTTCAGGGATGGGAACTTGAATACAATTGTGACTCCCAACAAGAGTAGACCCATTCAATCAATGGGATTTACCTATGGCTTAGCACAGCTTTCAGGTAGCAGCCTCTCTTGAACTGGTCTTGCCAGGATGCTGTATCGGCTGCTTAGGTAAGTATATATAGCTGGCCCTCCACATTTGTGGGTTTAACTTTCACGGATTTGTTTATTCGCAAGTTTCTCCAATCCCTGACCTCAAGTGCTTCTTTTCGAGGGGAACCTTCCCTTTTGGCAGGTCTGAAAAGGCTGTGCAGCCCTTTAAACATCTGCCTTGGTCCCCTTCCTCCTCCATTAGTCCCCCCTACATTTTGATATTTGCAGTTTTCCCACCCTGACACAGGTCCTGTGGCCCTAACCCTAGCAAATATGGAAAGCCGACTGTATTTAACTAAATGATCTCTCTTGGCCTGATGCTCCCCAGATCTGGTGCCCAGGTTCTGGTTGCTGGCACAATGCATCTCCTTCTTTCCACCCTGCTGTGAGGGTGAAGGGGCCAAGAGAAGGGCCCCCTGAGAAGGTCTCAAACCATGGTCATGCTCACATGGGAGAATACAGTCCTTCAGATAATCTGTACTTCAGTCTTACAGGGCCTTACGGGTCATCACCAGCCCTTTGACAGAAGGCGAAGCTGGATCTGTCAACTGAAGATGGAGCAAACTTGTTTTCTGCTGCTCCAGAGACCAGGACATGAAGCAATGGATTCAAGCTACAGGAAAAGAGGTTTCACCTAAACATCAAGAAGAACTTCCTGATGGTCAGAGCTGCTCGACAGTGGAATGTGAGGTGGAGTCTCATTATTTGGAGGTATTTAAACAGAGGCTGGACAACTATTTGCTGGGGATGCTTTGAGTGTGTGTTCCTGCTTGGCAGGGGGTTGGACTCGATGGCCCTTGTAGTCTCTTCCAACTTTATGATTCTATGATGCTAACTGCAATTCTTGTGCAAGCTCCTCTAGACTGGGGCCTGCATACCAGAGCAAAACAATGCTTCCCACCTCCTCCTCCTCCTCCTCGTCATCCATTTACGCAATCAGGCAGCTGAAAGGAGCCATTCTGCCTTGAGTGGAGAATCATCAGTTGCTTAATTATGTAAATGACAGATTTTTACAAATTAAGCTTTTCAAAGCTCAGCTTTTCTGTCTCTGTGTTGCAAAGCAGAGGCAGTGGGAATATGCCAGTTTGTTTATCGCTTTGCTGAGAGCTATTCCTAGAAGCCACGCATTACACCCACAGCGAAGGCTGTTGATTTAACATTATTTTTATCCCTCCCTAATTGATGGCCCTTTTGAAAGGGCTACACTGTGACCGGAGGCCTGTTGGTATCTCACGCATGCCGAAGTTGTCTCGAGGAAGTGGGTGGACAGTTTTTCTGATGCAGAACATCCATGTTCAGCTCAAAGTTGTGGGAACGGAGTTGCACGCAATGTGCCTTATGCATGCAGGTGAGCATGCCTGCCCATGGGAAGCACATGCACGTGCCTGCGATATTCATGCATACACAAGGACATTTGTGCCTTCAGTTTATTTATTTATTTATTTATTTGCTGAATTTATATGCCACTTTTCTCCCAAAGTGGGACCCGAGGTGGTGTCCAACAAGTTAAGAAACAGTAATAGCATGTAACCAATTAAAAACACTCAAAAACATACACAATTATAAAACTAACAATAAATTTTAAAAACAGCTAATAAATAGGAGCCCTGGTGGCGCAGTCGTTAAATGCCAGTCCTGCAAGCCACAAGGTTGTGAGTTCGATCCTGCCGGGCTCCAAGGTTGACTCAGCCTTCCATCCTTTCGCAGGTCGGTAAAATGAGTACCCAGCTTGTTGGGGGCATGTATAGAAATGTATCAAAATACATGCTATTTGTAAGTTGTCCGCTGCCTCGATCCATATGGAGAGGCGGGATACAAATAAATAAGTAAATAAATAAAAAATAAGGAAAAATGCACTCCTGCTCACCTGTTAAAGGCCGGCTTAAAAAGAAACGTCTTTATCTGTCTACGAAAGAAAGCTGCACATTGAGGAATACACACAGTTGTGCAACATTGCTATTCAACAAAAGGGTTGTGAAGCACAATCAGTGGGTCATGCTACTTGCAGAGATTTATATTACAATCCTAGTGTCAACCAGCATTTAAAAAAAAAAATAGATGATACATTTGGTTCCATTGATTTTTTTTTTTAAAAATTTCTTTTGCTCAAGGTGTCCTGTCTGTTCTATGAGCAGAACAGCTGGTGCAATTGTTGATGTTAATAATAACAATAATAGCAACTATATTAGTAATAGCAATAACAATAGAGTAACTGTTGGAGAGGGCATCAGATGAGGTGGTTTCATCTGTATTTTCTGACATCTCTTAAAGGCTTTCCCCACTTATCTGACAGGTTAGGAAACAGAGCACTGCCAGAAAACAGAACCGGTTGAAAAACAGAATCCGTGGCCTGTATTGTAGGGAGCATGAAGGACTTGGAGAGGCTCATTTGTTACTGACTGTGCTTGTGCTGCTTGCAAAGTCTCTCAGCTGGCTTTGTGCCTTTTCTTCCCCTCTTGGCTCACTTTGCAAGCAGTGTGCACATACAAGCAGTTCCAAGTGGGCCTCCGGAGGCCAGAAGAACAGATGAAACAGTGGAACTCCAGCTAACTTAATGGAACTTGTCGTAATTTGGAAGCATCAAAAGAGCATGTCATCAGATAATGGGAGGGTTAAAAGTTGGGGTTTTCCTCTACAGACTATTGTGAGACAGATTAGTTTTACCCAACTAATGAGGGTTGTTTTGATCGTAATCCTGCTCAGTACAAAAATAACCACAGATTCAGACCTTTGGTGTACTTGTTGGGTAAGCAACTAATGGGGTGGCAGGAGACCTCTTCTCTCCTGTAGCACAATGTCCATTTCGAGAGAACCTGGTGCGAAATCAATCATAGGCAACCTGATTCTGGGCCAGGCTTTCAGACAGTGGATACTGGTAGGTCCCGTGTCATTGGGGCAGTGAATCCACCCCAGGTTTTGGGTAGCTTTAAAGCAGCTATCCAAAGTGCTGAATCTAATTTTGAGAGATCTGGTTCAGCACTTTGGAAAGCTCCTTTAAAATCTGAATTAGAGCCTGAAGCAGATTCACTGTCCCACTAACTTGGCAACCACTAGTCACCATTGGTGGACACAGTATACAGAAGCAAGTAGGAATGAGCTGGATGGTGTAGCCTGAGCCTTTGGCAGGGTTTACTGGTGGATTGCTCCATTTGCCCTTATGAATCTCCCTTCACCAGTGCTGGATGCTGTAGCACGCCTGCAGAGAGGATGGAAATCGTAATGGGAAACCCTGCTGAAGGCCTAAATCAGCTTTAGAGAGCTTTGTCGTGATTTAGCCTGCTCTGTGGTTCTCTGAGTTTGTCTCTTGCTCATAAATGAGCTTATTATTCTAAGGGTGATTCATGGATATTCAGATAGTGCGAGAGCGAGCAAAGGGTGTCTGTGCCACAAGGGACAATGGAGGAACAGAATGGCTGAAAAAAATATTTGAAGTGTAAATCAAAGGGAGTCACTGGGCTAGACACGAATGAATGTTGTCAATCCTCAGAGAGGGAATGAGGGGAACAGCTGGCGGATAATTGCCATGCCTTGGGACGCTATAGTCATGTCCTGGCATTGGGAGGCCTCCGAAGAGCAAAGGAGGCATTTTGCATGGCCGAGGGGATGCGTTGCTTCCATTTTACTTTATCGTGCACATTCCTGGAAACAAACTTAAAGGACAGCTCTTGTTCTGCATTTTGGAGGCACTGTCCTAGGTCTTATTGGCAGCCCTACCTAAATAGACCCCTGGAATCAGTGGGATTTTCCTAAAGGTCAGGGGCAATTTGGTGGAGTGGTTTGAGGGTGGAGCTCTGGGACAGCTGGGTTTGAGCTCAGCCATGGATCAGCCATGGAATCCTACTAAATGACCTCGAGCAAGTCAAATTGTCTCAGCCTCAGAGGAGGGCAATGGCCAACCTCTTCTGGAGAAATCTTGCCTAAAACAGCGTCATCATAAACTGGAGTTGATGGCACATCTCGTCACAACAAAGATAATGATCGACTCATTATTCAACAATTGATTCCATAAGTCTACTATAGTTGGGGCCAATCATATACTCTCAGCTCCAGAAAACCCCGTGGTAGGTTCACCTTAGGGCCAGAAATGACTTGAAGGCATACAACAACAATAACAACAACTTGTTTGGTGTGTAAATTGAAACTCTTGGGTCTACTTTCTCTGTCTTCAGGCATGTTCGTTGTTCTTTGTCTTCCCTGCTTTAAGAGAATGAGCAGCTTCAGATGGGTTCTTGTCTCCTTGATGGCTACTAGCCATATTCCATACATAGGAGCCAGCTTTAGGGGCTTCTGGAGTTGCATACACATTCAGTTGTGAATTCGGTTTCATATAGTGGTGTGCATTTGGTTATACAATTTTGCCATTTGGCACAAGATTTGCATATCACAGTCAAGGCATAACTTTTCATGCAAATGCTAAAAATGTTGTAATCAATAGCTGGAAACTTGTAGGTTTGTCCATTCTAGAGCAAAACCATTGACTCCATGATTGAATGGTGAATTGGCACATAAGTAAATTTAATGGACCCAATGGCTCTACTCTGATTGGCAATAACAATATGCTTTAGGTCAATAGGAAACGCCTAGAGAACAGCAAAATCAACCTTTGGCAGCACAATTTTGCTGCTGTTATGCTCATTGTCTCCTTAATATGGTGCTGACATGCCAGTAGGAAAGAGGACATCTTGAACAGTTGCCCATTCTAGTACATGCTTTTATGTTCTCTTTCTCCCACCTGCTACCTGGTCTCCTTAGAAACTGTCAGGAGTTGTTGGGACTGGAGAGCCATAAATCCTTGGCTCTATGCATAGCTTCTCTCTTTGGTGAGCTTCTGGGACTGCAGATTGCAACCAAAAAGATCTTGAGCTCTGAGAGAATCTGCCCACCCAGGCTGGTTATTGGCCCTTCCAAGGCAGGAAGCGCCATAAAGGTCTTCCTCTTTGGCCTGGGACTGTCCTTCGTGGCTGTCCTGCATCTGGTTTGCTGTCTACCTCCTGGCCTTGGTTGCCCTTCTCATCTCATCTCTGGCAGGACCTTTTGACTTCATCTTTCCCAATTCAAGAAAACATATGACATTTCCCCATAATTGCTTGAGTCTGTCTTAAGGACACTTCCTGCACCGTGTGCTTAAGCTGTCCTGGGAGTATTCTCCTGCTCTGAACTTCATGTTCCCTTTAGAACATATGACACATTGTCCTATTTAGCTGGCCTTGCACAGCTGGCTTCTTCACACTGGGTCTCTCTGTCACAGGAGATTAATGTGGCAAAGTGAAACCAGCAGGCAGTTTAAGACAGGACAGGCCTTCAAGATGTCCCGCGCTCGTCAACCATGCGTCGGTTCTGATCTATCACTCAATGTCACGTTGAGAAATGGGTGACAGTTTGAGCCAGGCTGTTTAGCTCGAAGCCACGTGAGATGTAGGAGGCTACATAGATGTAGAAAGAAGGGGCGTCTCAACTTCCGGCCATCTTTTCCATGCCAGAGAGGCCTCCTTTCCTTATGGCTTATGTTGCTCATGCTGCAGAATGAACGATCAGATATGATGGGGTTAAAGGGAACCATATCATTGAAAGGAACTTGGAAAGTCATCAGATTCAACTACCTGGCCAGTACTAGTTCTACAACTCAGGATCAGAGCATGCAAAAATTGCTTTTTTTAAAAAAAATAGTTCCAGGTACAAGCACAAACACAAGTAGTTACTGTTATAGTTATTTTTTAAACTAAGGCTTGGCTTTCTTGTTTTGAAAATAACTTTTTTGTTTAAGTGGCCACTCCACATTTATGAGAGTTTGGGATGCAGAACCCCTATGAAAGTGGAAAACCCCCCATAAATAACTCCCCCCTACGATCCCCTTCACTTTCCCCTCCGGAGCCCCCCCTCCATTCCATTGCGTCTGGTCCTGGCACTCCCAGAGGAAAGAAAAAGGACATAGAAAAGGGCTTACCAGTATTTTCTCCTCAGACAGAGAAGAGTAGAGTGCTGAGTTCTGGCATTCTAGCTACTTCCGGTCACCATACTGAGAAATGAGATTCCTCCTTGTGGAGAGGGGTAGGAGCAAAGAAAGCCCCTGACCAATCAGCAGACATTACACAGAAGAAGGTGCAGTCAGTACAGAAAGGACACACCTCGAGCAATAGAGGAGGGCTTTGCTCACCCAAAAGGAAAAAAATGTCCATTTTAAGCAAGCCTTGGAAGCCTGGGGTGAGGAATGCAAGGGAATGAGAGGAGGAGAATGGGGGCAGGGAGGCTCTGAACTCTTAGTAATCATGGCATTGCTTTCTAAGCATGCATAGACTGACTGTTTAATGGTTTGTTCTAAAACATAGCCACTTTGCCTTTTTATTATTTTAACCTCTGTAGCAAGCCTGGGCTCATTTTGAGCTGTAGGTTTTCTGACTTTTCTCCTGAAGATACTGGCTATTTCTTTGCATTCCTCTTTGGCTAATTTTCTCCTTCTTTCATTTCTTATACATGGCTCTTTTAAATCTCAGCTTATCTGAATCCTAAGAAGACATGACAAACACAACTCTCCTTTGTGAATGTTTAGTCATTTTTTCCCCCAAGGAAGGCATAATGCAAACGTTCAGTTTGGCTTAAAGGTCTATAGTGGATCCTGACAACAATGTCATTGGAGATTCCATCTCCTTTAATTTTTACCTTACCTGTTTCTATGCTCCAAGTCATGGATTTCCTCACAGGTGCACACATCTTATACAGTGCTACTCCTCTTCCTTTCCTACGTTGTCTGTTTCTTTGGAATCATTCCATGATTACAATCCAATCATGAGAATCATCCCACCAGGTTTCGGTGATGCCTACTAAATCATATTTGCATTCTTATGTTAAGAGTTCAAGTTTATCTTATTTATTTCCCATGCTGTGTGCATTGGTTTAGAGGCATCTGAAAACAGCAATAATTTTCTCCAGCTGATTGCCTGGTGTTGTTCTTTTGCCTACTTTTGGAGTTTTGTACTATTCGCCTAATTCCCTTGTTTCATTGAGTCTATTGTCCATAGTACTTGGTGTCCCCCTGCTCTCTGGAATACTGTCTCCTTCCTTCGTGTAGCTCAGTTTCAAGCTGTCCTGATCATGTTTGTGAGACTTCTAGCAAATATGGTCTTACCAGCTGCTGTCAGGTGCAGCCCATCTCTAGCAAGAAGTCCTTCACCATGAAAGCACCGATGATGGGTCAAGAAGCCAAATCTTTCCTGACAGCACCATCTGTGGAGCCAGTTGTTCAATTTGAGTATTCTCTTCCCTTTTCCTGAGCCCTGTCCTCCAACAGGAAGGAGTGATGAAATAGCAACCTGTGCCTCAAGGTCCTTTTGCTTTCCTGCCAGAGCCTCTTAGCAACACGTTGAAGGCTGTCTCTTGCACAAACATTTGTTCCAGTGAGGATCGGAAGGAACGGCTAATGGTCAGTGGGCTTGATGAGTCTTGTCAGCCTCTCTATTAATCATCAATCTTCCTGTGAGCCCACCTCCCAAGACATTTTGTCAGGCCTGCACACCACTTCTTCTTTTTCCTCTAAAGAGAGAATTGTGTGCTACCACCACACATCTCTGCCTCCTCTGGGATGGGATCTGATGATGGGGTCTGCCCCCTCTGGGAATTGGCAGGAGCCCTTCCATTCATAGACCCCTGCCCAGTCACCTCCATGCTTTGTGATGAGTGAGGCTCTTGTCCCTGTTCCTGGGACTCATAATCACTGATCAAGGAGAGAGCTTGGAACTGGTGGTGTAGCTCCTAACCTGCAACATGGTTCTTGATAGTTCTGCTTCTGTGCGTCACTTTCTTCCAAGTATCTGCCTCCTATGTTTGAGAACCATCCTTAGAGGAATCACTCATGTCCTGCTCTTCCAGGAGAGTCTGTTTCATTTCAGCCCCCCTGATAAGTTGAAGTGGAGGTGCACAACCCTGAAACTGCTGCATCTTCCTTTTCAGAAAGACAACCAGTTGCACTCACTTCAGATATAGCCCCTTGGGGCCTTTGGCAAGAAAACAAACATGACATAGATGTTTCAGGCCACTGCAAAAGCTCCATCACCACCCATATTCATTGCAGTGGCAGCACATTTCTGCAGCCCCTACCATTGCCCTGAAAAACACCAAAACACCAAACTGTCTTCTCCAGTTTGGTAGCTCCCTTGTCAGTTGGGGACTGAATCCACTCCAGGTTTTAATGCAGGTTTTAAGGGAGCTCTCTAAGGTGCCGAATGCTAAACCCAAATAGATTCAGCATCTTGGACAGCAACTTGATAGCCAAAAGTGGGAATGAATTCACCTCTCCACTGGCATAGAAGCCACCAGCTTCCATTTCTCATATGGAATATGTCCAGCGTCTTCCAATTGTTTCTCACTGGATGTTGTTTTGAGAAACCCCTACACCCATCATCCTCACCACCTTCTTCTCTTCATATGTTTAAACTGATTGTTATCTTTCTCAAAATGTGGTGCCCAGAAATGGACACAGTGCTCTGATACCCTTGACCATGCCATTTCTCTATGATTTATGTGAGCATAATGTTGAGCAAAAGAAGCTATCTTATCGTGAAGGAGTTCATTGGTTCAAAGAGTCTCTCATTGTCTACTCTGATAGTGGCCCTCCAGTGTCCCAGGCAGAGGTCTTCCTTCATACCAGGAAAAATTTGAACTGGGAATTGAACCAGGAACTTTCTGCAGACAAACTACATCTTCTGCCACTGAGCTATCATCACGTCTCCCTTGAGGTTCTGTGTGTGCAGTCTGACAGATGCTCATGTAGCTGTGCGTAAGGTGTTCATATGTTTCCGACCTTGGAGAATGCTTTCTGTTGCTTCTTTCCCTCAGAGACACACGTGAACTGTAAATCTTTTCATAAGCCTTTGTACTGGACTATAGCAGGTCTGGAGATAGACAGTAGGATCTTAAAGCTTTGGTTTTAACAAGAGATCCAAGAAAAACACCAAGAGACAATAATGCCCCTACAGTGCATAGCATTATCTCCTACTATGGCTGCTTTTAGGATCTCTGTCTTATCTCTAATTTGACCTTGCATTCATATATCTGGAGATTCTAATTTATTATCTGGGCTTCATAGTACTGATTCAGGTAAGAAGACCAGCATCACAAGTGCACAAGTCCTTCTTCTGTCCTGAAGGAGTTCTTATACTATGCTGTGTGCTTAGTAGCCAAAAGCACCACAAAGTTTAACGGAGAGGCACTGAATTTTATTATAAAGTAAGTAGGATCAGATCAAGTTTTAAGGTTATCATACCATTTGGAACATCTTTCTTCAGGTAATAGCTTAAGAAGTTGTAAAGTTACAAGAAACAAGTTACATTTACAAGCTCTTTGGAACTGGCAGCTAGCTAGGGAGACACTACAAAAATCCCTGACCCCTCCAGTGAAAAATGCTGTTTACCAGGAATAAACGTTCTGTTTGCAGCTTTTGCATGGCTACCCCATCGCAGTTTCACTGCAGTGGTGCACCAATATGATTCTGGCTATAGACAGGGACAAAACATCCAGAAAGGTAGTTTCCAGAGAAACTGGAAGGGCAAGTGGTTGAAATTAATGTTATGTAGTCAGAGTACATGGCATCTCCTTTGGCTTCAGTCATAAAAGAGAAGGAAATGGAGAAGGAGGAGAAGCCAGAAGGAGATTGGAGAGGAGCAGAAACTGTGCACAAAAGGAAGGAAGCGATTAAATCTGAAAGATAAAATCCAGAGGGGGAAAATTGAGGAACCACCCACAGTAAAATGAAAGCAAGTCTACTAGAAGGAATCATGCAACACTGGCTCTGCTTTGGTTTTAAAAATGTTTTAATGGATGAGGTATTAAGGAAAAGGAGCACTGTGGACACTGCAGGGGGATTATTAAAGGTGATTTTTAAAAAGTCACTTCATTACATTTCAAGATTTGGGGGATAACACTTACTGCCCTGTCTCAAGGACAGAGCAGCTGACCACTGAGGCTGGAGTCCAGAATCGCTTTCTGAAAAAAATTCCCGAGCAACCTACAGAAAAGACTGCAGGTTCTCAGAGTTGACACCTTTATTCTTCCAGGCGGGTTCCTGTGCCTTAAATGGGGGCATTGAAGAGAGAAACTTGCATCATCCTGGTGTTGAAATTTTCATCTGTGCAGTCCTTTCGATCCAGCTGCTCTTCAAAGCAGAGCAAGGCCAAGAGATGTGGGCATCCCTGTCTTTTCTGGGATTGCTGTCCCAGCTCTGATTTGGGGTGTCCTAAACGTATCTGATTGTTCACTTTCGGAAGCTGAACTCTTAGAGGTTTTGAAAGTTTCAGGCTCTGATACAGAGACTTCCCTACCGTTCTGAATTCAACAAATCTTGTCTGATTTTGGGAGCTGAACGGTATTAGTCCAGTAGAGAGTACTGGAATGGGAGACCACCAAGGGAAACTGGGGTGTCCAAGTAGGATTGGGAAAAATCCTTCTTGAAACCCCAAAGACCCCTTGCTGCCTGGTGGTGTTGTCGTTCTACTCTAAATATACCACTAGTCTGTCTCACTACAAGGCAACTTCCTGCATTCCGAGGATGTTTTCCTGTTATTTATTGGTTTCATTTATTTTCTGTCTTTCCTCCTATGACCTGAAGATGGAACATGTGGCCGCCTTCTTCTGCACTTTTGTCCTCCCAAGACTTCTTGACAACAACAGCCGTAACTCAGTTTGAGAGACTGCAGCTGATTCAACATCACTTGGGGAACTTGAGGGCTTACTGAGGACTTGAACCTGCGACTTCCAAGTTTTGGCCCAACGCTTTTAATGGCTACACCATGTATGTGGCTTTCCAGTCGAAATTTCAGCGGTGGGGAAAACTGTCAGAGACAGGAGACGATGGCCATTTCTGCACTACACCGTTACAGTTCTATTATTTCACTTTCAAAATCCTAGGGCATCCTAGGGGTTGAAGTTTACTGAAGCCAAAGAGCTCCCTGGCTGAGAATTGTAAATGCCCCTCGCTAAACTGGAAAGGCCGGGATTCCATAGGATGTTGGAAGTGGAATAATAGCACTATAACAGAGTAGTAAGGAAATGACCTACATTAGCTCTTCTTCCTCCCTTTATTGATTTATATCCCACTTTCCCACTAGAGCCTATTTTCTTTAACCTTCAACATTCCACCACTGAAAATATGGGCCATTTCTGCCCCTCTTGAATCTGCAAACCCCAGGATTCCAGAGGATGTTGAAAGTGGAATCATTGCGCTATAACAGGCTAGTGCAGAAATGGCCACGGTCACGCTTTCAACATTCCAATCCTCCCAGTAAGAATCTTCAGCCTCTTCCCCTTTTGGCTGCTACATGTAGCAGAAGCTTTTGTTTTTATTTTCCTGCTGGATGCTGAATTAATTTACTGTGCAATAATCTACTCTCCGCTGAGTTAAAAGCCAAGAGGGTATTTGTTCTTTTTGGTTCAAATATACTGGAGAAAGCAACAAACCAAACACAAGATTGCTCTGCAATATGTTATCAACAATTCAGAGGCTCCTTCGGCAGCTGCAGGGGTTTGCGAAATGGCAGGCAGTGCATCTCCTGGTGGAGTTGGAGGCATCTGTCTCTTTTGCTTTCTCCCACATTCAGATTGTTCCCATCTCAAGGTCTTTTTCCATTTATGAAATGTCCCCATTTGTGTTCCAAAAGAAGAAAAAGGAGCCCTGGTGGCGCAGCGGTTAAATGCCAGCACTGCAAGCCACAAGGTTGTGAGTTCGATCCTGCCAGGCTCCAAGGTTGACTCAGCCTTCCATCCTTTTGCAGGTTGGTAAAATGAGTACCCAGCTTGTTGGGGACATGTATAGAAATGTTTCGAAATACATGCTATTTGTAAGTTGTTCGCCGCCTCGATCCATAGGGAGAGGCGATAAATAAATAAATAAATAAATAAATAAATAAATAAATAAATAAATAATAATAATAATAATAGATGCACTCAGTGTGTTGTTCTAACCTGCTCTTTTTTAAATATAGGTGATGATTAGCTTTTGATGAGTGTAAAGTAATCGAGAATAAGCTAACAATGATTCACGAACCTGAAAGATAAGTAAGAAACAAATAAACAATTAAAGAACTGAAATGGTAAGTGATTAGCAACAATTCATAATTATGGGATAGGATAAATTATTCAATAGTGAGGTGTAAATGCTTAAACAATATGAATTGTTTGTGGTAAGGTGGGAACCGATTTTCAGTTAAGTTTTGTTAGTGTTTGTTTTAGACTGTGTCGGTTAGGATGTTTGTTGGTGCTTGTATGGCTGTATTTTTTGTTCTGTTTTCTATGGCCATTTCCACACTACCCTGTTATAGTGCTATCATTCCACTTTCTACATTTCCTGAGGCCAAAGAGTTCTCTGGCTGGGAATACTAAAGACCTCTCCCTAAACTTCCTTAGGATGTTGAAAGTGGAATAACAGCACTATAACAGCGTAGGGTGGAAATGACCTACATTTAGTATGTGTTGGTTTTTTTCCTCCTTTTTAATATTTTATTTAAAAGAAAAGTCCCATTCCATTTATGAAAAAAATTTGGATTTCTTACCCTTCCTCAATTCACAGATGAAATCCGGGACATGTGTGGCCACGCGACATCAGAGGGTGGTCAAGATGGGAAAAATTATTAATGAGTCAAAATAGACAAGCTAAGAGAGCTTGCAGCTGTTTGTTTCTGCCCCAGCCTCCTGTCCTTTTCTCTTCTCTCTGCTGAATGACTACAAGCTGCTTTTGTATTATGAACTCAGTTTGCAGCAATGGAAGCAACATGAGGATAAAGGGGAAGAGGAGAGAGAAACCGGGACATTTTACAAGCAGTTGGAAAAGTGGGATGACAGAGGATTATCTGGAACTGTCCCTGACCAATCAGGAAAGTTGGAGGCTATGAGATTTTGTAAGTGTTTTCCAAAACCCAAACTGAATGTAGTTCTTTGGTTAAATCCGGCTGGCACACTTATTTCCTCTACAGAGTGGTTCATGCCGTACCTGTCTGCTACAGAACTCTAAAAGATGAGCAGCCTGTCAGAACAAAAGTGGGAGCGACCCAAATTCCACGCCAGTAAACCTGCGCCAAGCGTTTCTGCTTAGCAATCAAAACCTTTGGCCTGGCTGGAGGAATATGTCAATTTTCCTTTCTTACTCATTTGATTTGTTTTCAAATTGCCAGTTCTTTCCGTCAGATTTAGGAACAAACATCCACATTGTGGAAAGTAAATGAACTGTGCAAAATCTCCCCCCATCCCTCCTGTGCAGTGTATTTGAGCATATGTCTACGTGCATTTGGACTAGCAAACAGGGGCCCTTTCACGTTGTTTCATGATCACATTAAGCAACCAAGAGACCAAATGTGCTAGTGAACGCACAACCAAATGTGCATGCACACCTGTGTGTGCAATGCACAATGTGTACCCATGCAGATATGATATGCACACTGGCCCTGCCTGTAAAAACCCATTTCCACAGTAAAGAATAATATGTATGTTCTGCATTGGAAAAAAATATACAACCAATTCCAAAGAGTACACCTGTGCAAAACACCAACAGGATTCCAGGCAAAGTAAGGTTCCATGTAAGTGCTCCATACAGATTTCCAGTTTGCAGATCCTCTTAAAATGGGAGAGGCTGTGGAATAGAATGCTGCCTTGTAGTTCCAGTTCTCCCTGAGGTTTCTTCCAATAAGCTCTATTGATGGCAAATGATGCATTAGGTAGTACATGGAGGAGAAGCATTCCACCCCTTTTGCTGGTGGAGTCCAGCACCCTTTACAGCCAATGGCAAAGTTGGATGCCCCACAAATTTTGCCCAGACTTATCTCTTGAACTGACAATCAAACCCAATCCCTATTGCTGAACATATAAGACATCCAGGTCAAGGTGTATTCTTTTCCAGATGGAAGCATTTGAAAGATGGATTCCTAAAAGTTATTTAGTGCCACAGCCAAAAAAGAAAATCAAATTGCACAGTTGTGACACATTTCCCCCATACGAGTTTGAGTATACTGAGAGCCAGTGTTGGGTAGTGATATGAGCATTGAATTACGACCTTGGAAATGAGGCTTTGATTCCCTGTTCAGCTTTGGAAACCCACCGGGTGACCTTGGGGATGTCACACACTCTCAGACCCAGAAAACTCCATGATGGGTTTGCTTTAGGGTCACCGTATGTTAGAGGCAACTTGAAGGCATACAACAACAACTGCAGAATATGCTAGCAACAGAGGCTCTTCCAGCTGGTTCTCAGCCTTCCTATCTTTTTCCAGTCTCAGACTGCAAGCGAATGCAGACGTCTCCAACAGGGTCACTAATACAGGTTAGCGGTTTGAACCAAACACTTGGCCATGATGCTAACAGGGACCCTAAAACCCTATCTGCCTACTGTTAGGGGCCCAGCTCACTGCAGATGGAAGAGACCATAATAGCCATTGAGTCCACCCCCCTGCCATGCAGGAACACATTCAAAGCATCCCCAACAAATGGCCACCCAGCCTCTGTTTAAAAACCTTCAAAGAAAGTGTCTCCATCACACTCCAAGGCAGCATATTCCATTGCCGAACGGCTTGTACCATCAGGAAGTTCTTGGATGTTTAAGTGAAATCTCTTTTCCTGTAGTTTGACTCCATTGCTCCGTGTCCTAGTCTCTGGAGCAGCAAAAAACAAGCTTGCTCCATCTGCAACATGGTACCCCTTCAAATATTTAAACATGGCCGTTTTGTCATCTCTTAACCTTCTTTTCATCAGGTTAAACATACTAGCCCACTAAGTTATTTTTCACAGGGCATGGTTTCTAGACCCTTCACCATTTTGGTCACCCTCCTCTGGACATGGTTCAGCTTGTCCATATCCTTCTTAAAATAAGGTGCCCAGAACAGGACACAGTATTCCAGGCGAGGTCTAACCAAAGCAGAATAGAGTGGTACTATCACTTCCCTTGACCTGGGCACTATGCTCCTATTGATGCAGCCATGAACTGGTTGTGCACGCAGGTAGGATTCCCACCATGCTTTCACGTCTGTCCCGAGGTAGGGCTGTTTTGTGCTGGCTCGTGGCTCATAACTGGATAAGTGTAGGATCCTAGCTATTTGGCATTTTGATCTATTGCTCGCAGACTGCAAAGGCTTTGATATCTGATGATAAGGTAGGATATGTTCAGACTTCGGTCCTACCTACTGTGTCTCACCATGCTTTCGTGGGCACGGGATTAACTCTCAGAACTGGTGGGACTGTATCGATGTTGCTGTTTGCAGGATGAATACCTTAAAGCAGAGGGAGGGAAGCATGAAATTGGATTTGCATGAGAAATGGGAGCTCTGGAGCATGAAAATGAAGTACGTGGCAGATTGGGTGTTGGTGGTTGTTGTTGTTTGGAGGTTTTGTTTGAACGAGAACAATGCTTTTAAAGACCCATTTGGCTAAAGGGAGGTGCTGAACGGGGCTGTTTTTAAAGAGGGAAGAAGGACCCTTCTAGAACTTAGGGGATTTTTTGAGCAATCTGTTTGCTCGCTACAAATATTTGGAGAACAGAACACTGGAATATGTTTTTTCTCTTCACGGCGGAGGCAACACAGAACCACTAGATCTCAGCATCTCAAAAAAAAAGAAAAAAAAGAGGGAGGTATATTATATCTATATCTATATGTACCAGTGTATCTATTTAAATTATTTCTGTGTCACCTCCCAGCCCACTAGGGCTCCTGAAGTGATGAACAAATAAAAACCAATTAAAAAAATATTGAGATAAAAACATTTTTAAAAATACATTAATGCTACTCTTTAAATCATAGAGTTGGGAGAGACTACAACAGCCATTGAGTCCTGCCGTTCAGGAACGCTCTCTCAAAGCACCCCCAGTAAATGGCCATTCAGCTTCTATTTCTAAGAATTCCAAAGAAGGTGACTCCACTACACTCCCAGGCAGCATATTCCACTATGGAATGGCTCTTACTGTCAGGAAGTTCTCCCTGATGTTCAGGTGGAATCTCTTTTCCTGTAGTTTGAATCTAATGCTCCTTGTCCTAGTCTCTGGAGCTGCAGAAAACAAGCTTGCTCCATCTCAACATGTCTTCCCTTCAAATATTTAAACATGGCTATCATGTCACTTCTTAACCTTCTCTTCTCCAGAGTAAACATACCCTGTTCCCTAAGTCTCTTCTCATAGGGCTTCATGGTTTCCAGACCTTTTATCATTTTGGTTGCTCTCCTCTGGATATGTTCCAGCTTCTCAATCTCCTTCTTGAACTCCCGTGCCCAGAACTGGACGCAATAGTCTGGGGGGGGGTCTGACCAAAGCAGAATAGAGTGGTAATATCAGTTCCTTTGACCTATTCTCCTATTGATGCAGCCCAGAATCACGTTTGCTCTTCCTCCTTTTTATCCTGCAAGAGACGAACATGGCTGCTTTTTTGAAAAACTAATATGTTTTCTCTCCTTCCAATTCCTCGCCTTTTTGTGTTGTGTTGGGGGAGGTAAGCACTGTCTTATTACCAAACTTTGTAATCTGCTCCGCGAGTGCTTCTTTTTACGGACTGAAAAGCAGTGTAAAAATGCTTCAAATCCATCCATCAATCCCGGTGCAAAGAGATGGAGCACTTAAGCTGAAGAATTAACTCTCCATGAGTGCAGAAGGAAGAAGTACCATTCTATTAGGCCTGCTTTGCTTTTTGCTCTGTCCGGGGAGGCGGACGGAAACCTACCGAAGTGAAGATAAGAAGCATAAAAAAAAGAACCACGACCGTTAAGCAGAGCCTCCTTGTGGGACAGTGTGTCAACTCAGACGTGGCGCAAAATCCCCGGTTTTAGAGACGCCGCCACATTCCCACTGGAGGAGTCCAGACACGTAAGCAAAGGCGACCTGATTAGGTGTTGCAGTTGGGTATAATTTCCATAATCCTCTTTCGTTACAGAAACATCCCCTCCGATGGCAATTATTTAATTATATTCCAACCAGATGACGACTGATTGAGACAGCAAAAAGAAGGAAGGGACTTGTTATCCCATTTGGAGCCAGTGCGAGGGCACGGTACGGAAACGAATGCCGAACCAGGGACGCCTTTAATGAAATTAGAAAGGAAGGCAAGATGTACAGCTACGGAATAAATGCAAACGATGCCAGAAAGAAGGCGACAGGCAAATACTGCCTTGCTGCAAGCTGGGTTGGCACTAAACCTGTGACTCTTAGCTACCAAAGCAGCTGCAATCCTTAAGGTCTTAGTGCTCCATTTGCATCAAGAAAAAGGATCTCCATTTTCACAAAAATATACTTACCCTTGTTCAGCTATGGAAGGAGACAGTGGCTCAATCTAGGGTGGATATTTGGGTTACCTCCAGTTTATTTCATTCGGTTCATTTTTTTTAAAAAAAATAAAATTTACCAAAAATACAATTTTGTTAATGGCTGGAATCCTCTTGGTGTCATATACCTGGATAAGTCTCCTTATGCATGCCGTTGGATTATGGTCCCTGCAAAGCTAGAAATTGCTTTGACGTCACCAGAAGTAGCCCTCCAGCTTTATAGGGACCATGGAGAGGCTTCATACTGTCCAGTTTTACGGTGCCTCTCAATGGTCCCTGCAAAACTATAGGACTATTTCCAGTGACATCAGAGGTCCCTTCCACACTACACTATTATAGTGTTATTATTCCACGTTTAACATCCTACGGAATCCTGGGGTTTGCAGTTTAAGGAAAGGCATTTAGAATTCTCAGTAAACTACAAACTCCAGAATTCCACAGGATGTTGGAAGTGAAACAATGGCACTATAACAGTGTAGTGCGGAAAGGCCCAGATGATTTTGGCAGATGGACAATTGAAGTGGAGGATGGACAAGCAGGCAGGAGAGCAAGTGCAAGTGGTAGGACTTTGAGCAGACCACATGAGTGCCTCTGCCAGACACAGGTATTTTCCATTTAATATTTCATAGTTTATATTTTATGGTTTGGGGAGATACTAAAGCTCTCTGGCTGAGAATTCTAAATACTTTCCCCTAATCTGCAAATCCCAGGATTTCATAGGATGTTGTCATGGAAGTTAAAGCAGAATTGTAGCACTATAGCTGTGCAGTATGAAAGGAGGCTTCCACTAATTCCTGACCACTGGCCATATTCCTGAGAGTTGAAGTCCAAAATATTTGGAGGGCCAAAGGTTGAGAACCACAGACCTAGATGATTCCACCCCAAATGCAGACTTATTTTAAGTGAGATTTAGCTGAATTGATGGTTCTAGTAGGTAAGCCATTGGTGCAATTGTCAAATTTAGAAATGGTTATAAACAAAGTTCTGGACAGAAGCCTCAGACACAAGAAAAAAATATCACACAACTACAAACCATAGCCCTAATCGTGCAAGAATAAGAATGGCTGGTAAAATTCATAGATGTCACGCCAAGCTATAGATTTCACTGTCTCTATCATCAAGCCCTGTTAAGTGACATTATTGTCAATTGTTGGGTCCCAATGGAGTGACTATTCACTGAGTGATCATTAATTAGATAGTTTACATGACATCGTATCAATATGTTTCTATGGAAGCTGAAGGATTTGTGTCTACGTGTGTGGGTTACGTAACTTTCTAGAGCCAAAGGCAAACAGGGACCATGGGATGCTAACTTATCTCTCTAATGGAATTGCAGAAGATGTCAATGTCAGTTTAAATCCAAAAGATGTCAAGATATCAAGCTGAGAAAAATATCAGTCAGTCTCCACACTCCTAGACACCCCTCTAGAAAGTTGTGTTGGAAGTGGAAGGGGATTTCGGAGTTGACAGTATAAAATGGAGTAACTCTGGTTAGAACAGAGTCAAGCAGAATGGTGGAATGACCGTAAACCAAGGATCCTCACATAAAGAGATATTAATATTCTGGATTGCTTGCTGTGTTCCGTGATCCAGATTTTGTAGCACAGTTTCGGGCTGAAAAAATTGCACTGAAACTTTCATTCAATCAAGTCATTCCAGGATGAAATCTGTGCAAAATTGCAAAGATTAGAGTAAAAGTGAAGGAGAAATAAGATGTGTGCAAACGTGGGGTGGAGTTCACTTAGGAACACATGCATGTGTAAGTCGAATTATTCACACAGAGCCGAAAAAACCACTGTTGCACAATGGATATATTCTGCAGGTAGCGATGGAAGTGGAGTTGCATATTTGTCTGTGCCTTGTCTTTGCAAGCTGCACCTAGTGTATTGTGTTTATGCATCCCATTGTGGCTGTGCACCCTATATTTTGCATTGCAGTTGTGTGTTATGCATTATACATTGTCCAATGGCTCCCAGTCACTGACACGTGTTATGCAGATGTTGCAATTTTGCATGGGATTGTATAGTGCTGTCATGACATACGTTCACATGTGGGGATGTTGGATTGAGGCCAACCTGATTTTCTGCCTCCTCCTCCTCCTCTTCATGTTTGCATTTTGTGCATAAAATATATTCAAATGTGCATCATAATGCTGTCCATAAAAAACTCTCAGATCAAGGCAGAATGGGACCAAATGGACCAAAAGGAATTATGAATGGATACAGGACAGAAGGAAATGGATCCGTCCTTTAGAGTGGAAGAACACAGAGCAGACATAGCTCTGGAACTTCTCACTACCCAGGGAAATGGGGATGTGTAACATCACTGTGTAGCTACTATACTGAAAAACTCAGAATACTGTACTTAGTTATGATCTGGAGAAAAACACTGATATAGGCCAAGCTCCTAGACTGAAGTTGCACGGCCTAAATCTCTGCAGGTGGAATTAGGTATTCTTGCCATGCATACTTTGTGTTGTATACCAATTAGGTATGTGCCATGCACACCTTGAGTTGCAAAACTACATTCCACATCTGACTGTGCACCTGAATGCACAAAATTAATGTGCATGTAGGTATGCATCCTCACATTCATCACGTTATGCCCATGTGCACAATGCCATTGCATGTACAACTCCGCTCCTATAAACTTGAACTGAATATACATGTACCTCATCAGACAAAAACGTTCAGACACTTTTGTAGGGAAATGTAGGCCTGCAGAAGATACCAACAGGATTCTGCCCATAGTTTAACACTGTCTGAATGGTCATCGACTTATCCTAAGGTTATTGCAGCTCACAGTGCGTTCCTTGGCCAAGATCCAGTTGTGTACCTCTGTTGGATCCCACTTTTTCCAACAGAATTGGTGCTTCTCCCTCCTACCGTTCCCATACAGGTAATGAAACCTGATCAAAAGAGTTAGCAATCCTCTGGAGTAAGTTTTTGGGTGCATTCAGGATCCAGAAGGAATGGGGAGACGGGGAAACTCCCAATTCTGACTGACACTGGATACTGGACCACCCAGTTAGATCTTGGTCTTAACCTTCTGTCAAGTTTGGATTTGATGCAAGCCATCTTCTCCAAGTGGGAGCCAGTCTGGAGTAGTGGCTGAGAGTTGGAGAGAAAGAGAGTAGGGTTCAAAACCCCACTCAGTCATCGAAAACCACCAGGTGATGTTGGGCAGGCTACACTCTCTCAGCCTTAGAGAAAGGCAAAGGCAAACCACTTGGGCAGAAGTATGTCCAAGAAAACTGCATGAGAAGTTTGTCTTAGAATTGCTGCAAGTCAGAAAATTTGGAGTTAAGCGGCAACAAAAACCAATCTTACCCTAGCAACACTGCTGGATGACCGCCTGGTTTCCCAGTGTTTGTCTACCAGTTCCCTTCAAGCAGCGAGTTCATCAGGAGTCAGTTATCGTGCTGTGAGATGGGCTCCTTCCAACAAGATACTGCAACAGGTTGGACTGATAAAGAATGTATGTAGATCATATACATAGTGCAAATATACCTCTGGGCATGGAGACCTTGATAGGCTATGTCTACTCAGGGAGGAAAGCAATTTCCTAGCTAATGAAACATGGCTTTGCTCAAAGGATAATATTATTGCTATTATGTATTATTGATGCAGAGAGTGCAAATGTGGTGACTAAACTCCTTGGGTCCCCTTGCTGAAAGGATATAACCAGGACACCGGCTCATGTTGTAATCATGCACAGGGGAGAAGTCAAATTTGGCTTTCGGGTCTGGCTAGCAACATAGTGTAGTGGTCTGAGCATTGAACTATAACTCTGGAGACCTGGGTTCGATTCCCCGCTTGGCTGTGCAAACTCAACAAAGAAAAGCAAGGACCGTGTCTCCCTTTGTGAACCCATTATCCCAGGGGTGGGGTCAGACACCATCTGTGATTTAATAAGTTAATGTTTAGTGTTCACTAGCGTGCTGTGTTTGCATTTATCTGACATATAATAAATGATTTTTTAAAAAATCTTTCCCAAGTGTTAGGCAGCTGCCCTTAACCTGCCATACCTGAGGAGGCCAAGAATCAAACCTGAGATTTTCTGCATCCAAAGCAGGTGTTCTGCCACTGAACTAGAGGTGAGATCTTGGAGCAGAGGAAGAGTGCACAAGCTGAATATCTTGGATTTAGCTGCTACAATTGGATTGGGTAAAATGGGGCTCATGAGTAAAATAGGGTTCTTTGGTCACATGGGTTCCCCAGCCCCTTTTTGCCCCTTTTGCCTTATTATTATTAATCTTTATTTATACCCTACTTTTTTCCTGAGTTGGGACTCACAGTGGCTTGCAACAGTTAAAAAGACACAGGCCATTTCTGCACTACACTCTTATAGCGCGATTATTCCACTTTCAACATCCTATGGAATCCTGGGGTTTGCAGTTTCGAGAGGGGCTTACAACAATTAAAAAGACATAGTGCCTGGGGTTTGGAGTTTAGGGAAGGGCCTTTGGACTTCTCAGCCAGAGAGCTCTTTGGGCTCAGGAAACTACAAACCCCAGAATTCCACAGGATGTTGAAAGTGGAATGATAGCGCTATAACAAAGTGGGGTAGAAATGGCCTTAGTTAAAAAACATGGACTACAAATGTTTAAACGTAATTAAACAATCGAAAAGAATTAAAACAATGTTAAAATACATAATTAAAAGCTCAAAACATTCATCGGCAACACAATATCCAACACGTTCTATCAGGCAGGCCACATATAATCACATATCGAACCCCTGTCGGAATAAAAAATGTCTATAATTGACTGTGGAAAGAAAGCAGGGAGGGTGCCCATGTAACCTCTTTGGGAAGGGAGATCCAGAACCTGGGGGCAGCCACTGAGAAGGCCCTCTCCTGGGTTCCCACCAGGTGTACCTGTGATGGTGGTGGAATGGAGAGAAGGGCCTCTCCAGCAGATCTGAAAGCCCGGGCTGGTTTGCAGGGGAGAATACGGTCCTCCAAATAACCTGGATGTGAGCTGTGTAGGACTTTAAAGAAATTTGGTATGTGGTTTGCCACCACAAACTGCTGAATTCACTGAAGTCAATGGGAAAGTCCACTGTCTTAGGTATTGTTGTGTGCCTCCAAGCTGTTTCTGACCTATTGCAACCCTAAGGTGAACCTTTCATGGGGTTTTCTGGGGGCTGAGAGTGTGTGACGTGCCCAAAGTCACCCAGTGGGTTTCCATGGCCAATGGGGGAATCGAACTCTGCTCTCTATGGTTGTAGTCAATACCCAAACTGCTTTACCACACTGGCTCCAGTCCTCTGTATTTAATGTCCACCTCATACGCCCTAGCCAGCATCATAACAAAAATCATAATCCCAGTATCTTATTCTAATACCATAATAATATTAATGGTGCCATATTGTAATACCGATATCTTGTTAATTAAAAGCATCTTCATTTAGTAAATGAAATGTAAACTTTAATGAGTTTTAAATAATTATGTTGATTTTGGTTTTTAATATTAAGACATTTTATTATAAGCATTAAATCCAGTTGGGTTTGGGGATGGTTTTATTTTATTTTTTAAAAGCGAAGAAATAATGTATTCTGTGGAGTTAGTCCTAGTTAACGAAAGAGAAATATATTGATTCTGTGTGGGTGGGGTGCTTGGGGGTGCTTTAATTCACTGACACGCAGAAACTGAATGCAAGTTTGAAGACTTAAGTGGGAATATTGTTGTGAGATCTGTTTCAGTAATGCCTCCATGTGAAAAACTAAAAATAATTAAAAAAAAGATTTTTAGAGGGCAGTCTTGAAGCATTTGGCCAGCCTAAAATGTACATCCCAGCTCTTCAACATTTGCCCATTCTTGCAATACACTCTGGAACTCATGGTGGGAGTCATGTAGATCTCCAGAAGTTGTTGGACTACAACATCTATCAGCCCTAGCGAGCATGGTTAATGGTGAGGAATGCTGGGTGTTGCAGTCTAGCAACATATGGAAGGCTGCAGTATTGCCATACCTGTAGGACAGCCGTGTACCTGGACATGCTGGGCTCAACCTGCGATCTCTAAGCCAGTTGAGATGCCTCCAGACCTTGTGTTGGATATGTCTGTAATCAAAAGAACATCCTCTTGGCTTTTCAGTCAACGGGAAAAGGTCATTATGACAAAAGTAAACCATGGTAATAACACACAATAGTGTGTAGAGCTTTCATGAGTGTGTGAGATCTGTGATGGTTTGGATAATAATCTTCGGTACTGATGTACTGGATTGTTATACCCATGCGTTCCCCCTTTTCGTTTGTACCGTGTCAGAGGGGTATGGTTTTTCAGAAGACTGTTCCACTCTGAAGCATGCTGCTAAAGCTTCATTATTGTATGAGCAAACCCCAAAACCTTTGTGGTGTATCTGGCCTAGAAGTTGTATCAGCTCTGTTCCTTTGAGCTAAATTGTGCTGGCATTCAGTGTATATGGCTCTCTTTGTGGCTTTCAAATGATCTGGCCATCGATGCAGGAACAATGAGCACAAATGTGCAATTAACCACAACATGGATTGTTTTGTTGCAGGCTTCTAGACTGCTGTGAGTTAAGTTTGTCTGCCAAAGTGGAGGCAGACATTATCTTTGATTGACTGAGCAGAGGACCAAGATTATAGGGAAAACAGCAAATTCTTCTCCACCACATCTAGCAATAAAGACTACTCAGTTAGCTGCACACAACCAGAATTATATATGAAAAGCCAAACATATCCAAATTCCTCAAATAGTAGGCATTTTATTTCAAAATTCAATTGAATTGGAAAAACTTTAATCAAACTAGGGATATTTTGAACAGAACATCACCAAGGGTGGCCCCTTGTAACATTACCTGGGCCCACTACCTGTGACATCCCAAGCAACCATCTCTACATCTCAAGTTTTGGTTCAAGGGCCTGGGGTATTCCTGGCCTGGCCCTCATACGTGGGAGCTCTGGTGTGGAAAGGACGTGCTCTAGGGATCTAGGAGTCTTGGTGGATCACAAGCTGAACATGAGTCAGCAGTGTGATGCAGCAGCCAAGAAAACCAATGCTATTCTTGGTTGCATCAATAGGTGTATGGTGTCTAGATCAAGGGAAGTAATAGTACCACTCTATTCTGCTTTGGTCAGACCTCATCTGGGATACTGTGTCCAGTTCTGGGTACCTCAATTCAAGAAGGGTATTGACAAGCTGGAGCGTGTCCAGAGGAGAGCAACCAAAATGGTGAAGGGCCTGGAAGCCATGCCCTATAAGGAGTGGCTTAGGGAGCTGGGTATGTTTAGTCTGTAGAAGAGAAGGGTAAGAGGGGACATGATAGCCATGTTTAAATATTTGAAGGAATGCCATGTCGAGGAGGGAGCAGGCTTGTTTTCCACTGCTCCAGAGACCAGGACGAGGAGCAATGGATTCAAGCTGCAGGAAAAGAGATTCCACCTGAAAATCAGGAAGAAATTCCTGATGGTCAGGGCTGTCTGGCAGTGCCTGGGAGTGTGGTGGAGTCTCTTTCTTTGGAGGTTTTTAAGCAGAGGTTGGATGGCCACTTATTGGGAGTAATTTGATGTGCGTTCCTGCATGGTAGAATGGGGTTGGACTGAATGACCCCTGTGGTCTCTTCCAACTCTATGATTCTATGATTCAGTGATTCCATGTTCTGACTTATGAGTTTATGGCACCGCTCTGCATGGGGCTGTGTGTCGCAGCAGGCGAAAGCTGTAGGAAAGCAAGTTTGGAGAGAGTGGCGAACCTGTTCCACTTGTCCTAGAGGCTTACCCACTTGAATGCTTCCTTGTTCCATTAAACCTCATTAGACTGTGATAATAATCCCCTTTGGATAACAGCAGCAGCTGCATGGAAGTGTTGAGAAGCCTGCTCTTGCCCTAGCAGCGCAGGAGATAAAAGGTGCTCTGTGTGCTGGTGGACACAGAAACACACCTTTCCATACCCCAAAGGCTTTCAAGGGACCCCTTTACCTTCTGTTCCCTCCGGGCCATAGATTCAAACCCAGTTTAGACCCCAGCATCACCCCTTTTGAATTTTCATGCATTTCCAATTAAATTTTCTCTGCGAGATGTAGTGGGTGAAAAAAAAAAAAAAGAAAAGAGAAAAAAGATGCCACAGAGTCATTAGCATTAGTAATTATGCAAACGCTTCAGGGAGTTGAACGTCCATCATTACACATAATTAATGCTCCTGGTTATGAGTTGTGGGATTGTTCCTTTTTAATTTTCACCCCCCCAATCCACGTGTGTGTGTGTATGTGTGTGTGTGTAAGAGTTTATTATCTGGGAGTGAAGGAGGGACTGTGTTATTGTGTTTTATTTGCATAATCAAGAGATTTGATCGGGTATGCAGGAAAGTAGTCTAGAGAGAGGCTGAGTAGAATTTCCTCCAGAGCAAGAGGCAGTGAATCTGTAGCCTGTCTCGAGAGATTGAAAGGCCCAAAGATCAGAGCTTGAAAATGGTCCGTTTTGGGAATTGCAACTCCCAGAATCCCCCAGCTGACATGGGGATTCTGGGAGCTGTAGTCTAAAAAGGAATGGTTCCAAGTTTTGATGAATGCACAGGCGTCAGGGATAGCTGTTACGAGGCAGCCATCTCAGGGAGCAGAAGCTGAGGGGTGGTGAGTGTCAGGGAGATGTTGGATGAGATAGGTGTGCATGCCTAGCACACTCACCAGGATCCTTTTGGAGTCTTATGCATGTGTGAGTCACCCTACAGAAGTGGTGGGACATTTTTGTCTCATGTTCGCAGAACCCAGCTTGCACATTTAGCAGTATTGCACATGCAAACACACACTGAATGTGTGCAAATGTGCATTCCTCACTGTGTATAGATGTCCAGTTGCATTTGGTTGCACCATGGATAGCACATTTGCTGCTTTGTTGCACTTGCACAACACAACTGTTCACGGTTGCACAATTCATAAAAATCTTCCAGAGGGGGAGGCCAGTCACAGAGAGCACGTGACATCCTGCTGCCTGAGACAAAAGACAAGATGCTGCTCTGCTTCGACTCTACATCCCGAACTTACCAGATTGACAGTTGACACTACTTGGAATCCTATTGGTGACACAAGTGGTGTTACACTTACAGAGTGACTTTTTTGGACAATACAGGAGAATAGGCATTGGGTGACCCTGGGCAAGTCACACTCTCTCAGCCTCAGAGGATAGCCAAGGCAAACCCCCTCTGAACAAATTGTGCCAAGAAAACCGTGTGATCGGTTTGTCTTTGGGTTGCCATAAGTTGAAAATGACTTGAAGGCACACAACAACAAGGTACCACAGAGAATGACTTTTTTTTTTTGTTGGCTGGAAGAGAGACCTGGGAGCTTTGTCCTGTGTTTTGTACATTTTGCACGCTTGGTTTGAGGCTCACAGTGGCCAAGAGGGAGAAAGAGGGAGAATTTTTGCTGAAGTGCCTGTGTGCACAATCCCAAATACATAAAAAGGTAAAAAGGTGAAGCTTTCCCAAAGCGACGGGCTTTTTGCTTGATAAGAGCCTACCCCCTTCGGGAATAACCTGCCCTGCAAGCCGATGAGAGGAGGGGAGTCCAGCTGGGATCCAATGGGGAGAGGCTGTCAGGCTTTTAGATGGAAGCACTCCGGCTGCGGAAACCCTCTGAACACAAGAAGCCTTTTTGTTTATTTGTAGCGGAGGCCGAAGAAAATGGAACAGCTTGCAGTCCTTTGGCCGGTTTCTATCTTTCACCCTGTTCTGAAATGCTTCTAGATGTATGTGGATTGATAAAAACACTGAAAAGAAAATATAAATTGCTGTTGTTAATTGCTGGCAAGTTGACATCGACTTAAGGCACTAAAGGATAGATAGGGTGGGATAGTGGTTTGAGTGTTGCACTAGTGATGGAGAAGTCTGGAGGCCTGTTTCCGCACTAGGCTGTTACAGTGCTATTATTCCACTTTCAACATCCTATGGAATCCTGGGACTTACAATAGCTTAGAATAGCGTAAATGAACCAATTAACCAAGCCTTTGCAGATTCCAGCCCCCGCCCAATGCTTTTGAGTTACTAGCCTGCTTTTGTTATTAACAGCTATATATAAAATAGACTCATAAGCTGAGAATTAGGATGCCAGCCTTGAGAAGCAGCAGCTTGACCTGGGAGACGTATAGGCAGGGAGGACGGGATGTATATTACTGATAATACTGCCTGGTGGCGCAGTGGTTGAATGCTGGTACTGCAGCCACAAGGTTGTGAGTTCGATCCTGCCGGGCTCCAGGTTGACTCAGCCTTCCATCCTTCCGCAGGTCGGTAAAATGAGTACCCAGCTTGTTGGGGGCATGTATAGAAATGTTTCGAAATACATGCTATTTGAAAGTTGTTCGCTGCCTCGATCCATATGGAGAGGCGGGGTACAAATAAAATAATAATAATAAAAAATAACGAAGGAGACAGCAGTGCCAGGCTCCCAGAGTATGGAATGTAAGCAGGCCCCCCATTTTGGATAAATAACAGATAGGTGCTAAGTGACTGATGTATTGGGGGGCTACTACATGACTGGAGCAAGGCGTATACCTTGATACCTGAAGCCCACCAGATTTTATATAGAAATGATGTAACTTAATATGCTTATTTGTTTTTTTATGGGCAACTCATGCCTTCTTTTGTTTTGGCACTTCTGACTTGTAGAAACCTGCTCTGATGTCAATCTGTCTTTTGGCTGAGGCTGAATAAAAGTTTATTATTGTTTTTGTCTTGAATTTCCTGTTGGTGTGTGGATGATTGGCTTTGTTGCACTTCACGGGAACCCCTGCCCGTCATCACTATCACTTTGGGAGACCAATAGGTTCCAATCCCCACTTGGCCATGAAAACTCTCTGGGTGACTCTCAGGGCCTTTCTGCATTACACTCTTATAGTTCTATTATTCCATTTTCAACATCCTGTGGACTCCAAACCCCAGGATTCCATAGGATGTTGAAAGTGGAATAATAGCACCATAACAGTGTAGTGCGGAAAGGCCCTCATTCT
Source organism: Ctenosaura bakeri (assembly GCA_948474755.1). NCBI lineage: Eukaryota > Metazoa > Chordata > Lepidosauria > Squamata > Iguanidae > Ctenosaura > Ctenosaura bakeri. The sequence continues at coordinate 113,679 of CAOLHI010002794.1, read as the reverse complement.
CTCTTTCTTGGAGGCAACAGCAAACCCCCTTGGAACAAATCAGGCTGAGGAAACCCCATGATAGATTTGGGTAGATAGATGATAGATAAGGCCCCTCCCTAAACTGCAAATCCCAGGATTCTATAGGATGTTGAAAGTGGAATAATAGCACTATAACAGCCTAGTGCGGAAACAGCCAAGGAGAGATCACCAGTGTATTCATAGCCCTTCTGCAGTCTTGCAGAATCTGGGCTGTGGCTTCCTTGATACAGTCTGTCTGCCTGGATGAAGTCTTCCTCTTTCGCTACTGCCTCTCACTTTTCCTGGCATTATAATCATTTCTATAGAGACAGTGTAGTGTAATGGTTTGAGCATTGGACTACAATCCTGGAGATCAGGGTTTATGTCCCTGCTCAGCCGTGGAAAACCACTGGATGAACTTGGGCACATCATGCACTCTCAGCTCCCAGAACACCCCATGATAGGATCACCTTAGGGTTGCCATAACTTGGAAACGACTTGAAGACCCACAATGACAGCAATAATCTTTTTAAACGAGTAGAGTATCTCATGAGATGTCCAAAATCCAATAGTCCTAGTTTAGTCATCTTGGCTTCTAGGGAGAGTTCAGGCTTGATTTGCAATAATATCCATTTGTTTGTCTTTTTAGCAGTCCAGGTTATCTGGAGAACTCTCCTCCAGCACCACATTTCAAATGAGCCAATTTCTTCAATTCCTTCTTCTAGATCTCACAGCCAAACCTCAGAAATACTGGATGATCCTGATTTTTCAATTATGTATCTTCACATTTCAGGATCTTGTCTAGTTCCTTCGTAACCACCCTTCCATGTCTTTGTCTTCTTCTTCTTTTCTCTTGACTACAGTCTCCAGTTTGATTAATGACTGAGCCAATGATGAATGACTGAGATCTTTATTTCAATATCTTCATTATTCAGTTTAAAATTATGTAAATATATGCAAAAGATAAATAGTGCAAAACAAATAGGTCCATATGCATATATGCACAGGTTCCTGTGTTGGGGTACATGCTGAATCCAGTGCAACTTTCAATCCAAACTTTATAGAAACTATCCAAGATGTTGACCCCATCTCCCTGTAGATATAGCACCTTGGATAGTTCCTTTAAAGTTCAGACTAAAATCAGGGGTTGCTACCCACAAACACAGGAACCTTTAGCTACTCTTACCCTTCATGAACTACATACTCATATAGGCAAGGCTCTATATTTCTGCTTTGCTCCTTCTGCTTGCATTGAATTGAAATTTTGGTGTGTCGTCTGAACTGTTGAGAAACTTTTCAAGCCAGGAATGCATCTCAAGGTGTATGTGGGTTTTTTTTTTTTTAAATTTAGAATTCTTGGATTGTTTTGGAGTGACAAATGAGGAACTCTGGTTTAGACAAGGTGCCAGGTTACCCATTCCTGATTTGCACCGGTGGAAGGATTCAGAGCAAAGGCAAATAGGCTTCAAACCTGGGCTGGAATTCGGTTGATTAGTCTCAAATAGAAGAAACTCATTGAACCAACTGTGGAATGGTGAGTCAACAGATGTGGGTAAATCCAGTTGAATCAATGGGTCTACTCCAGTCAGGTTATGAACAGGATGACTAAGCATGTAGCTAATGGGACAGGAAGCAAAGACTGACTGTTTGCTGTTTGCAGCGGCTGGAAAAGTTATCATTTTAAGAATCTCTAATTGGAGAACTGTGAACCTCAACGGACTGCCAGCGCAGGACAAAGGCTGGAATCCCATTGGCGTTTTATGCACACGTAAGTTATCTTATGCATACAGGAGGATATTTTTAGCTATTGTGTCATGTCTGTCTTCAGTCCACAGTTGTGTAAATGGAGTTCTGCAAGTGTAAACATTGCACACACAATTGTGCATTCCTGGATGCTGCCTAACTGCTTGTCAGTGTCTTCAGTACACTCCTGGATTTACTAGGATTGTGGAAAAACAGTCACGGTTCCTCTGCTATTTCATAATGGGGGTAATAAGCAGGTACACTGGCTGATAGACTATTGGTTACCCAATGCTGGTATCCCGCAGAGGGGCAGTGTAGTGCAACCCCCACTTACATTAGTGTAGATGTACACTAGCATGATGTCGGATCTTGGCCAATAATCCTGATGTATTATTATTCATTGCCTGACTGATGAGAGCCTTCAATGATTTCCCCTCTTCGATTGCAGTCACATTGGCTGTTCGTTTTTGGGGCTGTGCAAATATGTATTGTCGGCTGTTTGCTCATTGTATTTAATTTCTGGTGCTAACAGTGTCTACGACTTTAATCTATGTTGCCTATGGGATCACTTCCCTGACTATGCCGACATTTGATGTTTTCTTATTACTCTGGTTACTAAAACAGCTTGTCTCAGTTTTCAAGCCTTGAATCATTCATCACAGGAGTCAACTCAGTGGTGGTAAAGGGAAGTTTACCTGTATGCAACGACTCAGTGGTAAACCTAGCACAGACCTTCCTTCTCCCACCGTAGAGGCCAACGTCAAACAGCCTCGGCTGGGAATGTGAACATATCCACAACAAGGGTGGGAATGACACAGCCCTTTGGATATTGCTGGATTGAATCTTCCAGCGTTCTTCACCATTGGCTATGCTGGCCAGGATTGGTCCTCAACTCTAACAGCATTTGGATTCCTATCTCTAACCCACACAGAGGAGCATTCTAAAATGACACCTCGCCATCTCCTGAAGTTACAAGCCTCTCCATGGCACCCCCATTGACCTTGTTGTGTTGCAGTTTTAGAAGGGAAGGGAACTAGTGGGTGAAGGAGCTGAACTCTCCCCTCTCAAGCAATCACAAACTCTGTGTTTTCATAGAATCATAGAATTGGAAGAGACCCCAAGGGCCAACCCCATGCAGGAAGACATAACCAAAGCACTCCTGACAGATGGTCATCTAGTCTTTGTTTAAAAACCTCTGAAGACAGAGACTCCACCACACTCCAAGGCACTGTATTCTACTATCAAATTTCTCTTACCATCAAGAAGTCCTTCCTAATGTATAGGTAGAATCCCTTTTGTTGTAATTTGAAGCTATTGCTCCATGACCTAGTCTCTGGATGAGCAAAAAACAAGCTTGCTCCATCTTCCATATGACATCCTTTTAAATATTTGGGTTACCAAAAGTCAGAAGTGACTTGAAGGCACATAACGAAGTGCCACCAACAGTGGGAGGTTCTTTCTAGCAATCGTGTCTCTCTCCTTTGAAAACCGACTTATGGGGACAAACCTAACATGAGGGTTCTGTTGGCAAGATCTGTAGCCTTTGCCTTTCTCTGAGGCTGAGAGAATGTGACTTGACTGAGGTCACTCAGTGGGTTTCCATGACTGAATGGGGATTTAAACCCTGGTCTCCAGAGCTGTAGTTTAGGCACATAGGCTTGCTGCTGTGCCCCTTTTCTCAGGGACATGGCATTGGGGAGGGGGGTGGAGGCCAAAACTGCTCCATCATTTGCAAATGAGGGAACAGTTTGGGTGCACACACATACCTGCTGTCAAGTCCCTCAGTGTCCACACTCCCTGCTGTCATGTCCCTGACAAAAGGACATGACGGCAGGCATGTGTGTATGCCCAAACTGCTCCCTCATTTGGCAACGATGGAGCAGTTTTGGCACATCCCCTCCACTGCTGCATCCCTGTTGCTTCCACTGCTGTTTATATTTAGCACGAGGGCTTTGCGGACCCCCTGTGAGGGCTCTATGGACCCCCAGCGGTCACTAGACACCGGGGTCTTTCTGCACGACACTCTTATAACGTGATTATTCCACTTTCAACCGGCCCCTTTCGAAGCTGCAAACCCCAGGATTCCCTAGGAGGTTGAAAGTGGAATAATTGCGCTATGAGAGTGTCGTGCAGAAAAGGTCCAGGTTAAAAGCCACAGTTCTAAATGACTTCTTTTCCTCTCCCCCCCACCGATAGACACGCTCCTTGTGTTAGTGTATGCAGAAAGGAATGAGAGGAAAAACATCCCAATTGGTGCACGCATGCGCAGGCATCAGAAACTGGAGATTGCTGAAGGCGCAAGTTTAAATCTCACATCAAAGCGAAGAGTGGATCGGAGCAGCCGCACTGTTCAAAGGCTCCCGTCTCCCTTTCTGGGAAAGACAGATTGTCACTTTGATTAAGAGATTCTAACGAGAGAGGAGAACAGGGGTGGGGAGGACTAAAGTGGTGTGGAGGGGGGAATGGAGAGAAGGCGCAAGAGAAGGGCTTTTTCTCTCCCCCTCTGGCCATCTCAAGGCGTATTTGGGTTTCAGAGAGGAAGGGCCAGGAGAGCTAAGCTGGATGGTACAAAATCAGCTTCATGAAATGATAGATTAAAAAAAGAAGGGAGGAAAAATGCTGAATGCTATTATCGAAATGTCAGAGCAAATACCCAGCTCGGTTGGCATTCATGTGCTAATCAACACTAATATATTTATTCTGCTTTCCCTTCTCCTGCCTCCACGATTCCCTCCCTGTCTTATATACGGTTCCTGGGAGAACAGAGGTACAGCTCATGGCAATCAGGTCATAGCTTTGGATATAAACATAGCCCCCACACATACCACCAAAAGAAGCAACAGTAAAGAGGGGACAAATTGGTACAAGAAGCTTCATGCCTGTTGGTGGAAACCAGCCACTGAAAATTGTCTTTGTGTGTTTACATTTCCACTGTATTTTCTTTACTATTCTTTGGTGTTTACTGAAGATAAGTTCCTGAAAACACCCACCCACCCACCCTGCTGTTCCCCTCCAAAGAAGGCTTCATGCAAAGCAGGCAGAGAAAATCATGACAAGGCGGGGGAACTCGTGGAAATGATAACCATTTGTTGCAATGCATTTGCAACCAACTCAAAGCATCTGCAGTAAAAGTTAAAAGAGCAGGGTCTTGTGTCTTTGCCACCCTAGATCTCTCCTGTCCCCTGAAATGTTGCGTGGTGGATGAACTTTCCCAGCAACTTTATGAGCGGTCCCTGTGCTAACGCAAAGTATTTTGGGGTACTTTGCTCTGCAGTGGGTCACTGAGACACATTGACTTTACAAGACACTGTCTCTGGGTGGTGCTAGAATGGGCCAGGGATCCTCTTAGTGATATAGTGTATAGCATTTTATTGGGGTCATTGCAGAGTGAAGGATTCATCACCTTCCTTGAGCAACAGCCCCCAACCTCTTCAAAACTCACCTGTTGCTCATGGTAGGACCATTTTTGGTGAGTGGAGAATACTGGGCAATGGAGAAGTGTACAATCATGTCCCTGTAGTCAGATGTAGGGAACCCCAGGAAGTCCCAGAGAATGTCTTTGTCATTGTGCATCTGGATCTAGGGACATTTGTGGTGCTGGTTGTTTCTTATCAAGTCAACTTTGATCTATGGACATCCTAGGATGAGAGACCTCCATGACTCTTGGTCACCTGTTCTGCTCATCTCTAGCAAACTCAGGGCTATGACTTTCTTCATTGAATCAAAAGACCTGCAATGCTCCTTCTTTTCTGACTGCTTTCCATTCTACCAAGCATTATAGTCTTTTCTACTTGGTCATATCATCTCATGATATGTCCAAAGTACGACAGCCTCAAATGCAGTCATCCTTTTTGGATGTTTCTACACCAACTTGTTGGGTGCCAGTCTGACTTCTCTGGGAAGGGAATTCCAGAGCCTGGGGGCAGCCATTGAGAAGGCCCTCTCCTGCATCCCTACCAGGTGTACCTGTGAAGGTGATGGGATGAAGAGAAGGGCCTCTCCAGCAGATCTCAAAGCCCAGGCTGGTTCATAGGGGAGATTACAGTTTTTCAAATAACCTGGAGCTGAGCTGTGTAGGACTTTAAAGGAGTTTGGCAAGTCAACATTCTGGTTTGCCACTACAAATTGGTGACAAACTGCTGAATGCATTGAAGTCAATGAGAAAGTTCACTAACCTATCACAAGGTTTTCAGAAGACTGAGAGTGTGTGACATGCTCAAGGTCACCCAGGGGCAGAGTGGGGAACTGAACCCTGGGCTCCAGGATCATAGTCCAGTGCTCAGACCACCACACCACTAAATGGCTGTGTTGCCACCTCCAGGAAGTCAGATGACTTATGCAGGAGGGGATTGGCCAGAGGGAGCAGAATCTGCCTATGCAGAATCTCCACCTGGGTTTGTTGTGTGCGTGAACACCTGCATTTTTGACTTTGCCTTCAGCATATCACTATGGGGTCAGTCGTGTGCCTGCCCATCAACATTTAACACTGCAACACTGTTGTAACTTCTGACTTCTCCCTCTACTGCTTAGATGACCCCATAACTGGTGCACAACTGGTGGCATGAAAGGAAAGACGACTTACACTCCCTTAGGCAACAATGGAGATCCTAGTGGGGCTTCCAGATCATTGGGGCATGAACCCAGTCCTGGTTTCAGTCTAAGCTTTAAAAGGAGTTATCCAAGGGTCTGAACCTAATTTGGGGTGAGGATTTAGCATCTTGGATAGATCGTTAAAAATTCAGGTGAAAATCTGGACTGGGTTCAATAGACCTGGAAGCCAAAAATTGCCACCACCTGTAGAATGCAAACATAGTCAAGCTTTTACTTTTTCTGAATGGTAGTTTGGGGCAGGGTGATAATCCAACAGCAATAAACATACAGTTATTTCCTGCCAGATACATCCAATCCTAGGCATCTCCAATTAGAAGAGGCAGGGGGGCAGGGGATGGGAAAGACCTTGGCCTGATACCTTGGAAAGCTACCATCTGTCAGCATTTATTAGACTGGAAAAGATGCATGCACGCTCTGACTAGGGATGTAATTATTTACTAATTTTCTCCTTGAAGGAAGCAATCAGTAATTTTAGCAAATTTTCTTCTGGCTTTTTGAGACTGTTTGCAGTTCGAGACAGCCTGTGAAAATCTGTGTGTGGTATCGCTGCACAGAAAATAGTACTTTTCACACAGGAAAAAATTCTGCACAGAAGATAGTGTTTCAGCGTAGAAGGGAATGTTTTCTGTGTAAAGTAGCCAAGTTTGAATTTTGTGCAGAGTAAGTCCTGAACTGTAGACAGTCTGCCTCATTGGGCCAGGACTTTTCTCATCCAAGTTTCTTGGACCATTTTTGTATATTTCCGAAAATTCTTGCCACCCTTTACCATCAGGCTGTTGGGGCACATTTCATATGACGCAACTCTATTTTTGTCATAACTAAGTACATAACTAAGTAACTTCTTCTAGCCTGACGCCTTTCCCCATTCTGACTTACCAGGCAGCAGCTGCTGTGAATGATAGGGATCTGTTCTCCTGTTGAACGGGTGCAGCAAACTGACATTTCCACACACAGTCTCCCGCAAGTGATCTCTGTTGTGACAATCAGGAGCAGGCTCCCTGTCACAATTCTGTCTTACATTGTGTTTCACTCATAGGAGGGTGTGTATGGAAATATCAGTTTGCCGTGCCTTAATCAACAGGAAAACAGACCCCTGTTACTTGCAGTGGCTGCTGTCCATTAAGTCAGGATTGGGAGACGTTTATGACTCCTACATATTCCCTACAATGTTAAATACGCAAGGATGGTGTATATCACTTACTGATGTGTTATGCATTTGTAACTGTGATTGTGAATTCTAGCTGTAGAGATTTATGCTATGCAATCCCCTGTGTAGGATCTTGGCCTATAAAGGGCTGAGTATTACTAAAATCTCAAAGGGGGGGTCATGTGGTGGTCTGTTTTCTTTTTTTAATCTATCCAGCTGACTGATCTGGGGTGAAATGCACGTATGCCTTCTTTCAGTTATTAGCAAGAGGCAAACTGCATACATATGCTCCTGTCCCTTTCTGCTCTCATTCCAAATTTCAATTTATACGTTGGTTTTTGGGGCATTTTGCAAGAGAATTCTCATCATGCACCAGGGGTCCCAACAGTAATTCTTCAATAAACAAAGACATATTATTTCTGCCACCAGGCTGTTTGGGCAAATTTCAGAAAGCTGGGGGCACTGCTTGCTTCAGCTGCTGGTGTAGAACTCACATCCAACCTGTGCAGTGTTGGACTTTAGAAAGCAGCTCTTTTATTCCTGCGGTCCTTTTTAAAATCCATCTCAACAGAAAGAAAAGCATTATTACTTATTATTTATTAGGCTTAAATATTCCTGCTTGCAGCCCTGGTGGCATTGGAAGCCGAATGTTATATATTTAGCACCGTGAATGCAGAGACACGAGGCTAAATGCAACACATAAAAAACTTTATGGGCCATAAACCGACACTCAGAACCTTTTTTCAGCCTGCTGTCAATCCAGCTTCCCTTGCAAACTGGACAGAATCCTTGCAGGTGTCCTTGAGAGGCAGAGGAAATGGGATGAAGAGGCAACGGGTAAAGGAAGGGATTACAAAGCTATCAAAAATTTAACCATCCCTCTGGGGTTCCAATCTCCCTTGGAAATTCACATTAGGATTTATGCAACAACATATAGATAAAGTTCAGAATAAAATAGCCAGCTGGCCGTGTAAGTTACCAATGACACAGAAAGCATCTTCCAGATGGGGTCGCGGCCAAAGCCATCTGAATACAGCAGTGCTGCTGTTACTTCCAAAGGTGAATCCAGGCAGGTAAGATCTGTAAGTTGCATGTCTGTCCAAAAGATGCACATTTTTATTGGTGCAATTGTTGCTGTTCGTGGCAGCAGTGCAAAAACTGAAAGCATGAAGCATGGGTGCATCCAACTGTCTAGCGTGCAGGTTCTGTACAGTTTGAAAAATATATCTGGAAGCCTGAAGGAGTCTTCATCCAGCTGGTTCAAAGCTTGAGATCTGGAATGATGAGAGACATATAAGACCTGGAAGCTAACAGAGCTTGGAAAAGTTGCATTTTTTGGATTAAAACTCCCAGAATCCCCCAGTTAGTATAGTATAGTATAGTATAGTATAGTATAGTATAGTATAGTATAGTATAGTGTAGTATAGCCATTGTAGTTCAAAGATATATTTGCCAAGGTTTTGGCAAGTGGGTTGCAGTAAGGTTTGGGCAAGCTTAGCCCTTTAGGACCTTGGATAGTTCCAACGACAGCTAAATTGAGCCCTTTCACACTAGACAATGGTAGCACTATAGTTCCACTTCAACTGCCACAGTTGAAGTGGATTTCATGATTTCATCCCATGGAAATCTGGGATTTGTAGTTTGGTGAAGTGGTTTGAGCATTGGACTGTGGTTCTGAGCAGGTTCAAATCCCTGCTCAGCCATGGAAACCCACTGGGTGACTGTGGGCAAATCACACCCTCTCAGCCTCAGAGGAAGGCAAAGGCAAATCCCCTGTGAACACATCTGTCCAAGAAACCACATGATAGGTTCACCTTAAGATTGCCATAAGTAAAAAATGACTTGAAGGCACACAACAACAAAGCACTGAAGTGTTTTGGCTGAGGATGCCAAATGCCCCTCCCTAAACTGTAAATCCCAGGATTCCATAGGGTGGAACCATGGCAGTTAAAGTGGAATCAGAGCTATGTAATTATGGAGTGTGGAAGGACTCTTTGTTTAAAGGAACTGGAAATACCACTGATGCCTTTTATCCTTCTTGGGTCAGATTGATCTTCTAGGCTTTGCTTCCTTCTTGAAGAATAAAGAAACTTAAAAGAGACAATTTCCTAGAACCCCATCACCTTTTTCTTCAATGCTGACTTGGGCCTTGATATCTCTACTGTAAGCCAAGAAGCGGCACATTATGTTTTTGCTCTGTTGTACATATTACTCTCATGACACTGTCCTTGTAACATGTTTCTGTCTGCATCATTTTTCATGGACATAGCAAATCTGCATGCCACATGCTCTCCTCTTCATGCAAATGCCATGTTTCTTTCTGTTCTGTGCCTCAAAAGTATCAGAATGGGAGAAAAAGGAAGGAAGTAGAGGGTAGGTGCCTCGTCTTAGAGAAGTTGCCCAAGCCAGCATGGTGAGGTTGAGCTCCCATGCTATGCAAAGCATGATTTGAAGTACATATGTTTCCACCCATGCAAAGTTTTTCAGCCTCTTGCAAAAAAGGCAGACTGGTACTACGAGATTACAGGTTGAGTCATCTCCCACTTTATGGCTGATATGAGATTAGTCAGCTGCGTGGGAACCGTTTGTGGGATGAGAAACTGCCACAAAGGCTAGAAAGGATCCAAAAGAGATGTCGGTTGGAATCCTGTTAGTGACACCCATGTGCTTTACTTGCGCATATGCCCTATTTTGACTGGGGCATGAGGAGGTATTCACTGGCCCCTTGTACCCATTGAAAGCATTTCTCCTTTAGTTGCCAAGCTGCTATGGTAGATGGTAACAGGGAAAGGAGGGGACTGGGCAGAAGAGTCTGCCTCTGATCCCTGCTGTAGCTTATTAGAGAGAGAGAGAGGAAAAGGAAAAATGATGTTCCTCTCCCTCTCTTTCTTGCAAACTACAGTGGGGATGAAAGGCAGTCCCTATTGCTTAATCCTCTCTTTATCTCTCCTCTCCCCATCTACAGCCATAGGAGTGGCTCCATAGGGCCTGAGGTGGGAAAAGGAGAGTTAATTTTATTAACAGTCTGGGGAGGAAGACATGGAGCCACACAGACTGGTTACACTCCATATGTGCTTTGCAGGATCTTGACCCTGACCTTGGTCATGTTTTCTTCAATGTCATACTTCTGCATTTGGGGATTCAAAATATAACCAGTACATATAAAGACAGTGTGTCCTTAAGCAAAAGGGCTGATTTCAAGGAAGTCCCAAAGAACATGTTCCAGTAATGGTTAAGGATAGAGGCAAAATGGTAGAACCAGAAAATGCCACCAAATTTGAGTTTGAAGCTCATAATGCCAGTAACTAAGCCCTAGATTTTCAACTTTTTAGAACTCTGCAAAATCTGGGGAGCCACCAAATGGTAATGTGATGAGCAAAGATGTGTAGTCATCTGTGAACCCTGGAAAGTGGCATTGGAAACACAGGAAAATCCAGTTTACTTCTGGGATTTGAGGTTCCTCATCCTTTCTGCTTGGACATCTGAGCAGGTCTAGATGGCTGATTTCTTCTGGAACTCCATAAATGAACAAATCTTACAAGTGGCTTCCATCCTTCTATTCATCAATGGTCTCTCTAAACATATGGTTGGAATGTCTGTTTTCATATGTCCAACCATACCATACTGAATGCAAAACTCTCATAATATCTGGAAGACCTCAGCAGAGTCAACCCACCTAGTGTGTGAATGGATGGAATATGCCCAGGAATTGGCGGGATCTTCAGGTAGAAAAGAATGCCACCTGAAAGCTTGGAGAGAAGCTGCCAGGCAAAGTTGACCACAATGGGCAATGAGTCAGGCCATGATTCAGTACGGTGTGGAGGCTGGTGTCTCAGATGCCAGTGGGATGGTGAATCTGCACCAGTTTTGAATCAGAAATCAAAGAAGAAGCTATTTCGTAGGTGATGAGCCTAATTTGGAGATAGGATTCAACACCATGGATAGCTCCTTTAATGTGTAGATTGGGGGTATAAAGAGTATTTGTCTAGTTTCTCATCCTTGATGAAAAAGGGATGTATCAACCAAAGAGAAAATTTGGCTGTAGCAAAATTCTATGCTGAGTGAAACTTATATTTCCCTCCCACAAAATTTGTGCTTAATATGTGGAGGTTTGCACAGAAAATGAAGCAGTCTGCGGAGGACAATTGGTTTTTCTTTTGCACAGAAAACATGATTTTCTGCGCAGAAAATTTGCTTTCAGCACACAAAAAGATGTTATGCTTTCTGTACAAAAGCACAATTTCCTGTGCAGAAAAGAGTGCTTTCTTCACACACACAAAAAGCTTTTTTTTTTTTGGTGGGGGCCACAAAGTCATTTTTCAAAAAAGCTCCCTATCACTGGAAATAGTCCTTGAAAACTACACAGATCTTATTTGTTCATGTTTACAAGAGTAAGAATATGAAAGATTTACATCCCTTGTTCATATTGACAGCCAGGGAAGATCCACTGGCCCCAGGGACATTGGATGCACCAGCGTCTGCAGAAAATAAGGCAGATTCCTGTGTTTCTGTGTTCAGACATTTCAGTTCTTCATGGCCTGCAGAGCTGAGCCAGAAATCTGTTCTTAGCATCGTGGCTTGCAGCCGTGGGAGTCCTTGTATTAAGCCGAATTGGCCCGCCGCAGGATTCCTGTCCGTTTAGGAATACAGAGGACTCGCGAGGGATTTGGATTACGGATGGATTCCCTGGGTTCCGCCCACGTATCACACTGCCCCAGTTACGAGCCCACTGAAGTTGACAAGGGAGCTTTGCAATCCTTGGAGGTGGGGGAAGGAAGATCTTGTTCTTCTAATATTATGCCTTCTTAAGTCCAATTCGCTCAATTTGGTTTCTCAGCAGGAGGCTCATTTTCACAAGGGTGGCTCGGAGAACATAATGGCTGCGTGCAGTTGAAGTCTTGAATCCCCCGGTCCTTCCCCAAACAGGCTTTTGTGAGAGACTAAACAGTTTAGTTTCTCATTACAGTTAGGCTCATCTCTGCCGTGGCGTTTGCCGACCAGGCCATGAAATAATGAGCCCACACAACAAAGCTTGGGTTGACGTATAGGCCATCTGATTCAAATGATCACCTTTTTAAAGGTTTTATCCCCTGAGATGTGCAAAAGGAGGGAGGAGACCTAATGCAGAAGCAGTTGGGGAAGAAGGTCCCACTTAGACCTCTTCTCCAGCATCCCCCGGATGAGATGCCTGAGCCCCATGGAGAACCCACTTGCTGAGCTACTCCTGAGCTGGCAGCTACTGGAAGGGCAGCCCCAGAATCCAACCTCTGAGTTGCATGACTTCAAATGAGGGCTGAACCCTCAGGCCAGCCCCAAGGACAGTCTCCTTCTCCACTCCCTCCAGGTTTCATGACATGTGGGGGGGCAACTCCAGAGACTTGTCTTTCACCAGACAGGTTCCCTGGTGTTCATCAGTTCCTACTTTCTGCTACCTGTCACCACTGATTTAAAACCCTGTGCCAATTAGAGACCTAACGTGGTGTAGTGGTTTGAAGTTTGGATTGTGACCCTAGACACCTGGGTTTGATTCCCCACTCAGCCATGGAAATTGCTAGGGGATTTAAAACCACTTCCTTCGTTCCACTTCCTGGTTTGGACACCCAGGGCAGTCACTGCAATCCTGGAAGTTGGTCCCAGGGGCAGAAAATTGGCCCTCAGATCTATCCAAATAGTCCATCCCCCTTTTTGGTGAATGGTTTCTCCCACTTTTCTTCTCATCCATTGTGATGCAGGCATTGCGATGCCAATTGCTCACTGCTTTATGTTTGTGAAGGGCAGGGGGGGGGACTCACCCAAAGTCTGGTAATAGCTATTAAGCGAGGGTGCAACCTTAACTATGTGCCATTACGTTAAGCTTCCAGTTGATATATGGCTGGAGCAAATTGAATTCCTGTTGCTATCCCATTTGACATTTGTTACATTACAATGCTTGCTCTTTTGTTTTGGAGTCAATAGCTGCGGCTTTCGAGAAATATGGATTATTAGAATTTATGGTGCGTCCTGCGTGTCTTTCCCAACACTCATATCCTTTTATCATTTTTCGTTCTGTTGTTATTCTGCCTGCCGCGATTTCTATTTTCCCTAGGTTTTAGCACCTGGGATACTTGGTGTTTGTGCTAAATCAATACTCCTTGTCCTCATTGCTTTAATATATACAACCATTTGCGTGATGCATGAATTGCGGTGGCTTTTTGCCGGCTGCCTGCAATTGCCACTTTACTCCTTCTGCTCGAGCGTGGCATTGCTCCTTTTTGTCTGTGGATCTCTCCTGAGCGTTGCAGTAAATATGAGCGATCTGCCGCTAAATGTAACTTTCTTTTGAAAGCTTGGCACCTTGGGCTGGAAATTTGTGACTCCGGGTAGAGCATGCATCAAAATGATAGCATTATTTAAATGCTTCATGGGCCATCATGAACATTGACAGAAAAGATTCTACTCCTTGGCTTTTTTCTGTTTACTTTAGCACCCAGGTTAGATTTGGTGTAGAATTTTAGAACAATGCTCAAGGTTGTTGGATGCACTCATTCCATACTGCGGATACAGTCTATGCATCCATCCCTTAATACCAACTGGTGCTTCTGGGGCCTTTGGGAAGGACAGCAGCCACGAGGCACAGCACCATCATGCTTTGGTCTCGGTGGCCAGTGAGAGCCCTTCCATCCATTGAAATTCCACTCTTGTGGCTTCTGAGGGGGGAAAAAAGCACCCAAATACAGCACCATCGTGTCTTGGTCCCAGTGGCTGGCAAGCAAGAGGCTCTCCGTCCATATTCCAACTGCCATTGTTCCGGCCTCTGATGGAGAGAAGAGCAGCCAGTAGACTTAATTCCCCTTCCACTGATCTCATTTTCCTTGTGTTTCGTGTGTCTTTGGATTGTAAGCCTGAGAGCAGGGGACTGCCAAATTAAAAAATTTTGTAAGCCACTCTAGGAGCCTGCCTGGTTTGAAGGCTGGGATATAAATGCTCTGGATGGATGGATGAATAAATAAGTAACTGTGTGTGTGCAAATGCCTATGACATTCTGTTGAGCGGCTACAAGTGCATAAGCTAGATTTGTACATTCGTAACTGCTCGCTCTTCATGTTTACAACTATGGCACTGTTGCTACAATTGCAAATTCCCCCCACCAACCTATCTTAACTGACAGCAGCTGCACTGAGCAACTGAAGTCTGTTCTACTGGTGATCAAGGCCCAGCAAGAAGACTTTTCTAGCCTTCATTCTGTCAGAAAGCAAGACTGTAGCCATTTCTGCACTAGACTTTTATAGTGCTATGATTCCACTTGAAACATCCTATGGAATCCCAGCTGGCCCTTCCCGAAACTGCAAACCCCAGGATTCCGTAGGATGTTCCAAGTGGAATCATAATGCTATAAAAGTCTAGTGCGGAAATGGCCTGTGATAAGCAGAAACAGGACCCCATCACAAATCCTCATTGCACTGCAAATTGCTGGTGGGAGGAAGCTGGAAATGTCATCCTGCTGCCCACCTCCCAACTATCAGAGGAATGGACCTCTGTTGCTTAGTGCAGCTGCTGGCTGTTAAGGTAAGAAGCTGGGTCAGGGGATGATATGTAGCTATGTATTCTTGTCTTCTGCTGCTTTGCTTTCTCTTCACCTCCAGAAGGCTTCTCAGATACTTTTGCTCTACTGGGAGGAAAAGATATGGGTATCCTTTTCTCTCAAGAGACATTTAATTTTTTGTTTGCTTTGCAAAGCGGCGGCTGCTATGGGTAAGACAAGGAAACAGGGATTGTAAAATGATACGTGATTAACACCATCGGCTTTCAGAGTATCATGGCTGATTTTTCTGCTCTCATCTGAAATCTCATCCCAGCTGCAATGGCTTTTGTGTTCTTTTTCTAGGCAAGCTTATTGCACCTGCAGTGAGCCACGCTCATTTCACTCTGCTGGAAGAGATAACATTGATTGCTGTTGACTTTGCTTTTAATTACCCTATATTTATGCATTTGTTTATTTATTTGACTTGGTTTGTAAGGGGGTGTAGCCAGAGGGGGTTAAAATGAGGCATTGAACCTCCAAATGAGGGTTCAGCCTCCCTGCATGAAATTTTCCTTCAGTCTTCCAATTTTGCAGAGACCAAGAGCAAGACAATGAAACTTGTTCAGCCTTAAGTTTCCTAAACTGACGATGTTCTCATTGCCTTCAATATGCTTGTGCTTTTTCTTAGGATGCACCAAATAGCTCAGCTGAAGTTTTCATAGAATCATAGCACTGGAAGAGATGCCAAAGGCCATCTAGTCCAACCCCATTCTGCCATGGAGGAAGACACAATCAAAGCCCGCTTGACAGATAGCCATCTAGTCTCTGTTTAAAAACCTCCAAAGAAGGAGACTTCACCACATTCCCAGGCAGTGTATCCCACTGTCAAATTTCCCTTAGCATCAGAAAGTTCTTCCTAACATTTAGATGGAATCTCTTTAACATCTAGAGTTCCTAGCAGGTCTGGCAAACAAGCCAATGGGGGCAGACGGCTGGGAGTCTCAATCCAACAACATCTGGAGGACTGTGTGATGTCCACCCCTGATTTGGGACAATCGAATCCAGCCTTTCTCAACGTGGTTGGGCCCTCTTCATGAGCTGGAATCTCAACCAGTCTCATTCCCACCCAGCATGTCAGGGGATAATGGTCGTTGCAGTCCAACATTTCTGGAAGACGCTAGACCAGAGAAAGCAGATGTTGAGAGAAAGCAACACCTTTGTGCGTGCTTGGCTTCTGCTTGGAACCTCTGAGTAGTGATCATTTAAATGAAGTGTAATTTTCAAGAGTGGCACGGGGGAAAAAGAACGAGTGGGAGGAAGGAAGGGAAAAGGAGAGAGGGAGAGAGAGTTTTGGCATCTCATTGAAAAACACAGAAAGGCGTCTCTCATTCCCCCTAGGGAAGACGCTTTGAAAACAGCCTCGAAAATTAATCCTAAAAGAGCCCGGATTTTTCCTCCTTTCATGAGTCTGGGTCACTGTGCCTTTTATCTTCCCCCTTCGCTCCTATATGTAGCATGGTTTCCTTTTATTTGGGAGAATGTTGTTTTTCATATCTCCTGAGCTTTTCCATTCAGTAGAGGAGGGGAAAAAGAAGATAGGTAGGTAGATATCAGCTGGTTAAAAATGGGCGAGGAGGCAATTTAAAGATTCACCCATAAAAACAGGTTTTGGCTTTGCTGCTGGAAACGGGAAAGATGCATGTCTTAAAACACTGTTTGGGTGACCTCTCTTGTTCTGAGGTGGATGCTAAGTCTCTCCAAGGGTTAGGAAAGGAAATCCATGCTGGTGCTGGATTATTCTGCTCGTATCAGGAGCGGCTGTGTTCGCTCAGCTTGGGCGAAAGCCAAATCACCTTCAGCTAATGAGTTACAAGCATCCCATCAAGAAGACATGAGCAAAACCTGCAGGGGAAATTGCATTTTGCTGTTCTTTTCCCCGTTTTTTTCCCCCTTGGCCTGGCCAATGCGGTCCACTTACTGCCATCCATTCTGCCATTTCATGAATATCGTTAACTTCCTGACTCTGTTTTTCTGTACGTTCTTTCTGATCACCCCATTGCATTGTGGGTTCCGTAGTCCCAAGGCTGCAGAAATATCCTCTGCATTTTATTTTATTTCCATCCCACATTTCCTCTGACAAGGAAGTCATGGTGGCTTCCAGCAAAGTTGCTATGAGATAGAACTGAAAAGCTGATGGTAAAACACTTGAAAAAACAATCGAGCCAGCTGTCCTATGATTTTTTTTTAAAGGATAAAATTATTTTAAAACCTAATAACAATAAAGATAAAAAAAATCAATTTCATTCCAGCTGCCAAAGCTGTGACCTCTGAATGAGAAAAAAGAAGGCAGGCTTTAACCCAGGAGCTAGTGAGAAGCTTTTTCTGCAATCCAGTGTCATGGCTCTGGCCTCGGAGGGCGTTTCTGCACTACGCTGTTACAGTGCTATTATTCCACTTCCAACATCCTATGGAATCCTGGGCTTTGCAGTTTAGGGAGGCGCATCTTTGGCTTCAGCAAACTACAAACCCCAGAATTCCACAGGACGTTGAAAGTGGAATAATAGCACTATAGCAGTGTAGTGCAGAAATGGCCTGTGAGACTTTCATGGTCCTTATACATCTCCTAGGCCATTTCCGCATGAGTCTGTTATAGTGCGATGATTCCACTTTCAACCTCCTATGGAATCCTGGGGTTTGCAGTTTCGGGAGGGGCCTCCCGAAACTGCAAATCCCAGGATTCCATAGGAGGTTGAAAGTGGAATCATCGCACTATAACAGACTCATGCGGAAATGAATGCATAGAGATTGTGGATACGAACCAGCCACGAATGCATTACTCTCGGTTCCGCGTTTGCAACTGTCTCCGTGAATTCCAGCCAATATCTTCATGGAGGTGCTCAAGTCTACTCAGCTCTGTGTGTGTGTGCCTAGAAAGCCAAATTTGAGCATATAAAGATTATTTACATTCCTAGGCCAAGCTGCCAAGCCATTTTTGAAAGCACGCTAACGGCATTTCTCCTTTTCTCTCTCGCTTACTGATAAAGCGCCATAAACAAGCTCGACACATTTATAATAACCTTTTGTCCTCTCCCCCCTCCAGACTTCTCCTTGTGTTTTCCCCTTCTTCTTTTTTCTCCCATGCCTCCCCATTGCACACTTTACCACTGGGTAATTTTTTTTTTATTGTTCTACCATTATGTGGGAATATCATGTTTGATGGGAGGAAATAACACTGTGGAATGTCTTTTTTCCCCCCTTCTTGTTTGTATTTTTCCCATCTTGATGGCAGTTGCTACAAATGCCAGGAAGTGAGTGTGAGGTTTTGCAAACTTTTTCTTCCTTTCCCTTCTGTGTCAAGAAATAGCAGCCCTTCCTTGCTTCGTAAAGGTCATCCAAAGCGAGGCAAGGGTACTTTTTGCTGCTTTCTTCCCTAGCTGCCCTCCCTTTTCCCAGTTAACATATTGGGATGCAATTCAAACATTTAGCTGAAGAGTGTGGCAGAATGAACAAGAATCACAAAGGAGGGTGGAAATTGTGCAGCCACGGCTGATAGAGTAGAATTGTAGTGTTACCATAACCTACTACCCCACCTATGAGATATGCGATTTTCATAAACTGAACTTATTAATGATGAGAGAACACAATTGGAGTCATGCTGTCTGAAGATGCGTTCAAGATCATGAAAGTTCAGATAGGATTATGCAGAAAACCCCAACGTTGATGGGTTTGTACTATCCCTTTCACTGCTTCAGATTCTTGCTATTTTTGAATACACTGAAAGACAAACTGCTTGGATTGGGGAGCAATCAGAGACCATCCCTCAATCTTACCCTATGGAGATCTTCACTACACACCATGTGTATTATTTCCATCCCACATTTCCATCCCACATCCCCACCCCACGAAAGAGGGGTGGGGCCCCTCTTTCAGCCTAAGGACTTGGGGGCTCCAGATCAGGACCCAAAGAGGTCCTGCACTAACCACTACACCCCCCTGCAGATATATTTGCCACCCGAGCCTCCTGCCCCAGCTTAGACTGGGTGGCATTACTGCTGATAAATCTGGCATCAAGCATCTTCTGAAATACACTACAGAAAGTTCATCCCATGAGCATTAAGAGATTGTTGTGAGTCCCATCAATGTTTTCTCAGTCTGGAGTTAAACAATCAGTCCATTCTGGACTCCTTTGTCAGTTCTGTGGAAAAGCCATTACAGCAGTGTCAGTGTCCCCCTTCAGGGTGTGAAATAGTGTATAAAAACCCTAGCTTTGACCCCAACTAATGGTAGTATGTAGTGCGTAGAAGGTAGTCCAGACTTCTGCTCCTCCGTGCTACCCTCAGATGCTGTCTGAGCCCCTCTGCTGTGACCTCCTTCTTCAGGACTGGTAGCTACCACCCTTTCCACCCCCTAATCTCTCTCTATCCAGTCTTTCTCACCTCACTTTCTGATAGCCATGAGTGTCTGACTTCTTGTATGCTTGCAAATTCAAATGAAATACTTTGTTAGTACTGCTATACATCGATTAAAATATCCTGTCATTAGTCTCCTCTCACAGACCTCCTTTGAGCGACAATTCCCACAAATAGCAGCTGATATTGGGGGTGGACCCCAATGTCCCCTACTTTTTAGGGTAACAGTAGCACGATAAATGTCTACTGTGAAGGGAGCTCTGGATTTCTCCCAAACCTAGTGCAACTCCTTATCCCAAGGGTGGGGCCCCTCCTTCAATCTAAGGACTTGGGGGCTCCAGATCAGGACCCAAAGAGGTCCTGCACTAACCACTACACCACCCTGCAGATATATTTGCCACCCGAGCCTCCTGCCCCAGCTTAGACTGGGTGGCATTACTGCTGATAAATCTGGCATCAAGCATCTTCTGAAATACACTACAGAAAGCTCATCCCATGAGCCATTTCCCCACGATATTAATATTCATTTTACACTAATGCGGGATGAATGCATTTAAATGTTTGACCAGAGTCCATTAGTCATTTTAATGACACACACACAGTCTGCATAGGGGTGATCTATTGTGTGTTTTAACATATTAGAAAATACCATCCTGTATTTCATTCGGACATGCTCCCCGCCGTGAGACAAGGTAGCTGTTTCCACTGGACAAAAGGGCTAGCCAAGGAACTTGGGGAGGGGGAAGAAGAGAAATAAATTAAAATGTATTAATCAGGAGTGAACGTCATTTTGCAAATAAATTGGCAGGAAGGGCTGCTGTGGTTTACAGATGGTTGCTCACCATCCTCTGTTGTTTGGTTTTTTAAAAGGAGAAATGTTGGTTAACCTCATGCTCCCCTCAGCTGACTATTTGCAAGGATGAGAGAAGAGTATATAACAGCCAGGTGTAAATGAAGAATTTGTTCTTTTGCCTGTTCCTTTATTTAAAACATTTTTATGCTCCCACAACAGCTCATGTTTGATCATCAAAAGGGAAGAAAAAAGAGTGTACCTGCCCATAGACTCACAAACCAAAAGGCACAGCACAAAAGGAAAAATGAATGAGGAGGGAAGAGAAAGACCAGAAACACTGGTAACAGTTTTAAAACAAGATAGTACTACTTATTGTGTTGGGCTACAATGGAATAAGGGTGCAAGGTGTTTGCCACTGGTATGTTGTCTTTGACCCTACCCTAACCTCTGCAGCATGTGTGTATATTGTTCAGGGGCAGAAGGAAAATTTTGGCTTCCATAGGCAAATGATAAAATGGAGGCCCTGCCCATTGCACGGCCTGAAGCCAACTGGATTGGCTGCTGAGTCTTGCACAACCTCCGTAGGTAAGAAGAATTGACGAAAGAGTGGACCTCATGTTCGAATTAATAGAACTTGTCCTTAATTTGGAAGCGTCAAAAGAGTGAGTTGTCAGAAAATGGGACACTGAAAGGTATAAGCTTCCTGTAGTCCATACTGCCTCCAGGACACTGGGAGACCAGAATTCAAATCCCAAGGGAAACCCATTGAATCATAGAATCATAGAATCATAGAAATGTAGAGTTGGAAGAGACCCCAGAGGCCATCCAGTCCAACCCCTTGCCATGCAGGAACACCCTCAAAGCACTTCCTTTGACAGATGGCCATTCAGCCTCTGCTTAAAAACCTGCAAGGAAGAAAACCTCCACTACACTCCGAGGCAGCAGATTCCACTGCCGGACAGCCCTGACTGTCAGGAAGTTCTTCCTGAGGTTCAATGGAATCTCCTTTCCTGCAGCTTGAATCCGTTGCTCCTTGTCCTGGTCTCTGGAGCAGCAGAAAACAAGTCCTCTCCTTCCTCTACATGGCATCCCTTCAAATATTTAAACATGGCTATCATGTCCCCTCTTCACCTTCTCTTCTGCAGACTAAACATACCCAGCTCTCTAAGTCTATCCTCATAGGGCATGGCTTCCAGGCCTCTCACCATTTTGAGTGACCTTGAGAGAGTCACACTCTCTCAGTCTTTGAGAAAGCCAGTGGCAAGCCTCCTTAGAATAAATCCTGCCAAGAAAACTTATGGTTCCAAAGGTTGCCGTAAGTCAGAAGAGACCTGAAGATAAACAACAATGGGATGTCAAGGTTGCAGACTAGGCAGTGCAAATTTGAATTCAGTGCCGCACTCAGAAACAAATACAGTTGTGCCACGTTGCTGTTGTACACAAGGGTGGCACAACACAATCCAAGTGCCAGTCTGCATGCAGCAATTTTCCTTAAGCAGCAATGATGTAGGATGTCAGCCAATATTACCTTAATTCCTAAGGACTAGAACATTTTTTTTTTAAAAAAATACAAGCTCGGATTCTTTATTGGGCCCAATATACCCATTTCTACATTTGTGCGGTCTGGTCATAAAATACAACATGATCTAACTAACCTTCTGCCCCTGCTCCTTTCATCTCACAGAGATGGGACTGCGAGATCAAACTAATAATGCCACGGCTTAGCAACAGCCGCCCTCTTTTTTCTCTGCCTGGAGAAGAGTCCTGTGAGACCATCAGTCTTGCATCCTGCATTCAAACATTAGCTCGATCCATTAAATCTCTTCCCTTGTCTTTCTCTCTGGCTCCACATTTTTGATTTTAATTTTAGATTTAACTTTAATAGTTGCTCTCATTTAATTTTAGTTGTCCCCCTTTAATTCAGGGTCACTGATGTTTTCATCATTTTAGACTCGAACGGACCTGTCGTGTCTTCACAAACAGTCAGTAGGGGGCAGAAAGGAATAAATGGTTATGCCAAAGGGACAAACAATGCCATAAAAAGATGAACGGTGCCCAAGGAGGGATGATGGTCCTGGTGGGACCCTGCTCGTGACAAGACAAAGGGGAAACCTTGCATTTCTGGGCGCTCGGTTTTGTAAATGTACCCATCTCGGTGCCTCCCCATTGCAAAATATCCCACTGGGGGGTCTAGGAGACCAGCAGGAAAACAAAGAGAGGAATGGCATTGCAGGAGTTTTTTGTGGCAGACAAATTTTCATTCTCACCCAGGCTACATCGCTGCAGTTTGTGCTAAATCACCAGGGGATGAAATGAGTTACTTAACAGCCAGGTCTGCACTGAACAGCTGGAAGGTCAAACTTTATGTGTGCATCTGTAGCTTCCAGTACCCGAAGAGCAGGCTGTGGCAGTCGGTCAGGGAGGCATCTTGGTTTGTGGGTCCTTTTTGGGTACTCTTGAAAGCCTCCCCCTTCACTTAGAATTTTTTCCTTCTCTCTCTCGCTTTCTCTCTCTCTTTTTGCTTTGTTTCATTGCTATGACCCATTTCATTTCAAAGGGCTTCCCATGCACTGAATTTATGCTGCTTTTCTGGTCCTTGCCCTTGAGAAAAGCACCATCCCAGTTTATCAAGGGACACCTCCCTGTGCTCTGGTCACCACCGGTGATAAATCGGCATTCAACTATGAAATGCTTTATTTAATGGAAAGTTTTATTGGCTCAGATCCTACGTTGGTGCAGGGGGTGGGGATCCCAATTGGGTATCTGTATATGGGATTATGCATTGATTATGCTATGTGACTCTTAGGTTGAATGGCAACGTTGTGCAAATGGACCACAGTTCAGGAAGGATATTGACAAGCTGGAATGTGTCCAGGGGAGGGTGACCAAAATGGTAGAAGGCCTGGAAACGATGTCCTGTGTGGAAAGGTTTAGGGAGCGGAGTACATTTAGCCAGGAGAAGAGAACGTTAAGAAGGAACATGAAGGAACGTTAAGAAGGAACATGATGTTTATATATTTGAAGGGATGCCATGTAGAGGAAGGAGAGGGCTTGTTTTCTGCTGCTCCAGAGACCAGGACAAGGAGAGCAATGGATTCAAGCTGCAGGAAAGGAGATTCCACCTGAACCTCAGGAAGAACTTCCTGATGGTCAGGGCTGTCCGGCAGTGGAATCTGCTGCGTCCATGGAGTGTGGTGGAGTCTCCTTCCTTGGAGGTTTTTAAGCAGAGGCTAGATGGCCCTCTGTCGGGAGTGCTCTGAGGGTGTTCCTGCATGGCAGGGGGTTGGACTGGGTGGCCCCTGGGGTCTCTTCCAACTCTACATTTCTATGATTCTATGATAGCCCTGTTTAAATATTTGAAGGAATGTCATGCGGAGGATGGAGAAAGCCTTCTTGGTATTTGTGGACAGCAGTGTCATTTATTTATTTATTAATTATATTTGTATGCCGGCTTTCTCCCGGAATCGGATCCAAGGCAGCTATAATGTCTATAATTCTTCCTCATCATTTGGGGTACTGGGATTTTCAGTCTGCAATCCACTGTGGTCCAGTCTCCAAGCGATCAGAAAACAAGTTCTGTGCCTGGTAAATTAGCCCAGTGGGCATATGTGGACAGCCTCTTCAGTGAAATGAACACGTAGGAACAAAAGTCACCTGAAAACAATCAGTGGGTACCCCAAAGTAGCACAGGACACCGTCTGGTTCTTAAGATGGTTCCCTGCCTTCCAAACCTTGAGCAGCACTTCTCATTATCATATGCTATTTCTCCGCAAAACAATCCTCGGCTGGCTGATTCTTTTTTTTTTTAAATGACTATTGTATGTCGATATTTTCTCACAGTCCCTCCAATATCCACAATTATTATAAACCAAAAGCAATTTCTCTCTCTTTCTCTCTGCTCTTTGCCTATGCCCTAATCCTTTCAAAACAAAACTTAATAGAATTATGATAGGATTATACGGTATTTGCCTTCCCAGCATATGATCAACCCTCTTACGATGCAGGTGAAATTTGATAGGCAAAAATGTGTGTTGCATTTTTGGGAACCCTCTGCGTTCATCTGTCAGGATTTGCTGTCATCTTTCTTCTCCTATTTGCGGCTCTGTCCCCATGGGTTTTTTCCCCTTTGTGGATATGGGTGTGTATGTGTGTCTTCCTTTAGCATTTCTTTTAAAATTTCCTCACTCTTGGGCCATTTCTACACTACACTCCTATAGCGTGATTATTCCACTTTCAACATCCTATGGAATCCTGGGGTTTGCAGTTTCGGGAGGGGCTGGCTGGCCCCTCCTGAAACTGCAAACCCCAGGATTCCATAGGATGTTGAAAGTGGAATAATCACAGCATAGGAGTGTAGTGCAGAAATGACCATAGAGTGAAATAAGGAATCGTACTTCTGGTCCTTTAATGGGGTTGGACAGTCATTTGTTGGTTGCACTAGGACTTTGGGAACTGAAATCCTATCTGGAAAACCTACCACTGGGTGACCTTGGACAAGTTACCCTCTTTCAGCCTAAGAGATGGCTCAGGCCAAACTTCCCTGTATAAATCTAGCCAACAAAACTCTGGATAGGGTCACCATAAATCAGAATTGAGTCAAAGGCGCATAATAACAAGAAGAGGGAATTTCAGCAGGTTGTGAGAAGCAACACCCAGCAACAGTGCTCACCCTGATCTCTTTTGCTTAATTATTTCTAACCTTAACAAACAGAGACATACAGGCAAACCATGTTGACTTTCAATATTGCACCAATTCTCTCAAATGGATAAATGAAAGAGAACTTTAGGAGGAGAAGGGGAGAGATGGGGGAAAGAAAAGGGAAGAGAACAGAACTCTGTTGCAACAGAGCAACAGAGATGACAATAAGCGAGAAAAATAGGCTAACAAGTCGGAAATGTCACCGGCGGTCTTGTGCCATTAACACGAGATGGACCTGAAATATCACTTTATTAGTTTTTTGCTTGTTCTTCTGAATTGGGGTGCGGAGGACTGGGGGAGGAGAGAGATATTGAGAAAGTATACAGAGAAATTGGGGCCATGAAAGAATGAAGCCGTACAGTTTTAAATGTTGCTTGGGGGGGGGGTGTTAAAAAAAGGATAATGCAATAAAGCTGCATCTCTTTCTCCTTGCCTGTATCTGAGGCGATGATTTTATTTGGCAATGTGGGATGAAAGAAATGAAAACCTGAAACGGCAAAATAAAATGGTGATTGATCTCTTAGAGAACACTTATCATCTGCTATAGACTGGGGCGGGGGTGAGGGAATGCTTTTTGCAGCCCCCTGACTTATTTCTGTGGTCTCCATAAACCTCCATGTCCCCAATTTTTTTAAAAAATATATCCAAATATTTTGACTCCAAAACACCTCCTCGGGGAGGGTGGGAGACAATTTTGGCATGTTGTTGACTATGGCCATTTCTGCACTACACTTTTATAGTGTGATTATTCCACTTTCAACATCCTCTGGAATCCTGGGGTTTGCAGTTTCAGGAGGGGCCCTTTGATAAGCTGCAATTCTCATGTAAGAGGATTATACTTTCGTTATTGGAGGAGCACATTAGTTACAACACAGCCAGCATGGTGTAGTAGTGGTATTTATTATTAGTAGTATGATTGGCCCTCTGCATTCACTAGGGTTAGGTGCATAGGACCCCTGCAAAAGTGAAAAAATTGCACATAAAAAATATATGTGTATATGCATGCCTGTGGGAAGGGGGCTGAGCCACCAAACCAGGGTCCAAACCAGGCCAGAAAAGGAGAAGGAAGGAGATGGGTTGGCACAGTGACCCTATACTCCCTCTTGTCAATCTCTTTTCTTGGTTGAAGGGCGCATAGGGAGGGGGTTTCTGGTGTTGAGGAATTCAGTTGCAAGCCATCTTTCCTTGAGATCTAGGCTGCCTCTGTCCTGTGTGAAGCTAACTGCCCTTTTCTTAGACAGAGAACATGCAATCTCTCAAGAAGACCCTGTACAATTACATTTGGAAAAAAATTTCGGTGCTGTGTAGGTAAAACTTGTCAACTGTATTACCTTTCCAGTACTGGAGCGACAATCTTTGAACAGTCAAGAGGGTGTGAAAGATCCATTTCAGCTAACCGTGTGTTCAGTTCCAAGGTATGGGCAAATACTTTAAAATAGTATGCTGCTATTGTGTGCCCGTTTCTGACTTACGGAGACCCTAAAGGGAACCTATCAGGGGTTTTGGGGACTGAGAGCATGTGACTTGCCCACGCTCACCCCATGGATTTCCATGGCGGAGTGGGGAATCGAACCCTGGTCTCCCGGGCTGTAATCGAATGCTCAAATCACTACACCACGCTGTACCTCATTAAATATCAGGGGACTTTCTAGTACCATGTTTATTTGTGTAATTACCCCAGAGGTGTTGCCATAAAGATGGTCAGAGACCTCACTCTGGTACAGTTCCTCCTAAATGTGAGCCACACGAGGTTGGGGCTGTTGACATATGTTGAGCTCGGTGTACCAGAAGTTGTCTTGTTAGTTCCACCTCTACTGTGCTTTATTCCTCCTTCCCTCTCCCTCGCATCCGGCTGAATACAAAATGCAGGAACGTTACAAACAACCCTGTCTGATTTAATTGACCAAGACAAATTTTGTTAAAAACCTTGACATTAATAATGTGAAAGCAACGCTGGGAGGTGAGAAGGAGGAAGCCCAAGACAAGATGTGCTTCCTACAAAAGTGTTACGGGGACTTTCCCGCCCCATTCCCCCATCCCTCTCTAGGCACTTTGGCAGACTGTTAAGGTCAATTAGTTTAAAATTAACTTCTGCTTCACCCACAGCATCCAGTGTTTGCTTTATCACTAGTTTATTTAGCGTCTCAAAGTACTCCGGGTCAGGAAAGAATTTAGCAATTTAGGGATGGGGAATGCGGCAGACAATCCATCACGGCTTGGATTCACATAATGGCCTCCTGAATGGTTTGTGTCTGGAAGCTGGACCTCTTGCAAACTATGTCACTGCACCAGCTGAGGTGGCTGGTGGGTCCCACGTCACCAGGATGATGAATCCAGGTTTTAGTCTGAACTTTAAAGGACCTGAGAGATGGATCTTTCTTTGTGCAAATAATTCAAGAATCTCATAGTGGTTTTGCAGGAACAAGGGGCAGAAAATAATCAAGCTTTAAGCAGGCAGAGGTTAGCCAGTGGTAAGGAGCAAGTGATAAGTGGCTAATTTGATGTCAAGTTTGGGCAGTATTGATCAGCAAGGGAAAGGTGCAATTCTGCCACTGGAAAAGGACACGGCTGATGGATTGGTTGTGAGATCCAGGTTGTCCAAACAGAGCTGAAAGAGCAAGGAAAGTAAAAGACATTGGGACGACTCAAGTGTATGCCTGTGTGTGTCTCTTTATAAATGATGTGGACCAATGTGGATCCACATTGACCAAAAAGAGACATATGTAGGCACAAGGTTGAATTATGCTTGTGTATACCATTGACCTGATGCCAGCCCCAATATGTTGTTGTCTTTGTTATTCTGACTTTGTTTGGTCAACCTGGGTCTCAGAGCCAATCCATCTTTACCTTGCCGATCAATATCGCCCAAACTTGACATCAAATTAGTCACTCATCATCTCCTCCTTACCACTGGCTAACTCTGCCTGCATGAAGCCTGATTGATTTCTGTCCCTTCTTGGTGCAAAAACATTATGGGATTCTTGAATTATTTGCATAAACCTGTGTTCTTCAAGCTTTAGGCTTTGTCCATAGTTTTGTAGCTCCCCAGCAACTTCTTGTCCTTTAAAAGAAAGTGGACTTGAGCCTAGCTGGGGCAATGTTTTGTCATTCAGCATTTTACTGAAGCAGTAAGGGCCATGGGTCAGTGTCAGGACATAGGATTTGGTCAGATCCCACCTGGAATACTGTGTCCAGTTCTGGGCACTACAGTTCAGGAAAGATATTGACAAGCTGGAACGTGTCTAAAGGGGGAGAGGATAGGATAGAAACCTTTTTGAAAAAGCAAGTGTGCTGAAAAGAGATAACACCGATGTATCTGTTCTTGTTGTTATCTGTTGAATCATGAGTTGTCAGACATAAGTAACTAATGCAATTTGGATCTTGCCCTCTCCTTTTCTCTTTGCTGTTGATAGCACCTTTCAACAAAGAAGCAAGCAACCACTGATGGACACATGTCCGAAGACCTCCTGCTCAAACAAGAGAGACAGGGAAGCCAAGTTTCCATAAATAGCTCATTCACTGTTACCCCTCTGTTCTGTCTACTTTGATGTGTCAGTCTTTCTGGCAATGTATCCACATTGTCTTAATAACGTCCCATCTAAGATGCATCCTTCAGTTCTTTCTCACTATCCGTCAATCTCTTGTCCATGGTTAGTAATGAGAATTGCATAAGCTCCTTACAAAGAAGGCGTTTATGCCTCTCCAGTCTGCTCAGATGCAGTTATCTTCAGGAGTAATTGTCAAGGCAATAATAATAATAATAATAATAATAATAATAATAATAATAATAGTAGTAGTAGTAGTAGTAGTAGTCACATATCCATGTGGGATACATTCCTTGGCAACCAAGGTTCAATTCCATTGCAAAACTGAGCAGCTAACACGTTGTCTGAATTCATCTAGGGGCTTCTGTGACATTGTTGCATATGGGGGTCCATTGCACAACGGTGGAGTGACTGATGTGCCAAGGCACCAAATTGCAACAGAGTACTTCCTGGTGTGCAGCCAGACACCAGCTAGGAAGCGCTGGAGCAAAACAGAGGCACCCGATGCTCATCAGATGTGCTGTTGACCCGAGACACAACTTTGCAGTTCACTAACTGGGTTTTGTTGTACCTCTGCAATGTAGTTAAGAATGTGTAAAGTTACGCAATGTAGACTGTGATGAAGAATCTTAGCCTTAATTTGGATGATGATGATGATTGATGATGATGATGATAGGAGTAGTGATGACAGTGGCAATGCCCTTTGTTGGAGATCATCTGACCTGTTCCAGTTGGCCCTCCTCATTTGCAGGTTTGATTTTCACAGATTTAATTACTTGCTAGTTTCTCCAACCCCTGCTTCTCCAACCCCTGCCCCTCCACCTCCAGTGCTTCTTTTCCAGGGGATTATTCTCTCTTATTCTCTCTCTGATCAGGCCACATAGCCCTTTAAAAAACCCACTTCTGGTCCTCCTCCTCCTCCTCCATCAGCAGCTGCCTAGCCAGCTAAGTACAGCTGGCAGCCCAATTTCTCAGCACCAGAAACCCATTCCTGATGCTCTCCACATCCAAGGAAAGAGACGGGTGAGAGAGAGAGAGACTCACCATGCAGACACACACCCTTCCTTCTCCTTTCTCTGACCTGGTTTGAATCCTGGGTGCCTTCTTCCCCCCCCCACGGCTTAGCCCCCATCCCCCCCCCATTTTGATATTTGTGGTTTTTCCACTCTTGCAGAGGTCCTGTTCCTCTAACCCCAGTGAACGTGAAGGGTCAACTGTATATAGCAGCTTTCTAGGCTTCAACTTTCAGTAGCCTATAGTTTCCAAAAACAGAAGAAAAAAAAAGAAAAAGGACCCAACGTTGCCAAGTTGTTAATGCAGGGTGCTCAGTTCAGTTCCTTGTGAGCTGAACCAAACTGACGCAGTGCATAACCAGTTTAGCCAAATACCACAATTCACAGAGTGTTCGGGTTGCAGGAGGCTGACTCAGAGGGCCGAGGATTCATTTACATTCTCGCGGATGCATCCCTAATCAGACCCTTCCAAGTCCACAGGCTGCCTCTCAGCCTCCTGTTGGAGTGGAAGAAAGAGGTCGGGATTTGGTCCAGTGAGTTTTCCAGGCAGGGAACGTTTTTGCCCTCTTGTTCCCCTTTTAAATGCAGACACGTTCCGCTTGGCCGGGGACCCCAATTTGCTCTCAGTCACGAACGCGGAGCATCTCTGTCAATTCTCGACCATCTCCGAGCGAGCCTTACCACATTTGTTGCATTTAATCTTTCCGTGTGTGTGGGCCCGTGTTTGTTTTCCCTTGGAGTGCTGGTTTACAGAGAATTGCTTTTTAAAAACCCGCAGAAATCTCCTCGCTAGAGCTGATTTTTCTTGCTACACTGGTCTCCGCTCAATTTACTGACAGATCTCCCTAACGGACGCTCTTGCAGGGTTTGGAAGTGGGGAAAAAAAATCCACACACACTCTGTCATGGGAGGAAGTTAGTTCTCATTCCATCTCTTTGCGTCTTTTTCTCTAGAAATACACAACTGCTCTTCTCATAAGCTGCTGACCAGGAGCAGCATGCAGATGTAGGACTGATGCATCCACCAAAGCAAAAGGCCCCCAAGGGGGAAAGTTGTGAAGCAGACTTGAATTTCATAGGGAGAGAACATGCCTTGCGTGCTGAAGACGGTTCAAATACTGACATTTCAACCAGAACTAAAGGGGTCCAGTCCTTTGAGGACCAGACCTGGGAGGTGTGCAGAGTGCTTAGGCTTAGCAGCCAGCTTGACTTTGCTAAGTGTGATCACAAATTCCGTGTTGTGAGTGTCCATAATGAAGCTTTGATGCCTCTGCAGATTGCATCTCCCTGCTTGTGATTCTGCTCTTCCCCCTTCACTTGCTTCAACTTAGGATAATTGTTTTGTGCCTCTGCTGGAGAGCCTTAGACCGTGCAAGCCTAGGTTGTAATAAATTCATTAGCAAAATTGTAATCTTTAGGAGAAAAAAGTTACTGAATCGTTGACAGGTTGCCTGTGGAGTCCACTAGATGGCACCGTGTTACACCGGCACACACGGAACACAAAACCCAGCAATGCGCTTGATTGGGCTCAATGTTACTATAAACTAATATTCTGTCTCTGACATTATCTAATTAAACTGAGCCTCCATGTTCAGAGGAAGTATAACTATAACGGGTTGGAATATGGTCTATAAAAGAGGGATCATGCTTTTATGGCCTTCTCATCATCTCCCTAAAGTCATCTGGTTACTGATTTGGAAACTCAAAAATGGGCTAGTTGGATATGTGGCTTGATCCAGCAGTTTTTATATTTGTCGGTTTAATAGACATCGGAAGCTATTTTGATTCATAGAATCATAGAATTGGAAAGGGCCTCATAAAGCTGAGGTCAGGAAAATGTCAAAATAACAATTTGTCAGCTGGCCTGAGAGCCCTTTTGGATGATGGGTAGGGTATAACTATTCTATGTATGTATTCACGTAAAGTATGTATGTATGTATGTATTTACTATTTTTTATTATTATTATTAACAAAAAATAGTAAATAAATAAATACATACATACATACTTTACGTGAATACATACATACCAGGGATGGAGAGAATATTTTAATTTTATTGAAAAAATGGTTGAGTTATTTTTATTTATTTATTTATTTATATCTCGCCTCTCCATATGGATCAAGGCAGAGGACAACTTACAAACAGCATGTATTTTGAAACATTTCTATGCGTGCCCCCAACAAGCTGGGTACTCATTTTATCGACCTGCAAAAGGATGGAAGGCTGAGTCAACCTTGGAGCCTGGCAGGATCGAACTCACAACCTTGTGGCTTGCAGTACTGGCATTTAACCACTGCGCCACCAGGGCTCCTTTACTGGTTTGGAAACTCAGTTCCTTTTTTTTTTTTTGCATTGTTAATGTATTTCATTTTAAGTTTTGAATGTACAATATTACAGCACATTACATATTACAAATTACAAAAAAAAAATGTAAAAATTGTAAAAAAATACCCCCACATGTTCCTTGAATGTAGAGAAATGCTAATGAGAAGACTCCAAGACTGATGACAATCTTCACAGTTCAGGACTTATTCTGTGCAAAATTTGCACATGATTGCTTTGTGCACAAGACAGTATTTTCTATGCCACAGCTTTTTTCTGCATGGAAGTTTGATTTTTCTGTGCAAAAAGTGCCATAATTGCAGACATTCTGTGCAAAATTCTCCAGTGGTTGATTTGCATAGAAACCAGTCTTTTCTACACAGGAAATGACTTTCTCTGCACAGGCTGTGATGTTTCTGTGTACAAATGTCATTTCCTGTGCAGAAAATGCTGGGTTTTTTCTTTTTGCAAAACATCTATGTACAATTTTTGCGCACAATAGCTCCTGAATTGCGAATAGGCTCCAGATATTGTATGGTTTTCAAAGATTTTGTTGCATCAGAAAGAAAATGGCTAAACTGACTTGTTGCTTCCTTGAGGAATAAACTTATTAAAGAATTATGCCCCAAACACATGTGTACATGCAAACGTACCTGCTTGTATACATAAAAGGACTCCCAGAATTCCTGCCCTGCTCTGCCTTTTTCTTCCCAGTCTAGATGCCTAGGACCATTTCCGCACTAGCCAGTTATAGTGCTATTATTCCACTTTCAACGTCCTATGGAATCCTTGGGTTTGAGGTTTAGGGAGGGGCCTTTGAGGATGGCCTTTGAGGCCCCTCCCTAAACTGCAAAGCCCGGGATTCCATAGGAAGTTGAAAGTGGAATAATAGCACTATAACAGTCTAGTGCAGAAATGGCCTTGTTATCTCTGCCATCTCATGGAGCTAACGCTGGCATACTGCTATACTATGCCAGCTCTCAATGAGATCTCTCCTATGAATGGTGTTATTTTTCTTTTTAACAATCAAGCTGAGGAATTAACATTTCAATGCTCCTGCAATCAGTTATTTACACATAGACAATAGCTGTTCCACAGCTGCACATTTGAGGGTGGCCAAGTATTTTAAAAATGGAGGCGCCATCTTTCCAACCTCCTTTCTGATTTTGTACTAGGAGCACAATGGAGGCCTTCCAATCTTGAATGCAGAGCAAACAATAGTGCTGCAGCCTTGTTGATGTTTCTGTGTCGCTTTCATGATGTTTCAGAGTTACGGCCACACTCCTCCTTTATGGCGGAGGAAGGTAAAGCGCTTGCAGCATACATATGCAGGAGGAGATCTTTTTTAGAGATCTGGGTGGTGGAGTCTGGGAAAGTGACTGGCATGGAGAGAGCTTTCCCTGAGTCCATGATGGCCAATCGCTGGCTATTTGGGCTGCTGGGGAGGGGAGTTTGGATCTGCGTAGGCAATGAGGCAATTTCTAGATATGTTAACCTTGGCACATGGGCTTCCATCCTATTGCTAGGCCTGGCTGTTATGTGCCTTCAAGTCATTTCTGACCTATGGAGACTCTAAGGTGAGTTTTCCTGGCAAGATTTATTCAGAGGGAGTTTGCTATTACCAATAGCAATAGCATGTGTATTTCTATACCGCTTCTCAGTTGAGCGCTCTCTAAGTGGTTTACAATCTTGTAAGCTAATTGCCCCCAACAAGCTGGGTACTCACTTTATTGACCTGCAGAAGGATGGAAGACTGAGTTAACCTGGAGCCCGGCAGGATTGAACTCACAACCTTGTGGCTGCAGTACAGGCATCTAACCACTGCGCCACCAGGGTTCCTTGTTTGCTATTGCCTTCATCTGAGGATGATGAAGCATGAATAATCCAAAGCCACCCAGTGGGTTTCAGTGGTGGAATTATGATTCAAATCCTGGTCCCCCAGAGTCCTAGTTCAACACTCAAACTACTGCACTATGGTAGATCTTAGTCCTGGGTAGAACAGAACCATGGAATCAACTGGATTGATCTGTTGTTGACCCACCATTCTACAATGATCCACTCTATTTGAGGCTAACCAACAGAATTCCAGCTACTCAGTTACACATTGTTAGACGGTGCTTAGATCTTTGTCAGTAGCTCCAAAATATCATTTGATTCTACGGGATTTCAGAAACGGCCCCTATGCACAATAAAACAATACATGCTGGCAGATATGCAATCAATTGCACAGTGTTGGTATTTAGGAGAAGAGTGAGATTTGCCCATTTGTCTGTGCATTTGGATGGATGGTCACTTGTGCAATGATGCCATGCAGCACAAGGGTTGCCCTAGCACAATTCATGATGAGATTTTCCCCATGTGACCCTGATGCAGGATCTTAGCTCCAGAATATTGTTTTATTTCAGGGACTCACCTCCTTCTCTTCTTTATCAGGCATCCTTAGATATCATGTACATGTGAAAAGGATTTAGGAGTCTTACTAGACCACAAGCTGAACATGAGTCAGCAGTGTTATGTGGCAGCTAAAAAGGCCAATGTGATTCTGGGCTGCATCAACAGGACTATAGGGTCTAGGTCAAGGGAAGTGATAGTACCGCCCTAGTTTGCTTTGGTCAGACCTGCCTGTAATACTGTATCCAATCATGGGCCCCAAAGTTCAGGAAGGATTTTGACAAGCTGGAATGTGTCCAGAGTAGATAAAAGGCCTGGAAACCATGCTCCACAAGGACTGGCTTAGGGAGCTGAGTATGTTTAAGAGAAGAGCAGTTTAAGAGGTGACATGATAGCTACGCTTAAATATTTGAAAAGCTGTCGTATGGAGGATGGAGCAAGCCTCTTTTCTGCTGCTCCAGAGACTAGGACACAGCACAATGGCTTCAAACTTCAGGAAAAGAGATTCCAGCTAAATGTGAGGAAGAACTTCCTGATGATAAGAGCAGCTGACAGTGGAATGCGCTGCCTGGGAATGTGGTGAAGTATCCTTTTTTGGAGGTTCTTAAATAGAGGCTGAATGGCCATCCATCAGGAATGCTTTGATGGTATACTCCTGTATGGCAAAATGGTATTGGACTGCATGGCCCTTGAGGTCTCTTCCAACTCTATGATTCTAGCCTACTGACCCCTTGTGGCCCCCGTGTCTCCCACCCTCTCTGTTCGGATGCCAAGCCGCAGGCGCTCCTGTGCAGCTCTACCTCCAGCCACAATCAATTCTCTGCTTTCAAATATTTATGAAACATTGATGGATTTTCTAAGTTTGAAGTTGTAGCTTTCATGGAATTCGGTTTTTATTAGCTGGAAAGTCAATATTTTGACTGCACCGTCTTCAGGGTTGCCTGCCTTCCCAGTGAAGCGTCTGCGTCAGAAAGATGACAGCTCTGAGTCCAGTTTGGGTAAAAGCTGTCTTTGGGAGGAGTGGGGATATATTAGTGAAGTTCAGGGCAACGGTGTTTCCGGAGGGGGATTAACAGAAGCAGAAGAGGAGCCGGCCTTTGCCAAATGCCCGGAATCCATATGGCAAAGGTTGTCCTTGGTTTTGCTTTGAAATCAGCTTTATTAGAACTCAGTAAATGGAGCAGAGCTTTGGAGAGATAGCTAAAGAGAGCCAGGATGGTCCAGTGGTTTGAGAGTCAAACTAGGGCTTTGGGAGACCAAGGTTCAAGCCACTATGTGATCTCAGGGCAAGTCACATGCTCTCAGCCTCAGAGGAAGGCAATGGCAACTCCCCCCCCCCAGATGATGCTGAATGGTTTAGGAAACATTATGAAATTCCTGTTCTGCTGAACTGAGCAACCTGTGGTCGGAAACTCATTTTTCCACCCGAGAAGAGTAAACCCATTGAATCCAATGGATTTACCTACAGGTTGGCTCACCATGCAATGTTTGGTGCTATGCACGTACACCAGTCAGTGGGATTCCGGCCTCTAACTGTGTGAGCAAAAGGCAAAAAAGAGGAGAGGAGAGAAAAACAGTTGTGTTGGCTCTCTGCAGGACAATTTCACTGCAGCAAACAGGATTGGCTTTCCCCTTCTGGCTCCTGAGGAATTAGCCCTGATCCAGCGGTGTCAGCTTGCCAAGTATTTCAAGGTTTCACCCTTCATGAGGACCATGTTGTGCAAATCGCAACGTGGAGCATTTACTCATGGCTTGCACTGTGTGGAAAGCAAGAGGTGATGGCAAGGTGATTGTGAAATGCGACCTCAGACTCCTGTCTGGTGTAGCCCATGGCTTCCTCCTCTAGCCACATCCTCAAGGGTACAGGGTAGGAATGCCCACTTTGCAAGGCTCCTGGACAGTGAATATAAGCCCTGGTGGCGCAGTGGTTAAATGCCAGTACTGCAAGCCACAAGGTTGTGAGTTTGATCCTGCCTGGCTCCAAGGTTGATTCAGCCTTCCATCCTTTCACAGGTCGGTAAAATGAGTACCCAGCTTGTTGTGGGCATGTATAGAAATGTTTCGAAATACATGCTATTTGTAAGTTGTTCGCTGCCTCGATCCATATGGAGAGGCGGGATACAAATATATATATATATATAATCTTTGCTAAAATTGGTTTTTGAAGAAAGCAACAAAAGCAAAAAAGAGCAAGAGGATCTGTGAGCAAGTCTTGGAAAAACTGCTCAGTTTTCAAAGACTCTTCACAGTTTGTTACTTATTTGGTGCAAAATTTGCATGCTTCCTTTTGTGCAGAAAACAACATTTTTTCCGCTCTACAGATAACAGAAAATTATTTTCTGTGCAGACAACGCTGTTTTTTGTGAAGAAGATGCAGTTTCCTAGAGCAAAGATTGCTCAAAAAGATGTGAATTTTGTGCAGAAGAATGTCCTGAGCTGCAAAGATTCTCACCAGTCCATGATTCTTCTCACCAGGGTTTCTTGACACTTGAACATTTAATTTTTTTAAAATATTTCTCAAATATTTTCAAATATTCTTTCCTTTCTCACCCTTGGCTTAAGCTTTGCACCCTTAACCGTAACCTCCAGTGACTGTGGAATGGAGAAGTGATGGTATCTGTTTTCCTATTTCTTACCAGGTTGCAATAAGTGAAAATACAGAGCGTACCCTGCAAGGCATCACTGCATTAGTATCCAGGACATTCTTTGATATCCTTAGATATTGCAAAATGAAAGTGCTGTTGCAGAACTGGGAGAGGAGGGGAGGGAGAGGGAAGAGGAATAATATTAGAATGTTCCAGCTTCAAAAGACTGGCTGTTCAAAACGGTCTTCTCTTTCCTTGACAGACATTGATGAGCCACCTGAACTGTGACCTTTTCACATCCTATGGAACAGAAATGAGTTCTCCAACCTCTCCTTTTGGAATTCAAGGCAGCCAAGGGAAGTGTTTGAGCAGAAAGAACAACTGGACTTTTGATGTTGCACCATGGCAGGTGTCCAGGTTAGAGTAGGACATGACAGCGGGACGACAAGGGAGTTGCCAGCGCCTAAGAAAAAGGTCACAGAGACAGTTGGAGCAGAAGATGTAACATTTAATCACTGCCCAAGCCAATATATGGGCCATGATTTTCCCGTGTGAGTCTGATATGTCTCCGAGGAGGCCTCTGGATGACTCCTCACGAGGAACAGCTGGTGGCTTCCATCCACTTTGGGGTTTATTCAAGACTTCAGAGGAGCTCTTCAAGGTGCTGAGGTCAATCTCTTCCCAAAGCTTCAGTACCTGGAACAGCTTCTTGAAAATCTGGAATAAAGTGAAGAGAGAATTCACTGTACCCCTAACACGGAAGCCATCAGCCACCTCTGCTCCTTACCTTAAGTTTGTTCTGATTTCTGGACTTCCAAATTGCTCCCTTCCTGTTTAGGAACTGGAAGTGATGCATTAAGGACCTGACAACAGTTGTTCCATCCTGGCTGGAATTTGGGGAAGAAATCCAGGTCAAATTCTTGCTTGTCCCTCCTCTCCTCCGACCTGAGAATGAGTGGAGTGCAGTCTCCAATTATCCTAGGTCTTAGTAGATGTAACGGCCTCCATCATGGACCTCCAAAATGCCTATCCTCTCTTAAACCCTGCCAATACTCTCTATGAACCTCTCCCCTGGCATTGAATTCCACTGCCTGAGCCACGGCTGCACACAAATATAGATCTCTCTTCGGGCT
This sequence comes from Ctenosaura bakeri, assembly GCA_948474755.1. Lineage (NCBI taxonomy): Eukaryota > Metazoa > Chordata > Lepidosauria > Squamata > Iguanidae > Ctenosaura > Ctenosaura bakeri. Next base: position 75,787 of record CAOLHI010002794.1, on the reverse strand, counting down.
TCCCCCTGCAACCCACCCTGAGTGACCCTCCCTGCCTCCCTCTCTAAAATGCGCCGGCCATTAATTTTATGGCTAGTTTATTTATAGACCACAACCATTGCATTGCTTTTCTGTCTTTCCATAGATAAATACGCAGCAGGAATTTGGTGGAGCGGGAGGGTGAGACCTGCATGCAAAAGCTATACGAGGGAGAGAGAAGGGCAAGGATTCTTTGGCTTGGATATATTGAAATCAAGCTCTTGTTCCCCAACATATGTTCTGTTGATTCTTTGTGGGCATTGGTTATTAACTAGCATGGGTATGGTGAGCCTGCCATTCTCCAGGTGGAGTTAGTCTGAAACTCCCATCAGCCCTAGACAGGCTAGCCAGGGACGATGGGAGTTGCATTACAATGAGAATATGTGAATTGGGATCCAACATGGCATACCCTCCAATATTTCATGGATGAATACTGGGACATGCATGGTGAGGTCAAAAGGGTGGGGCTGGACAACAAGAGAGCAAAATTATGAATGAGGAAGAATGCACAAAACTGCTATTGCCAGCCAAGAAACCCTGGCCGCGTTTGTATGCTTTGTGTGCAGAAAAAAGCTGCTTTCTGAGTATATTGACCATGCATGAATTTTGTTCAGAAGAATTCCACAATCACAGCATTTTCTACACAAGAAACAACACCGTCTGCACAGAAAATAATATTGCAAATTCTTTTTTTGCACAGAAAAAGCTGCTTCCTGTGTAGAAAATGCCATTTTCTATGCATAAGAATCAGATGCAGATTTTGAACAGAATACGTACCACATTATGAATACGCTTTGGAAACTGCATAGTTTTCAAAGACTTGCTTGCAGTAGGATGAAGACTGCTAAATTACTTAGCAATTTGATAATAACATTAGAAGGCCTGGAAGCGTTGAAGCCCTCTGAGGAGCAGCTTAGGGAGCTGGGTATGTTTAGCCTGAAGAAGAGAAGCATGTATAAATATTTGAAGAGATGTCATATGGAGGATCGAGCAAGCCTATTTTCTGCTACTCCAGAGACTAGGACATGGAGCAATGGCTTCAGATGTTAGAAAAAGAGATTCCATATAAACATTAGGAAGAACGTCCTGAGGGTAAGAGCAGTTTAACAGTGGAATGCATTGCTTCGGAGTATGGTAGAGTCTCCTTCCTTGGAGGCTTATAAACAGAGGCTGGATGGCCATCTGTCAGGAACGCTTTGATGTTGTATGCCTCCATGACAGAATGGGGTTGGACTTGATGACCTTTGGGGTCTCTTCCAACTCTATGACTCTATGACTTTATGATTCTATGAGTCACAACTTCAAACATGTGGGGCCGAATGTTTTCCCTCTCCTCCTTTTCTGACCCAGCAGAGTTTTTAAAGATATTTTAATCTCTTTATTGCAGCGGGATAGATAGGCGAGATCAATTTATTGCAATAGGGATAATAAAAATAATAACAAAAATTTGTATCTCAGATGAGGACTAAACACCTTTTTAAAAAAAGGATCTATCATCCCGTGACTGGAAGATAGCTATCAGGTACGATAGTACTCTGTTAATAATAATTACAACCCTGTTACAGCCTTGAATCTCTAAAGAATTATTGAACATCCAGTCTGTTAGATAAGCAGAAAGATACAGAACAAGATTGGAGATAAACAGGAAACATGAAGTGTGAAGTAATGGTCTGGGGAGGGGTAATTGTGTGTGTGTCAACTTGACAAAAATTCCAAATAAACAATGCTTAATGCACCTTTTATTTGTTTTTATCCCTGGTTAGGACATTGGTTTCCTGTTTTTTTTTTTAATTTATTAAAATTTTTCATTCTTACAGGCATAAGCTCATAAGACGTGTTAATGTTTACAATATAAAATATATTACAACATACCATAATATACAACATCTAATATACTCTTTTGACATGTTCATAAGACCTGTTCATAAGACATGTTATTTGCAATATATAATATACTATAATATACCACAATATACAACATATAAAATAATAATATAATAATTAATGCCTATTAATAATAATAATATGCAATATATAATAATATAACATATAGTATACTCTTTTGTATGATGTAAATTAAATGAACATAGTTCATAACTGCATTGTCTAAAATCTACCTATTGCTAAACTTCCATCTTTACTTATCTTTGCAGCCTTATTCCTTTCCTTTACATTGGTTTCCTGTTTTTGATGGTCTCCTAATACCAGTCGAAGACTCAGTCTGTCCTCAAATAATAAGCTACTCTTTCAGAAAACAGAAAGACAACCAATCACGGAGAGTTCAAAGAAGTCAAGCTTGTTCTCTGCATCATAGAATTGTATGAAGATCGTTTGCTTTTTGGGAGAGCTTATTTTAATCTCAGGCTGCATTAACAAAAACGGAAGGCCAGAATGGTCACAAGAAGTAATACTTGCATTTTGGTTTTATTCTGGTCTGGCCATTTCTGAGATGTCCATGTCTTGGTGCCATATCTTAAGAAGGATGCAGGCCACGGGACATGTTCAGGAATCTGACGAACTTGCAAAAGAAATAAGGAAAGCGGTGCAAAATTGCCTCCAAGCCGGGGATGCCAAAAAGCGTATTTTCCAAACATGTCAGGCTGAAAAGCATTGAGTTAATTCAAAGACTAAAACTGTCTTTTTAAAAAAAAAAAACAAAAAAAAAACCCTGAGACCTTGGTCGTTTCTGCACTATACTGTTATAGCGCTATTATTCCCTTTTCAACCTGCTGTGGAATTCTGGGGTTTGTAGTTTCCGGAGGCCCAAAAGACTTCTCTCTGAGAAGTCTAAAGGCCCCTCCCTAAACTGCAAACCCCAGGATTCCATAGGAGGTTGAAAGTAGAATAATAACACTATAACAGGGTAGTGCGGAAATGGCCATTGTCTCTTCTCTACACCCATGAATTGCACAATGGCTTCACCAGGGCCATTTCCGCACTAGCCTGCTATAGCGCGATGATTCCACTTTCAACATCCTCTGGAATCCTGGTGTTTGCCAGCTGGCCCCTCCCGAAACTGCAAACCCCGGGATTCCAGAGGATGTTGAAAGTGGAATCATCGCGCTATAACAGGCTAGTGCGGAAATGGCCCACAATAGGCAATGAGCAATGGCCACAGAGGCAAAGGGCAGGAGAACAAACTGCAAGACACACACATACACACACCAAAATGAACAAGGGTTGCACCCCAGGGGTTTTGCCATGGCCTCCTGAAGGGCCCCAGTGTGCCCCATTGTATTCTGCATTCCTTCACCTCCACTATTGCACAGAATTCGTCCACTGAACAAAGTCGAGTTCTTTGTATGCACTGTGTACCGTATTCTGCGTGTGTTCTGTCCCTTCCCGAATCCAGGTCTGGTGATGCTATAAAGAAATTCCCTGTGGATCTGGAGCTGATATTGCAAGGAAGCTATGGCAGACGACTTCATAGTCGGCTTCCCCTCTAGTGAGAAAGTTTAGAAAATGTGCCCCTTCAGAGGAGACATCATACCCGCAATACATCCTACAGACCCCATGGATGCCTAACCTCATATTATTGAAACCCTAATTGGCACAATGTGTTTTTATGCGAGACAGGTTTGGAGAATTAGCTGTATTAATTTTTCCTGTTTCTGCCCAGGGTTACATCCTTCTCGTTGCAAAATGTGGCGAGCAAACAGAGCAACAATCTGGTGCTCTTTTTTTTTTTTTTAAATTATTTAATTCCTCTCTCATTATAAAAAAATCTGTTTAAAACCAGATTGGATGAAAGATTCCCCCAAAAGCAGAAAATGATGGTATTCTCTCTGTGTGATTTTTCTTTTTTAAAAAATGATATTATGGTTGCTGTTAATTTTAAATTTAATTGGAAGGAATAAACTAGTCCATATGTCTTCTCCTGTTAACTATATGGCTATTAATAAACAGACCTTAAGAAAAAGTCAGACTGGGACAATCTTCTCTCTGCTTCTTCTACATCAGAGTTGAGGAACATCTGCATGTTTTATGGCATTGCGTGAACATTTCCACATCCTTGAACTGAACGTGGCAGTTCTAAATTGTCCAATTGCTTCCATAGGGAAGCTGATGCATGGGTAAGACATCTACAGAGTTCTGGTCTGAGTCCATTTCCGCACTAGACTGTTATAGCGCTGTGACTCCACTTTCAACATCCGATGGAATCCTGGGGTTTGCAGTTTCGGGAGGGGCCGGCTGGCCCCTCCCAAAACTGCAAACCCCAGGATTCCATCGGATGTTGAAAGTGGAATCACAGCGCTATAACAGTCTAGTGCGGAAATGACCAGGATCTCATCAAAGATGAGTTGAGGGAGCAGCTTGGATAGAAAGGGACCTCCTCAAAGAATCGGACGAGGACTATAGAGATCCAGTATCTAGTCCCCACCAAGCCATGAAACTCACTGGGTGTATTTGATGCTAGTCACTCTCTTTCTCCGTTTAACCTACCTCTCTGGATTGTTGTGAAAATAACGTTGGGGAGGAGAACAGCCCTAGATGCCATTTTGATCTCCCTGGAGGAAAGGAGGCTATACTTGTCAGGAGGAAATTGGTACAAGGAGTTTAAGAGTCCAGCTGCACATGATGTGGGCCATTCTGCTGCTTCATCTTAGAACCATAGAGTTGGATGAGATCACAGGGGCCACTGGGTCCAACCCCATTTTGCCATGCAGGAATACATAGTCAAAGCTAACAAACGGCTGTCCAGCCTCTGTTTAAGAATCTCCAAAGAAAGAGACTCCACCACACTCCCAGGCAGCAGCATCTTCCACTGTGGAACTGCTCTTACCTTCAGGAAGTTCTTCCTAATGTTTAGATGGAATCTCTTTTCCTAAAGGCTGAAGCCATTGCGCCATGTACTAGTCTCTGGAGCGGCAGAAAACAAGCTTGCCCCATCTTTCATATGACATTTAAACACGGCTATCACATCACCTCTTAACCTTCTCTTCTCCAAGCTAAACATAGACAGCTGCCTAACCTACTCCTCACAGGGCTTCACGGTTTCCAGGCTTTCTACCATTTTGGTTGCCCTCCTCTGGACATGTTCCATCTTGTCAATATCCTTCCTGAACGATGGTGTCTAGAAATGGACAAGGGATTATCCCAGGTGGGGTCTGATAAAAGCAGAATAGAGTGGTACGATCATGTCCTCCACCTGGGCACTCCTATTGATGCAGCCTAGAATTGCAATAGGAGTTATTGCCCTCTGGGGCATGCTTTGTCAGTACCCCATTTCCAGAGCTCTCAAAAGTTCTTCTACTGGTCTACAACTCCCAGAATCCCCCAGTCAACGTGGCCGAGGGATTCTGGAGGTTGCAGTCCAAAGAAGTGATTTTCCCATGCTCTGCCCGCTTCCTACACAGATGGAGGAAGGAGGTGGATTCAGTTGCGTGGGAAGAACATTTCCTTTCTTTCTTTTTTGTTTTCTGAGGGCAAACAGGGAGGCTGTAATTAGAAGCCCAGAGGGGAGGGAGGAGTAAACTCCTCTGCAATTAAAACGCAATTAATGTTTTGCACCGCTAACTTTGCTGGGCTGCTTCCGTTGCCGGTCACATCATCAGCCCCTTGCCACCTCCCTCCCCCTGCCCTCCATTTCCTTTGCCACTGGCTGTCTCATTTTTTGTTTATTAAAGCTGCCTGCACAAGCTCCAAATGAAGCTTTAGATGAACTTACGCCTGAGACAGGCTTTTTTTCAGAGTGGGGGGAGAAATTAGGTTACTTGTACCGTGATGCAGGTATAGCAGGGTATAGGGAGCATGGAGGCATTGCTCTCTGAACAAAAATTGCCCCCTCAATTATATTTTCTGCCAGTCTCTCCATTTCTAGCATTGTGAAGAGAGAGACATTGAAAAGGGCAACCACCTAGAACTCTTCTATTTGCTGTTTTTGTTTTCTGTTGGTCACATTGTTGTTGTTGTTGTTGTCATTGTCGTTGTGTGCTTTCAAGAAATTGGATTTGGATCCCCCGCTTTGCACCTCACATCATAGAATCATAGAAATGTAGAGTTGGAAGAGACCCCAGGGGCCATCCAGTCCAACCCCCTGCCATGCAGGAACACCCTCAAAGCACTCCCGACAGATGGCCATCCAGCCTCTGCTTAAAAACCTCCAAGGAAGGAGACTCCACTACACTCTGAGGCAGCACATTCCGCTGCCGGACAGCCCTGACCATCAGGAAGTTCTTCCTGAGGTTCAGGTGGAATCTGTTTTCCTGCAGCTTGAATCCATTGCTCCTTGCCCTGGTCTCTGGAGCAGCAGAGCATCACAAGGAGGAGGTGTGCTTTCTGGCCACCTAAGAAGAGAGGCCAGTAAACTGATGTCCTGGCGTCGAGCTCCAGGAGGATGCAGAATTTGCGGGCACAGCTGTCACCCCTCTTCTGCTGCTTTTTCCTTCTAAGATTGGCCCACCCTCCTGCCTCTGGCACATTGTAATCTTGCTGGTTGCTTTGGGGCCAGGTAGGAGTTTTTTTTTTCCTTTTTCCATGGTGTTCTCCCCCCGCCACTACATAAGTGGGGAAATGGAAAATTGGCACAGGTTGTGATTGTTTTGCATACCTTCAAGCCGTTTCCAACTTATGGAGATCCTAAGGCAATCCTATTAAAGGTTTTTCTGTGGCTGAGAATGTGGGATGTGCCCAAGGTCACCCCATGTGTTTCCATGGCTGAGTGAGGAATTGAATTCTGATCTCTAGGGTCAGAGTCCAAGGCTCAAATCACTACTTCACACTGGCTTTCTGTAGAAGTAATGCACGGGCTGAAATACAATTGCAGACACAAAGTATGTAAAGCAAATTTTAAAATGTTGCATCTCATTTCTTCTGCTCCAGAGACCAGGGCCCTTTGCACAGGGCATTTGCCATGCGAAAGGGCCCCTCGAGCGTTGCACGATTGTGAGGAGCAATCTGCACGACGCACTCACCATCGCGTGACGCTCCAGGGTAGGGCAGGTGCCGCTCGCGTGCTTTTTCATTTTTGGCTTTCAGCTGAAAATGGTGCACAGTTGCGCATTGCTCCAGGGCTCCGCGTGCACTTGCCGTGTGTGCAGAGCCTCTGGACCTGTGGTGGTTGTGCTTCCTACACCAGTGCAGCCTGGGAAACTCCCAGGCTGCACTGCGGAAGGAAGAGGCGGGGCTCTTGCGTTAAATCATTGATTTTTTTCTTAAATTCCCATCCCCTTCGTATCACCTTTTGAGAACAATCCTTCTTTGAAATTCCCATTACCTTGATATCGCCTATGAGAACGATCCTCCTTTGAAAGGGTTTCTCATATCAGTCTTTTTGTTGAAACCCACCTTTTCTGAACTATACTTACCAGTTTGGGGATGCAACTTTCCAAAACATTTCAAAGCTGAGCTGCTTTGATGTATCCCCACAGAGAGATAGAGCAGCTATGTCAGTTTCCAAAATAGCATGGCTATGTGAGGATTCCTCTTACTTTCCACTTGCCCTGTCTCGTTCTTTGAAGAATTTCCAGAAATTCAGAGACAGTATGGCCTTTAACACAATGCGGTTCCATCCAATGCCTTCAGCAGTGTTTGAAGGCAGGTAACAGGAGCAGGCCTGATTCTGAACATATCCATCCATTTAGTTTAAAACAAGGGGACAGAATTTACTAGGGGTATACCTTTCATAATAGGCTCCCGTTGGTGGATCTCAGGATTCTAGTTAAAAACAACAGTTCCGGAAGTGTGAGCCCTGCCTTCCTCTGCTGTAATGTTTATTGATGCAAAAGATTATATGTTGACCCTGAACACTCTCGTAACCCCTTTCCTTTCATCTGTGTCCATATCAAGAGAAAATGGATTGAGGGGGCCAAGTTTAATCGAGGGAGCCAACGTGGTACAGTGGTATGAGCCTTGGAATACGATGCCAGAGATCAGGGTTTGGATCAGATCACGGAAACACACTAGGTGACCTTGGGCAAGCACATTGTCTCAACCTTAGGCAAAGGTTAAGCCCCTCTAAAAAGTTTTGCCAAGAAAACCCTGGGGATAGGTTCACCTTAGGGTTGCCATAAGTCAGAAATGCCTTCAAGGCACACAACACCAATAAGGTTTAATCAGGTCAGAAGAAGCTAAGCAGGGGCAGGAGTTCTGGGCTGGCAGCCAGCCAAGGCTTACAGCTCTCTAATTAGAGCCTTTTATCAGCAGCCATGAGCAAAGTTTGGAATAGTTGGTTAGCGAGTTACTAGTTGCTGTTCAAGTTCACAGTCCATCCAGAGTGACAGTCCAGAGGTGAAGTCTATACACAAAGTGAAGGTTAAGGTTTTAGGGGCATGAGCGAAGAATCTGCTTCCACCCGCAGGACGGGTATAGACTGCATCAGCTTCCTCCCATTCTGGTCCCTCTTTATATAGACTGAGAGCCTTACTCAACAGTCTGCCTAATTAATAAGTTTTTACTATACAAACACTCTGAGACTCCTGGGTTCTCCTTTTTCCACCTACAGTGGCTGCCATAAGTATTGTCCCTCTCATGTCTCTGTGTTGTGGCTGTTGGGAAGGTCCTGGGATTGAAGCATGTCAGCAAGGCTGGTGGAGACTTGGATGGGAGGCCACCAGGAAGTGTCAGAGATCTTCAGGTAGGGTAAGGAAGGAACTCCTCCTGAAATGCTGGAGAGCCATTGCTGACAACCAGAGTTGACAGAACTGGATTAGAGGGTCCATTGGTCTAAGGCTAACTCCTGTGTTGGGAAACCCACGCAGTAAAATTCGGAGACTTAGCCTGCATCAATAAAACTATAGTTTCCAAGACAATGGAAGCAACAGTCCCACTCTGTTCTGCACTAGCCAAGCTTCACCTAGAGGACCGCATTCAGTTCTTGGCACCTCTTTTAGGAAGGATACAGACAAGCTGGAGCAGGTTCAGAGAAGACAATGAGGACCCTGACTAGTGTATGGCTATGGCAATGGACTCACAATGTCTTGAATGTTGGGATTTTTTGGGGGGTGGGGACATTGTTGGGTGAGCTTGTGAATAGCTCCTTGTTCCTCTTTAGCCACCATGGCAATATCCTACGGAATCATGGGACTTGCAGTTTTAGGGATGGTATTTAGACTTCTTAGCCAGAGATTTCTAGCGCCTCACCCAAGGGCAAACCCTGGGATTCCACAGTATGCTAAAATGTCATCTTTGTGTTGCAATTGTGCAGTGCAAAGGGGCTCTTGGTCTATTCTTGCTTCTTATTGTTTTGTAAACATTGCTATAACCATAACCAAGGTTTCCCAGTTTCAAATCTTGCAACTGACTCATCAGGGGAATGGAATGTGTGTGGTGATGAAGTATACCACCCTGGACTGGAATACAAATAGAGAGTCTATTTTTTATTGCATTAAAAACCCAAGCCATGTTCTTTATCAACTGTTTCAATAAACACCGGCTTCTGGAGAAAACTCACCCTGTCACCGGCACCATGATTCATTTGGAAATTATTGCTTTTTTAATAATGTTCTTAGTAAAAAAAAATAAATGATTAAAAATACCCCACAGAGATGTTTCCTGAAGAAATCATAAGGCAGGTGCCCCAAGATGAGCGTAAACAGCTCGAGCTGAACCAAATATTTGTTGCGTTGCCGAGGAACTCTGCGAAAATGTTGCTGCCCAACTGGCATCTCTGGACATTAAGGGTGGACGGGAATTTTCAACAAACATTTACTGCTTCTCGTTTTAGGAATTCAGTGGCTAGAAATGTTATTCTCTCCCTGTATTTGCAGCCTTTTTCTTGGGTTAAGATGCAAAACAAGCAACCCCAGATGACTTACGATTTTCCATTCTGTTATATATCATGGAGAATGCCTTGTTCTGAGCAATTGGAAATTTGAGGGTGTTTCTTTTTCTGACGGGTATAGAAATTCTTAAAAGGGAGAAGAATGATCTCTCATTAAACTGGAGACGAAAAACGTTTTATTCCCCTGCTCCCAAAATTTCAATTTATGTCTATTTCAGAGGTTTAAAATGACTGACAATTTACTGTGTTTATCCAATGTTGGTGGCTTACACATGAGTAAGGTCCTCTACAGAATCTCTTGGATGGTTTTGTCTGATGAGGAACGGACATGTTCAGTTCGGGGTCATGGAAGCAGTGTTGGCATTGTGATGTCATTGTGCATGGATGTGCGCAGAACATGGATGTGCAAATATGTCAGCGCAAGTTTGGTTACGCAGTGTCACAATTCATTTAACCAGACAGCACTTGGCCATTGCTGGTTGGCATCTGGTTGGTTAATTCCAACAAGGGCAGACATATTTAATCAATTGTTGGATGGCAAGTTGACACATGGGTGTTTCCCAATTATTGAAAAGATCTGCTCTGGTTAAGACTAATAACAGGATTTAGGTCCATGAGTGTGAAGTTGTACTCCATCTTCTTGATGTAGGATATTAGCCAAATTCTTCATCAGGTAGATGCTTTTCTCTTTGTATTCAGTCCTTGTTCGCTGGTCGTCAACTGTGAGTATGCTCTGAATGTTGTTTACTGCTTCTCAAAAATCTCTCTTTTGATTTATTTTCCTCTACATTACCTTCTCCAGAATATTATGGCATTAACATGGGTGTGTATTTCTGCTGCTTTGTTTTACTTTTCCCATCCAGCTATTTCATGGAATAAAAATCTGCAGGCAGCCCCACGAAACCAAAAGAGCTATGGTTGTCTTCTTACTCCATTGGCATACCCTATCCCGAGGTCTATAAATTTGATATTAAATTGCCTGCCATGCCAGAGAGGTTGCCCAAATGAGTACGTAGACAAGGAGGTCGAATAACCAAAAATAGGTCAGGCCAGGAAAATCCCCAGTCACATTCCCCTAGGGGACCTCCGGCTAAACATGTCCGCACAAACAAAAGGTTTTCAGCCAACCTGAGTGGATTATTGGGTTTTCTCCCAGGTTGAGCAACTCCGACATTAGTAAACCCTGCACTGCATCTGCATAAGCCAATCATGCAAACTACCGAGTTGCTATTGTGCGGCATTTCTCCCTTTGTTTTGGCCATTGTTCTTCCCAGGAGAGGGCCTGCCCTCGAGGTCCATTCCGCCCTATAAGTAGTCCTGGTTTTTGAGTGTCTCGTCAGAGAACTCCTTGCCAGGTTAGCAGACCGGCACTTGGTTAGTCGGGTGATCTCCTCAGCCACTTCTCTTCGCTGAGCTCCATTCTTCTCGCTGCTTCCTGGACTGAAGACTTCAGGATAGATGCAAAATCACCACCTTTACACCCTCTCCACTGAATCCCCTATCAATTTTCACCTCTTTCCCTTTTCCATAGGCCTTGTGTACGTCAGTGAGTGCGTGAGAATACACTTGTTAATAAAATCCAGTTATTGGGAATACTGTCTGGCTTTTCGCTTGGTTGCACCCCATAAACATTGGGTGAAAGATTCTGCTGGGTTACCCTGCCCCTTGTTTGGCTACAGCCAGTGCTCTGCTAATTTCCCAATCTTTGAATTTTTGGAATGAATCATGGTGTCCCCCAAGGGACCCCCAGAAATCAGGGTAACAGTCTGCTGCAGGTCAGTTAAAGTTTATCTCTATTTTTTAGATATATTTGTCCAAGGAGGAGAAAGAGCCTGCGTAGTATAGTGGTTTGAGTGCTTCACTAGGACCCTGGAGACCAGAGTGCGATTCTTTGCTTGGCTATAGAAACCTACCAGGGTACTTTGGGTGTGTCACATAGTCTCAGCCCCAGAAAATCCCATAATAGGTTTGCCTGAGGATCACCATAGTTGAAAATGACTTGAAGGCACACAACAACAACAACAAGGGGGAATGAACATCTAGCTATCTAGCCACTAAGTAATGCTAACCATTTTGACTTATATTGATTCTGTACTTGTTTGTATTCCTCTCCATATTTAGAAACATAAGAGCTGGAATCTTGTTATTTATTCTTAAGAAGAATAGACCCATTGAATTAACTGTGGAACAGTGAGTTAGCACTTGGGTAAATCTCATTGATTCAATGAATCTACAACTGTTGATAGAATTTAGACCAAGGACTGCTCTATTTTGCTCATTGTCTTGCAATGGATACCTGTGGCCCGGTCCAAATGACTCCAAACAAAGAATTTGATAGCTGTTGTATTTTTCTGTCCCACCATCCCATAGGAAAAAACAAATGTCCTGGAATTCTTCTGGTCATACACACACATGTAATCCTAAAAATTGTGAGGGTGCGGCCTTTTCAGGGTGGGGATGTTGCAAAAGAGGTCTTTAATACCTTCCTGCACAACATTAATTCTGTGTGCTGCTGTGACCATCTATTGGGTGTAAAGAGAGGGTGAGAGTTCTCCAAGCTTGAGGATGGGAGAAGATCTTCACAACAACAGGAGCTCTCTTCTCCCAACCGCTGAAATGCAGCAACGTACTCCCTGTTCTTCCTCACACCCAGACAGAACATGGCCATATCACAGAGGTGGGCAACTGCAGAGAGGATGTGGCCCAATTTCCATTTCTAACATCTCCTTCTGTTCCCGTATTCCTCTTGTTCTTCTCCCATTTCTTCTCTGTTTCCTCCTCCTTCCTAACTTTTCAGCGAAAGAGCCATGACTTAATGGTGGCACACGTGCTTTGCACGCAGAAAGTCTGATTCAGTTCCAAGCATCTTCAGTGTCATAGTGTTTTTTGAAAAAAATATTTCCAGCTTTGTGGTCTACATGGTGCTACTTGTTTGAGCCCAGCCCATCAGCCAACACGTGTTGCTTTACTGAAAAACGCTACTGCACTGGAGCTTGTTATAGGAAAGGTGAAGAAATGCCAGTGGGGAACAACCAACGACAAAAGTGTGATGTGGATTTCACAGAAGGAGCAGTCAGGACTGAAACCATTCTAGAAGGGATGTGACAGACAGCTTCTGAAATATGTGAACTGACCTCATCAGTCCCAATGACTTCCAAAGATGCTCAGTGATGTGAGGGATAAAGCTCACCTTACCTGGATTCACGCTTCTGTGCATCTCCTCTGATCTCCTTCCTTTTGCTCAGAAAGAACATTTGTTTTTGTTTTGTCATTGTTTTGCAGTTCCATCCAAGTGCTTGTCCAGCTCTGGAGGTTGTTCCATTGATTCTATGGGTTCTATGCGTGAGGGCACGCTTGGAAGGATGTGAGGAGACACACGTCACTGGGTTAACCAAGGTTGCAAGTCACGGGTTTTGCTTAACAAGACCTGCAATCTTCACAATACCATGGCTGGAATCCTGTTTAGTTACAGCTAGAGTAGACCCATCCGATCAACTGTTGGATAGGGGTCTAAGTCTTCATAGATTTCAACCTCACACGCAAAAATGAATAATGTTTACCACTTTTCTCCTTTTGGTGAGAAAGTTATTGAAAATTGCACTTTGAAAACTTCTTAGTAGTTTGGGACTTTTTGCTTGCAAAAGTGTAACCCAATAACCCTGACAACAGAAATAACATCTCAGACAGAAAGTCAGCCTGTGAGTCTAACATTATCTTCACTTGTGATTCATCTTTGCCTGATGAAGAAGCCAGTGGAGCTTTGAAAGTTTGCATGGTGTATTTTCCGCATTTTGAGTGGCCAACAAAGGTATGACTATTTTGTAGGTTTTGCACTGTTGCATTTTGCTGCGTGGTTAACAAGCTTACCCCTAACTATGGCCTTCATTTTTAAATTGCTTGTATATGTTTTAATATTGATCTTGTTTATTGCATGCATTTTAACATTTGTTTTATTTTGCTGTTAGATCACCCTATTGGTTATAAGGTGGAAAATACATTCCAAATACTAGCAAGCAAATGAAGACAACTGCATGATACAGGTATATTCTCACATCTGTGCACTGCTTTGTATTTTTTAAGATAAAAATTTATCTTAAATTACATTCAGAAGGGATCTCAATTACAGTAATGGTCCAGTACAACAAAAGTAGGGAAATAAAAACACCGAAGGAGGAAAAATAACCACATGAGTTGTAAGTGTCTATAAAGGCTGACCAAATATTCAAATATAAAAAAAATTATAAGTCGATTTGTACATTTCGTCTATAATTCTTCCAACTATTGCAAGCATTGTTGGATCATTTATCTATTGAATCATGGTAAGGAGATACTAGTCTCTTATAGCAATCAAAAAGGGTGTGAAAAATCCACTTCCATGGGCCATTTGCTAATTTCCAAGAAACAGGTAAATAATTCAGAAGAACATGCAGGTCCTTGAATACAAAGGAACTTTCCAAAATCAAATTGATCTCTGTGATTACTTACTAAAATGTAGCTACCATGGGATAACTCCAAAACATTTGCATTAACAAAACATTAGCAATATTACATCTCCAACAATTTGCTGATTTAAAAAGCCGTTCCTGGAATAGACATTTGGGTGACCAATATAAACGAAAGAGCAATTTGTGCTGTGTAGGATCTAGATCTGCATCCTGTTATCAGCCCTTGCCTTCCATAAAAGTGGTTCCTTACCAATTTCTGAATCTGGATTCCCCCATAAAGTCAATTTACTATGAGCATATAAGTCAACTTGCAATTGATGAGATAATATTTGGCACACTGTTCCAACTGTATAAAGGGTAAGATACTACTCTTTTTTAAAAAATAAAATGAAGCCCTAGTACTGCCCATTTGAACAGAGGTGCCAGAAATGAAAACTCCAAGTCTAACCATGGTGGATTACTTTCTTTAAGTGGGTACGTCCAAAAATTAATACATGAGAACAGAGATGCCTGATGGTATGTGAGAAGATCTTACCTCCCTCTTTGATTGGAATTTGCTTTCTTTTTATTGAAATTCTGGGAAGAGATGAGCTCCCCCATCACAAATCACCTAAACAACAGCTTTAGTTTTTGAAAACACTTGCAAGGTGTAGGTAGAGAAATTCCATGGTTAACTTGAACGATTTTAGGTGAAACATTCCTTTGGTTTTACCTTATGCCACAGACTCATCTTTAAGCCTGCCCATCTCTCTAAATCTTGTGCAATATCTTTTATCAGCTTACTTATATTAAGATTAACCATCTGAGATAAATCCCTAGAAATAATTATGCCCAAAGGAGTAATAGAATTTGGGCAATATTGAAAGTGCCATGCTTTCAATATGTTGGAATCCATCTTGTCTCCCTTTGTTAGTTTTTCTAACTTGGAGAAGTTAATTAAATCCTCAGCTATTTTACCAAAATCTGCATCAAAACAGGGATGGGCCGCTAGTGTTACCTCTGCATGTTGCTGTCTGGCAGATACATGGGAAAACACACATCGCTGGCTCAGTGCAGACAAAGTGAGTTGCTTTTAAGCCCCGCTGGTTTTAATGGGAAAGTTAAGTGCATACAAAAATCTCTCCCATTGAAATCAACAGGAATTCATTGTCTTTCACTTTGGTTGGACTTGGCCAATGTGTATAAAAGCAATGAGAAGTGGTCATATTTCTCAAGCCCTCATGTGGTGGTAGCTGGTGGCTCCAGTGTAAATGGTGTGCTGAAACTTTTAATCCAGATTTTAAAGAAGGTATCCATGGGTTCCTGAACCCCACCCCCTGTTGAGTGCTCTGGATAGCACCTCTTATGTTTTACCTGAGAGAAGCCTCCTTAAATGAGGAAGAAAGTAACAGAATCCACTGGAGCTCCAGAAGGCTGACAATCTGATTCAGGGATTGGCAGAAGATGGACCACATAGCTCCTGAAGATGGTAAAGGAACAGAACTACTTCATTCTGTGGATCATTGTAGACTGAAACGCCAGTTGTAAAGGAACAGGAAAGCTCTGAACTTCCTTAAAACAAAAACACTGAGCTAATTAGGGTAGTTGTGTTGCATTATAGCCAGCTATAAATTAGCAGAGCCAAAGCCATTCAGTTACTGTCAAGAACAGTTTTAACAGTTTTAATATTTTCTTGTCTGATGTTTCTTACTCTGTAGATTTTTGGACTTTGGCACATCCCTTGGACAACTCTCTTGGTGACTCTGTGACTGACACTGGACCCCGATCAAGGTTGTTTTCCACATTTTTCATAGACTGCTTTGACCACATTCTTGCTCTCATGAGCACTCTGTGTATGATCCTGGACTAGCTTGGTCTCTCCACTGTCTATTCCCGTGGATGATAGAAGCTTGCCATCCTTAACAGGACAATCCCTTTATGATTCACACTAAAACCTGTGGTGGATTCACTGATACAGGAGCCATCATGGCCACTACTGTGAGGAAATTCAGTAGTGGAAATGTCCCTTTTAATCTTTATTTTTAAACTTGGAGCATTGCAGCCGATTAAACAAACCTTTTGCTCTCCTTCCCTCATTGATTTTAGCAGCCATACCACTATTATTCCCCCATATTAAGCACATAATGAGAAGGAAAGTGACCAAACAGAATGAAAACAAAAAAGCCATCAGCATTCTACGCATTTAACCATCTGTTTTGTGACCCAGCAACATGCCAGAGCCTGGAATAGATCAGCTGCAGCCTGATGGAAATGTCCTTTTCCAGTTCACATTGAACTCTGAGCAAAGGTTTTGGTTCTCATTTTAATCTGGAGCAGGGAATTCATTCCTAGTCGTGACCCTAATTGCCGCATGAGTCGGTGCCAAGACCTCACGGTGAGATGTGACAATCACTTGCCAACCATCAGTGGGGAGTTTATTCCTGGCAACGTCAGGAAGAGTTATGTTGGTAGGACTTCCAGCAGAGTGATGCTCATTCAAAAGCCACTGTGGTTTCTTACGTTGATGCCTTCATCGGCTGGGCCATGGGTCTTATTTTACACAGCCTAATTCTTTATACGGAGGAAGTCATTTTCCATTTGATGGCCATGTTCTATCCTGTCCAATCTGATTTAAACACAAAGTTGGATTAAAGAGAAAGAACCATCAGAAACCATGAGGATGAGCTGGAACGCGTCCAGAGGAGGGTGACCAAAATGGAAGCCATGCCCTACAAGGAGTGGCTTAGGGAGCTGGGTTTGTTTAGCCTGGAGAAGAGAAGGTTAAGAGACAACATGACAGCTATCTTTAAATATTGGAAGGGATGTCAGGGGTAGAGGATGGAGGAAGCCTTCTTGAAATTGACATGACTGGAAATAGCAACATAGATTGTTGGAAGCTGCCTTGAAGAAAGAAAGAAGGAAAGAAGGAAGGAAGGAAGGAAGGAAGGAAGGAAGGAAGGAAGGAAGGAAGGAAGGAAGGAAGGAAGGTTTCTTCCATCATCTCAGTTCCCACCTATAGTTTACAATGGTACCACCTAGAGTGTTTGCCACCACCGTGAGAGTTTTCCTTGGTAAGCTCCCTCCCTGTATCCATTTATCTGGATCTAAACTCCTATCTGGATTCCTCCAGGTAAACTCACACAGTACAAGCACTTCCTTCCCTTCCTTTGAATTACAGACCTATTGCATCTCTCCCAGAAAGCCTGACCAAGGCAAGCTCAAAGGGAGTGAAACATCAAGATGAAAGCCACTGGAATTGCAGCCGCATTCTGCTCAAATCTGTCAGTTATTGCCCGAAATACTCCAGGAGCACTTAGCAAATGCAGGGGAAGGAGAAAAGGAGGGGGCCAGGAAGGGGAGGACAAAAGGGGGATGTGTGTGTGTGTCTTCAAGTTGCCTGTTGTCTTATGGTGACCCCGTGGATTTCAGCCAATTTTCTCAGACAAGGAATATTCAGAGGCGGTTTTGTCAGTTCTCCCCTCTGAATTGCAGCCTGCAGCATGTGATAGTTGTTGGTGGTCTCCCATACAAATATTAAGCAGGGGTGATCCTGCTTCACTTCCATGATCAGACAGGATTGAGAAGGATATTGACAAGCTGGAACTTGGCTAGAGGAAGGTATCAAAAATGGTAAAAGTTCTGGAAACCATGCCCTATGAGGAGCAGCTTAGGGAGATGGGTATGTTTAGCCTGGAGAAGAGAAGGTTAGGAGGGGATGTCATATAGAAGATGTCATATAGAAGATGGAAGAAGCCTCTTTTCTGCTGCTCCAGAGACTAGGACAATGGCATCAAGCTACAGGAAAAGAAATTTGGGCCATGTTTCAAATGTTCTCAAACATTCTTTCTATTGGTGTGTTTAGAAATGCACAGAAAAGTGCCTGTGATGCAGACGCTGACCTGGAAGAAACAGCCCTTTTTTTTCTTTTTTCTTTTTTTGAGAATGAAGCAGTCACAGACTAGATAAGAGCAGCATGCATTCTTTCATCTTGCCATGGTTTTTGGCAAAAAATACATTGAAGCTAGCAATTTGGAAAGGATTAGCTTCCTGCCTAGGTGTACTTTTGTGAAGAAAAGTGACATGTGACATGTAAAAAAAATCTTACTCACCATTGAGAACTATGAAGAGTCTGCATGTGTGTGTGTGTGTGTGTATTTAAATTGTTATTTCTATTATCCAGGTGTGTCTATCCATGAGGACATAATTCCAAGACAAAAACAGATCTTCTCAAGAGTTGGTGGAGCAATCAGCCACTTTGTCCTCGGCCCAGTATTGTTTAACATCTTTATAAAATGACTTAGATGATGGAATGGGAGCTTTGCTTATCAAATTGGATGATGACCTCAAATTAAGGGGAGTAGCCAATACTTCAGAGGACAGGAACAGAATTCAGAATAAGCTTGACAGATTGGAAAGCTGGGGAAAAACTTACAAAATGAAATTCAACCAGGGATAAATGTCAGGCACTACATAGAGGCAGGAAAAGTGAAATGCACAAACATCAGATGAGTGACACCTGGCTTGAAAGAAGTACATGTGAAAAGGATCCAGGGGTTTTAGTAGAGCACAAGCTGAACATGAGGCCATGGTGTGATGCGGCAGCTGAAAAAGCCGATGCAATTCTGGGCTTCACCAATAGACAAATTGCGAATGGGGGAGAAGTAGTGCCATTCTATTCTCGTTTGGTTAGACCTCATCTGGAATGTGGTGTCGAGTTCTGAGCATCACAGTTCGAGAAGGATATTGATAAGCTCCAACATGGCCAGGGAAGAGCGACCAAAATGAACAAAGATCTGGTAAACCAAGCCTTAAGGAGCTGGGTATGGACTAGCTTGCGGAAGAGATGGTGGCATGGCAGCCATCTTAAATATCTTTAAGGATGTCATTTGGGGGAAGGAACAATTTCTTTGCCACCGCTCCAGAGATTACAACATGAACCGATGGATGAAAATGACCTCTTTGGAGGTCTATAAACAGAGGTTGGATGGAGTGCTTTGGTTGTGTATTTCTTCATGGCAGGCAGTTGGACTAAATGTCTCTTGTGGGTCTTTCAGACTCTACGATTCTATGATGGTGTGTTTTGTGAGCACTGGCAGTCGGTGCCTTCCATTTCAGCAAGGGAGGAGCTGGCCAAGGTTTTAATCTGAATTTTAAAAGGGTTGTCTGGATGGCTGAACCCAATTCCCCAAAAATATTCATCCCCTTGGAGGGGGGCTTTCAATGGGTGGCTTCCACCTCAATGATATAGAGCGCACTAACCTCCGCTGCTCACAAGGCCTTCGCACTAAAAGGCAGAGCTTGAAAAAGTTACTTTTTCGGACTACAGCTGTTCAGTGCTTTAACCACTTTCTATGTGATGGAGTGTGTCTGTCTGGATACCTCCCCTTCTCAGACCTCCTGCTCCCTCTTTTGCATTTTGCTGCAGAAGGCAAGATCCATCACATTCCTTCTCGGTAATGATGTTGACCTGATTAAAATTTTTATTGGATTTTACAAAATAATTTCATACCTTAACATTCCCTGGAGCCCCGAGAAGAGAGAGGTGGGAAGGTGTGGGAAGAAAGAGAGGAAGGGAGGAGAATGTATTAAGCGCCAGGTGGAGAAGCAAAAATGTTTTATTGTATTCTGGAGTTATCTGGATGAATAATGTATGGAAACAGCACCGTCTATGAAATGGTGCTCTCAGGTTGATGCACAAAGCTTTGTGTGCACAAACATGGGTAGGCATGGAGTGAGAGTTTTTTTTTCTCTTCCCAGTGGAAATTTCCAACCCTTGCCAGAGATCCTTCCACTGGGAGCTGGGAGTGAGATGATGACGTTGCTCTGAGTTTTAGTCCGAACTTTCAAGGAGACAGCCCATGTTCTGAACCATAATTTATTGATTCATTTATTTTATGGTCTGCTTTTCACCCAGCATGGGACCCAAGATGGCCAGCAGTTCCCCAAATGGATTGACCATCCTGAATTGCTCTTTTAGAACTCGAACGAATACCCAGAGTGGATTCACTGCCCCAGTGACATGGAAGCCACCAGCTGCCACTTGATATTCTTAGATCTAATTTCACTACTTCTCACCCTCCTCTTCACCCATTATTTGGGTGTAGCTACACTATACCGCTGGAGCTTTCCAAGGTTCAGCACTATGGATATCTCCTTTAAGGCTAGCCGAAACTTGGGATGGCTTCACCATCTCATTAACAAAGGAAGCCACCAGCTGCCACTGAATTATACAGTTACAGTGGTTCAATCCCACTTGAAGTGCTCTGGCCCCATCCTACAGAATCCTGGGATTTGTAGTTTTATGATGATCTAGAATTCTCTGCCATAGGGCTCCTCTCATACTGTGGTTCAGGGCAATGGCTTAGAGCTCTTTCTAGCTCAGACTTCTAAGTGCCGTATTTGCTGGCATATTAGATGCACTTTTGCCCCCCTGAAAAATACCATTTGAAAATGGTATACACTGGTGCATCTTATACTCCAGTAAACAGTATTTGCCAGAATATAAATAGGGTGCTTTTATATGCTGGTGCATCTCATACACCAGCAAATAAGGTACCTCCCCAAACTATGCATCCATAGGACTCAGCTATGAAAGTTTAAGTGATATCAAACTGATTTAGCCATGCAGTATAGATATCCTCTTTGTCTTCATCATATAGCTGTAGCAGCAGCAGAACTACCCTCCTGTAGATGTCAGGTATGCAATCTCCTTAATGATACTAATTCCAAGAGCAACATGGATGCTAGTTGATATCAGGCTGGGTGGGCCAACTGTAAAGTTAACCCTTCTATCCACAGATAAGAGTGTTAGAGCATGTAACGTGATCTCCAGCTGCCCAAAGTTTGCAATGTGCTCAAAAGGGCATACCTCCCTCCCCACCACCTGGACACACAAAGAACTCTCTGGATGGAGAATGGTAAAGCAACCCTGACATTCCACCAAATCCTCACATGGAGACTGCGGACAGCTGGCTGGTCACGTGATACCCTTTCCACCTCCTGGTTTCCATTTGATTATCTCTAATAATAGACAGATATAAATGTATCAGATACTTTCCGACCATTGCATCTATGGGCAAGCTGTTGGAGCAGCTGCCACAGGGATACTCGAAGAAAGGAAAGCCAAGGGAGGGGAGGAGAGAGGAAGATCCTCTTTTGACATGTAATTCCTGCTGTGTGCCAGCCACAAATTTAAGGTTGGAGAGTCTGTAGGCAGAACGAGCCCAACTAGGTTGACTTGAACTTCTCTGCTTGTATCATTCAAGCATATCACCAACCCCTTTCCTCCAATGAGCTTAGCGCAGGCTCTTTTCCATTTCTTTTCTTTTCACAACACCCATGGAAGGTAGGCCAAGTTGAGAGCAAGAATAACTGGTCCAAGATCACTCAAGTCTCTTTCACATTACCCAATTATAGCACTTCGAACCCCCTGGTCAAGTGCCATGGCTCCATCTTATGGAATCCTGAGCTTTGCAGCTTTGTGAGAGTACATAGAATTCTCAGCCAGCAAGCAATGGTACCTCCTCAACTACAAATCCCTTGATCCAGACTTAAAAGGAGATCTCTGTGATGCTGAAATGTATCCCCTAACCAGTTCAGCACTTGGAGCGTACCTTTAAATTTCAGAGTAAAATCACTGTCCATTGGCACGAGAGCTGCCAGCAGCCTCTGATAGCGGTGAGGTTGTGGTTGAAGAGGGAGAATGCCTGGTGCAGTATGCCCGTGCTCTCCAGATTTGCATACTTTAATAAAAGTTGGGAAGGTTTCATGCCTGTGCTGACATTTACCAACAGAGCTCCGGCGAGCTCCTTACATCTCCCCATTCCCAAATTAATTATGACTTTCTAACTCTGCGAGGAGGAGGAAGGGTAGAGGCAGGAAGAGACTGAGGGAAGTAAGTAAGTAAGGTAAGGTTCTCTTCTGTAGTTTGGAGAAGAAAAGACTGAGAGGGGATTAGGATAGAAATCTTTGAATATCTGAAGGGATGTTACGTGGAAGATGGGCGAGACAGGGCAAGCTCGTTTTCTGCGGCTCCCGAGATCTGAACGTAAGCCAGTGGATTCAAATAACAAGAAAAGAGGCTCTATCTTAGCATTAGGAAGAACTACTCTAATGTAAGAACTGTTTGCTGGTGGTCTTTGATTACCATCTTTCAGGAGTTATGCATTTCTGCAATGGCAGAGAATTGGGCTAGATGCCCCTTCTGGTCCCTTCCAACTCCATGATAAGAGGGAAGGAAGGAAGGAAGGGAGGAATTTCCTAGAGTTGGCTGAAAGTCAGTCTCCCTAAGGAAAGTTATACTGAAAGCAAAGTCAAAACTTATGGAATAGTTCCATGGGAAGGGGGCGGGAGGTGAAATGCCTTGAAGTGAAGTAGCAGTGTCTGACAGCTTGAGAAAGTGATGAATTCCCAACCACAAGGAGTTCACGAACTCCCGCAGGGATAAAGTGACCAGGTGTTGGAGTAACATATTGCTGAGGAATAGCTTCCTCTGGAGAGGTTGACCGCTTAATAGATTATTTGTCCCACATCCTCCTACTGATATGTGGCCTGTTCTCTGGAGAGGTTGCGCAGGCAGACAGACCCAAGAAGACTGTCACTTCTAGAAGGAAAAAGTTTTAAGAACCAGGGGATTGCTGTTGTAAATCAAGAGTGGCACAGCTTGTGACCTGCTGAACTGAACTTTGGTCCACCAGAGGTATATCATGGCCTGCCATCAGCTTTGACAATTCCCTTGTCTCAGTAGTTCCAGGTAGGTTACATCCTAACCACCTCCTTTATTCTCTGGCTTGGAAGTAGGGATGTGAACGTCTTCTATTACATTTCTCCAAATCCCACTGACAACTTCTTTCCATCTTTGTTCCACATCAGGTTGAGATTCTTTGTATTTCCTTCCTGCACTGAAATTCATATATGTCCCTCACATAGGCCATTTTTGCATGGCATTTGCCATGCGAAAGGGCCCCTCGAGCGTTGTGCAAATGTGAGGAGCGGTCCACATGATGCACTCACAATCGCACGATGCTCCAGGGGCTGGCAGGCGCCAACCGCACACTATTTCATTTTCAGCTGTGAGCTGAAAATGGTGTGCAATCACGCATTGCTCTGGGGCCCTGCACACACTTGCAGTGCATGTGGAGCTCTGGAGCCACGGCGCTTGCACTTCCTGCCCCAGCGCAGCCTGGGAAATTCCCAGACTGCACTGCGGAAGGAAGAGGCGGGGCTCTCGCGTGAGTAGGCGGCAGCTGCGGAGCTGAAGGAACCAGGATGTGAGAGCCTCTTGCTAGAGGTTGCTTGCACGATCCCCGCACCCCAGCTCCACAAAAAGGTGCATTGCGGAAAGGGCCATAGTCTTAGCTAAGGATAGTATGTCTCCTCTGAATGAATGCTTTGAAGAGATAACGGACTGGATTATGAAAAACAAATTGAAACTGAATCCAGACAAGACAGAAATGCTTACTATTAAGGGTCCTAATCTGGGGTTGGAGGTGTGTCAACCAGTTCTGGATGGGATCACACTCCCCTTGAAAGACCGTGTTCGCAGCTTGGGAGTGCATCTGGATCCATCCCTCCAAATACCAGCTCAGATAGACATGACGGTCAAGAGTGCTTATTATCAGCTTCAGCTGATACGCCAACTGCTCTCCTTCCTAGAATTGGAAGACGTAAAGATGGTAGTGCATAAGCTGGTAACCTCAAGGTTGGACATCTGCAATGCGCTGTACTTTGGGCTACCTTTGTACCAAGTTTGGAAACTCCAATTGGTCCAAAATATGGCAGCCAGATTGGTTACAGGTACATCAAGGAGTGACCATCTAGACACTGGGAAGAACTTCTTGATAGGAAGAGCAGTTTGACAGTGGAATATGCTGCCTTGGAGTGTGGTGGAGGCTCCTTCTTTGGAGGTAAAAATCGAGGTTAGATGGATAACGGTCAAGAATTCTTTGATAGCATATTCCTGCATGGCAAAATGGGGTGGAACTTGATGGCCCTTGTGGTCTCTTCCATCTCTATGATTCTAACAACAAGTATTAATGAATATGATACCGTTACAGATCTGAAACTGTAGGTTATGAGTCTCTAACAGCAATACAGGATTCCTGTCCCTGTCCTTTTATATTTATCCAAATGTACGTTTACATGTGGATTACTCCATGCTGGATCAAGACCACTGTCTCAGCCAGCTCCCCAGCATAAATCTTGGACATTTGATTGAGTTTCGCTTGTCATCACAAAATAGCAGTCAGCTGCAAGCAGACATGGTATTATTTTGAAGAAACAAAAATGAAACATGCAATAAAAATAGATGTTGTTGTACTCACACGAAACATAAAGATGACAAAGAATAAAAACAAAACGGAAAATATGAAATGTTGTCAACAGAGATGAAAAGGGCTTTCAGATAAGTAGCTGAAATAATACCAATTGCTCTCTTGACTTCAGTCCTTATTGCTGAGTCTAACTTGAAAGGATTTGGATCTTGAATGGACATCCTCTAAATGTACCATCTAATACAGCGCCTTCTGAGGACAGATCAAGATAAGGTTCACTAGAACTGAGTACCTTAAGATTTCTGTACCTTGACAGTAATTTTAGCTTTGGCACGAAAGCAGAGAACAAAGCAAATAAAAATGTAGAATCATATCATAGAATTGTAGAATCATAGAGCTGGAAGAGACCCAAGAGCCATCAAATCCAACCCCCTGCCATGCAGGAACACACATCAAAGTATTCCTGACAGATGGCCATCCAGACTCTTTTTAAAAACCTCCAAAGAAGGAGGCTCCACCACACTCCCAGGCAGCATATTCCACTGTCAAACTGCTCTTACCTTCAGGAAGTTCTTCCTAAGGTTTAGATGGAATCTCTTTTCCTGAAGTTTGAAGCCATTGCTCCATGTCCTAGTCTCTGGAGCAGCAGAAAACAGGCTTGCTCTGGTGTGTGACCTTGGGCAAGTCACACCTTCTCAGCCTCAGAGGAAGGCCAAAGCAAACTCCACTCTGAACAGATCTCTCCAAGCAAATCGAGTGATAGGATTGCCTTAGGGTGGCCATAAGTCAGAAATATCTTGAAAGGGCCACAATAACCACAACAATGACAAAATGCATGCAACCTTTTTATAGTTTATACTCCCCTGAGGAGTATGCACATGCCCATTCAGCCATGCGCAATGTCCAATGGTGGAAAGGCATGGCACATTCAGTTCTGCATCAGCAACTTTGAACTGAGTGCAAATGCCTTGTAAGTGTGTGTGCAAGGGAATCTGCTCATCCATGCACGATGTGGAATGCACAGTCATGCGCCCAATGGCACTCCACCTGTAGTTTTGCTTTGGCAACCTTGAGCTGAATGCCAGACATTCCACACCGGACAAAAAATGTCCTTCCACTTCCACAGGGGAACCCAAAGTCACTTGTAAAACATCAGTGGGGATCTCTCTGAAATCTAGTAGTGGGAGGGGAGAGCATCTTCATTTCATTTGACAGATCACCAAACCAGAGGAGCTAATCTATTTGGTGTCATCATCATCATCGTCGTCGTCGTCGTTGTTGTTGTTGTTGTTGTTGTTATTATTGTGTGCCTTAGTTTCTGACTTATGGTGACCCTAAGATGTATTTATCACAGGGTATTCTAGGGCTAAGAGTGTGGGATGCATCCAAAGCCACCCAGTGGGTTTCCATGGCTGAACGAAGAATCGAACTCTGGTCTCTAGACTTGTAATCCGGTGTTCAAACCACTATACCACGCTGGCTCTCATTTTGGCACCCTTGCCCGCTCCGATTTTTGAATGCATCAGGTTTAATGCCATGCAACTCTCAGAATACAATCACAGCGGATCCTATGAAGGAGACCCTGGCTAGAAAGGCATGCAATGGATCAGTGCTCAGAAATGTCCCTTTGTAATTAATTGAAATGCCTCACGCCGCACTGCAGGGATGAGTAAAGACGGAAGCGTAAAGGAGCCACAGGAGGTGTTTGTGTAGCATCCAACCTGCTGTGAAACATTACTGTTTCCTCTTTAAACTCCCGCCTTTGCTTCAGGGCTCTCTCTTTCTCTCCTACCTGATTTCCTTCTCACCCTCCTTCAACTGGCATCTATCTGTTTCTGCTGCAGAAGCCAATAACAAAGGGAGTTCCCGCTTGCTTCTGCCACTCTGGGTTTATTCTTGGCTTCTAACAAGGCCCCCAAATCCTCTTTGGAGAGAAGTAACTCTGCTTCTTCCACACAGAGATCATGGCCTCTGCCACCAATGTATATTTCAGGCTCAATTACCCATAATTTAATGATCCAGAATAGCATGATCTCCAATGGAAGGTCAGAGCCCTCCCTCTTTATTAATTACAGCGAAAATCCTCTTGCTCAGTCAAGCTTTCTTTAGCATCTTCATGATGACATTGGGTTCAGAGAGTGGAAGTCTTTGCTTTCCAAATGAGAGCCGCTCCTTGGACCATTAGTTGTCTGTTGGGTTGGCTTGCGCCATGGTGGTTGCATTTTGAAGGAACTGGGACACCTTTGTGATAGATCTTGTACTCTCCATAGG
Source organism: Ctenosaura bakeri (assembly GCA_948474755.1). Classification (NCBI taxonomy): domain Eukaryota; kingdom Metazoa; phylum Chordata; class Lepidosauria; order Squamata; family Iguanidae; genus Ctenosaura; species Ctenosaura bakeri. The sequence goes on along the minus strand of CAOLHI010002794.1, from coordinate 49,082 downwards.
ACATGGGTGGCTGAGCAACCTCAGAGCATGGTCAAGATGGTAAAGGTTTTTAATGAGGACGAATGCATGAGCTAGGACAAGGCTGCAGCAGTTTGCTTTTGCCTGGGCCTATTGGGAAGGGCAAGACTGCACTCCTCTGCTGTTCTCCCCGCATTTGCTCAGTATAAACTATTTTGCAGTTCGAAATAAATTTGTAGCAACTGAGGTAAGCTGAGGACAAGGCGGGGAAGTGGGAGAAGGAAAGAGAATCTGGGACATTTTAAAGCTCCTGAAGAAAGTGAGACAGCAGATTAATTGAATAAAGGTTTCGAAACCTCTACGCTCCAGTCCTTGAACTGGGAGCTATCCTGTACATCAAAATGTGTGTACATAAGACAAAGCTTTACACACACATGTCACACATGTTATTCTATTGCTTTAAAGAGGGTGTGAGAATCATGCAGTTCCCAAGTCCGCTTTGGCAGCCTCAGGTAGAATACCTTCTCCAAAGATTTCTGTCTGCTGTCAGAAAAAAAAAATATCATGCTCTATCATGCCATGCCCTATGAAGAGTGGCTTAGGGAGCTGGGGATGTTTAGTCTGCAGAAGAGAAGGTAAAGGGGGACATGATAGCCATGGTTAAATATTTGAAAGGATGTCATATAAGAGAGGGAATGGGCTTGTTTTCTGCTGCTCCAGAGACTAGAACAAGGAGCAATGGCTTCAACACTTCCAGAAAAGAGATTCCACCTAAATCTCAGGAAGAACTTCCTGAAAGCAAGAGTGATTGAACAGTGGAATCTGCTGCCTCCATGGAGTGTGGTGGAGTCTCCTTCTTCGGAGGTTTTTAAGCAGAGGCTGGATGGCCATCTGTTGGGAATGTTGATGGGGGTTCCTGAATGTCAAGGGGGTGGACTGGATGGCCTCTGGGGTCTCTTCCAACTCTATGATTCTATAGTGAAGAATGGAGGAATTGTCACATTCTTCTTCTCCCCAAAACAAGAGTGGATGTTTCCAGAGAAGAAAAATGGGGAGTCCCACTTAGTTAGGACAAAGAGGGTCAATTCATCTTGGGAGATGCAATAAAGCACATAGACAAGTCCCCCCCAGTTCCTGGATAGTTTATTTTCCTTCAGTGCTGAGTGTTTGATTTATGGGATAATCAATCCGACTTTACCTCTTGGCCTTTGCATTTGGCATGCCAAGGTCTCCTCATATTATATGAGTGACAACCGCTTGTTAGCAAAGTGAGCTGCTCCAACTTATCCCCCGGAGGCTGGTGGGTGGAGGGCTGACAAGCAGGGATGTGGGAGAAATTTGCTCCGTCCACTTTTCCAAAACCTCTGAGATTTCCCTGATTCCACATTTTTTAATTATAATTCTTTATATTTAAACGTAAAAATAAAAAGACACAAGAACACAAGAACAGACACACCATGCTAAACCATACCACAAGTTAAAAGAACAATAAAGAAAACTAAAAATCCGAAACAATACAATACATGACAATCATGAATCTAAAATAATGTTTATTTTTTTTAGTTATAGTGCTACAGGGCATTAGGGAAATGGCATGTTTGGACGGTAGCACTATAATTCGAAGAAACTGGATTCAGGTTAGGAGACAAGAGATTCCACCTAAATATGGCAGCCGGTTGGACAAGATGCCCTTTGCGGCGCTTTCCAAATCTATGGCCATTTCTGCACTAGCCTGTTATAGCGGGATGATTCTACTTTCAACCTCCTCTGGAATCCTGGGGTTTGCAGTTTTGGGAGGTGCCGGCCGGCCCCTCCCGAAATTGCAAACCCCAGGTTACAGAGGAGGTTGAAAGTGGAATCATCACGCTATAACAGGCTATTGCAGAAATGGCCTATGATTCTATGATTAATTGCCATTTTTCCCTACCTCTGCACGAAGAGACGAACACTTGTGATCCTCCTCCCTCCTCACATTCCCAGCAATTCTGCTTGTGCAGAGTTGGCCTTCTTTACCTCTCGGAACGGCTGAGAATCCATACGCCAAAATGGACTTTCTGTCTGGACAATCATAAAGCTCTCTTCCACTTTGCTCATTTTCTGCAAGAGAAGCGCGGCTTGAGAAATCAATAGAGACCTTGGAGGGATCCTGTAAATATGTTACTGCAGGAAATAAAGAAGAAGAGGGAACAAATATGATACTTTGAACATTCTGTCGAAGTGTAATGGAGAGCCTGGCAATCTTGTCCATTGTAGCCCTGAAGGGGACACGGGTGGTCCCTTGAAACAGTAAAGACATAACCTTGTCCAAGACATGGACTTGTGTGTGTGTGTGTGTGTGTGTGTGTGTGTGTGTGTGTAGGGGGAAGATATTCAGATTGAAATGCACTCACTGCATTTCCAATTTGACTTTTGTGTTGAATAATCTCACAGGGGCTGCCGTGGGAATGCACAACGGACTGACATTTATAATTTTAACATTCTATTTTCTCAGACTTTACACAAATAACTATGTATTTTAAAGATTTTTTTTAACCTCTCTTAAGCCTGTATTTTCAGGAACAAGAGCTGTCACTTTGCGTTTTGCCACCGGTTTAATGCATAAGATGATTTGATAAAACAACAAAATCCAAAGTCCGCAATGCAGCAATACCTTTATTGGGCTAAAGCATAAAACACATTATGCAAGCTTTCAGATCTTCACTGGCTTCTTCATCAGGCAAAGATGTTAAAAATCATACAGAAAAAAAGAATGATGATGCCTGTCAGAGGCCTACATTCTGGGCATTTCTGCACAACACTCTTATAGTGCGATGATTCCACTTTCAACCTCCTATGGAATCCTGGGGTTTGTAGTTTACTGAAGCCAAAGAGCTCTCTGGCTAAGAATTCCAAATGATCCTGCTTAAACTGCAAATCCCAGGATTCCATAGGAGGCTGAAAGTGGAATCATAGCACTATAACAAGCTAGTGCGGAAATGGTTGGCAGAAAGGGGTTGGGTTAGATGGTCCTTGAGGTCTCTCCCAGCTTTATGAATATATGCTTTTTGACTTTATGGCCCTAAAAATGGCTCAGGGGTCCCTAAAAGCTGACAAAAATGTTCCCAAGCTCCTTAGAGGGCATTTGGGACCCTTTCTTGGGTAATTTTATTTTATTTTTAATAGGAGGTTCAATGGAAGCTGCTGCCCCCCAAGACCTCCTGAGCGGCTAATGCAGCCTCTTAGCCTAAGTGGGGGTAAAAGGAGACATTGAGGAAGTTCCACCTGCTATACAGGTTCCTGGCCTTACAGTGAATGGGGAAAGGTTGCAAGGGGTAATTTCCCCTTCTTGCACGAGAAACCTGTTTCATACCTTCCACTTTGCTCACTTAACTTGGAAGTTTTTAAAAACAGCAGCCCCAGCCAAGCACGGTGCACTTAATGTAGCGTGTAGTTTAGCCCTCAGAAGTTATATCATTTTAATGTTGGCAAATAAACCACACCATAAATATTGGCATATAAAAGCTGAAGGTTTGGACATTATTTATGTGAATGAAATTTGATTTCACGTAATTTGAATCTTCCTGGAAGGTGACTGACTTGAGCCCTTTCTGCACGACAATCTTAAAGTGTGATTATTCAACTTTCAACCTCCTAGGGAATCCTGGGGTTTGCAGCTTCGGGAGGGGCCGGCTGGCCCCTCCCGAAGCTGCAAACCCCAGGATTCCCTAGGAGGTTGAAAGTGGAATAATCGTGCTAAAGAGTGTTGTGCGGAAAGGACCTTGGTTAGGTTCTGAAGGACAGCACCTGGTGGAGAGTTTGTAGTTGGCATAGCTTTTATCCTACTTTGGGGTGGGGGGCTGATAATGATGGGGAGGCATCAATTCTAGTTTAATAGTGGTTGCTGCTTTCTGGGAGAAGCAGTGAATCCACACTGGGTCATTGTCCAAACTCTAAAGGAATTTTCCAAGGTAGTAGCAAACTATAACACAAGTAATAGCCAAAATTCTAGATCAGCTATTTAGTTAAGTATACTAAAGATTCTAGATCAGCTATTTAGTTAAACATACTTAACTAAGTAGTTTCTCCTGGCCTGACTCTGTCTGTCAATGGGAGAACAGCAGTCGCGTAGGGACGGGAGGAGATAGGGGTTGTTCGCCCCCGGTGGCAATTTTTTGGAGGCTTTGGGGCTCATTGTTATGCCCCCAAGTGCTGTGGCCCCACCCTTGCATGCCATGGCCAAGCCCCAAACACCGTGGCCATGCCCCCATGGGTCGTAGCCCTGCCTCCATGCCATAGCCCATCGCCTCCACCCCCCACTCCAAACATTCCAAGCGCTGCCACTGGAGAACAGACTCCCATTGTTCACAGCAGCTGCTGCCCAGTAAAACAGGATTGGGGGACTTTTTATCATCCTTCTCTATTCCTGACCCTATTACCACAATTGTGAATACCTAGGGTTTGTGAATATGAGTCATCTATGGACAAGGAACTCTAGGTTAAGCATTTATAACCACAATCATGAATTCAGGCTAATGTCTACAGTCAGTGCAAGAAGGCATTAATCACGAGTGCCAAAATATAGATGCAATTGGTATATCAGCACATACAATGAGATGGTATTCGATTCCACTCCATTTATTTTTCTATTGCAGTTTATTAACTTGTGATTTTCTTTTTTGGGGTGTGCGTCTTTGATTAAGACCCTTCCCTTCTTAATTGTTCTTGCACCTGTAATTGCATCTGTACTACCACCATTTTCTTTTTCTTGGCTCAGGATTGCCATATTACCCCCATACCTGTGTTCTAGCCATTTTCTCCTTAAGCCCCTTTTCTACATTCAGTTGGCCTAGGTTCTGGCTTCCTCTTCAGCCCTCTTGTTAGCATCACTTCTATGGTATCATGACTCCCTCATATTCTCCAACTATCCCAATGTGGCAGGGACAGTCAGCCTTCCATCCTTCCGCAAGTCGGTAAAATGAGTACCCAGCTTGTTGGGGGCATGTATAGAAATACATGCTATTTGTAAGTTGTTCGCCGCCTCGATCCATATGGAGAGGCGGGATACAAATAAATAATAAATAAAATAAATAAAATAAATAAAAAACAGCCCCAGCTAATCTTCTATCATCTCATCTTTTCAGCGGCTTTGAAAATGTCCCAGTTTCTCTCTCTTCTTCCCACTTCCTCCCTTTGTCCTTGGCTGACTTCCATTGGTGCAAACTGAGGCCCTTTTCACACGCAGGGAGCCAAAACGGGGCGGCGCACACAGGGGCGGACATTACCTGCGTGCGGTTTTCTCCGCCCCTGCTCTGTTCCTGTGGGGAGCGTGGCTCGGCCGCTCCACACGCCGCCGAATTTCAGCGGCATTCGGCGGCGTTCGGCGGCGCCCAAAATGGCGGCTGGCGGCTTCCGGCAGCGCTCCGCCAATCAGGGCAGCGCGCCAGCCGGAAGCCCGCCCCCGGGCAGATCTGCAGAGACGCACTAATGCGTCTCTGCAGATTCACACCGGGAGCAGCTGCATTAGTGCGGGCGAGTTTCATAAAAACCACCTGGGAAGGTGGTTTTTAAAAAACTCGCAACGCCACCCTTGTGGCGGCACTCGAGCTGCACTAGAGCGGTTGGAGGTGTGGAGCCTCACCTTTTCCAACCGCACTAGATTGCCCGGCGGTGTGAACAACCTCCGTCTCCCATTGCCTGGAGGCGGAGTTTTACCCCCGTGTGGAAATGGCCTGAGATCAAAGTGCAAAAGTAATTTCATTGCATTAACTCAAGAGAGTGTGCGTGGGGAGGAGGGAGACAGAATCTTGCCCTTTCCAGTAGATTCAGGCAAAAGCAAATTGCAGCAGCCTTTCCTAGTTTGCGAGTAACTAAAATAACTTCTGCCATTTTGACCACACGCTGATGTTGCTCAGCTGCTAGTGTCCTGGTTTTCAAATGTGAAATGTTGGATCATGTGCCACTCTCTTTGCATCTTCAAATTTAGCCCCAGAATCTCAGGGAAGGTGATGCTGCTAACCTGTCAGCAGTACCCTTTGTAAAGTTACCAGTAACAGCCCCTGGATGCTGGATGAAACCCTCGTGTTTCATATTAATGCATCTGGAATAGCTCCCCCTTTCTCAGTTTTGTACTCAAAACAATAAAGCAGATTAGAATCCTTGCTTCACCCATATCATATTGCGTCCACTGACAAGTGAGTTTGGAAAGCTATTATTGTTTGGGCATGTTCCGAAAGGGGAATGGATTTGTAATTTGTTGCTCCTGTGGATGCGGAATTGTGTTATTGAGATTCTTAGCGTTTGTAATTTCCGTAATTTGGTTTCAGGCAGAGAGCATCAAAATGCATTGTTGGGAAATAAGAGAGGAGGAATTGTTGATAAATATATGCAGAAGCAGCAAATTGTCATGGAGAGCGAATAGGTAACATACGTTATCAGTCGAAGGAGATTGGGGCTTCTGCCGTCTGATGAAATCTCTGCCACGCACCAAATGTATGGCTCAATAGATAAAGCCAAGCTCATAAGGAAATATAAATCAAATCAGATGACCTCGGTGGGCCCAAGGGCAGCTCTGTTTTTCATTGTCTAAGCCAGGGATGGGCAGAAGGTCGATCTACCCGTAGATATCTGTATAGTTTGCGGTAGATTGGCAGGTATTTCTGGCTTCCTATTATTCAAAAATAGCAGCATAGATTGAGCAGACTAACACACAAGTAATGGGGTGATCAATAATCCCTGTAGCAATTTCCAGGTCAATGGGGCGGTGAATCCCCCCAAGATTTTGGTCCAAACATGAATGGAGCTAACTGTAGTACCGTCCCACCCCAAAGAAGGCTTAGCATTTTGCAGGGCTCATTTAATGTTCAGACCAGAATCCAGAACAGATCCACCACTCCACTGTCATGAGAGCTAACAGCTGCTTTGGTGAAATGCACCACATTTTTTCCTGAATTATAGTAATGATTTTTAAAATTTTTGCCAACATTCATCTCCATAAAAATTTATCGATATACAGCTATGGAAGTCCTACCATGCATAATTTTATACTACTCTGTTACCCTGAGGATGAAACTAGTTATTAAATACATCTTTGAGCTTAATCTTTAATCCCAACACTGAATGCCAATGTAGTGCAAAGATGTGGTTCAATGGTCGGTACGCATGGTTGACAACTTATTGTGCAACTGCAATGCACGGTGCACAAAGCACAGAGGCAATGTGCTACTTTTTGTACTTTAATGCACTATTCCATGTGTAACAATTCCATGTATGCAGTTCTGCTTAAGCTACTGCCAGCTGGACATGACTATTAAGCATCACCGGAAAAGATCACTCTGCACACCAGTGCAATTTATGCTTGTGTAGAGGATGCCAGCCAGAGAGTGCAGAGTTATACTCCATCTCCTCAATGTAGGCACTCATTCTTTGTGTTAAGGATCTGTCCATATAACTTTTCTGCCTGGGCTTACAGGCAGCTGATGCTTTCCATGTGTGTCATGGTGAGTCCACTCTGGGTTCTAATCTAAATATTAAAGGAGCTGGGGCTGAGAATAGCGTCTAGCACTTTGGATAGCTTCTTTCAAGCAGATTCACTGACATGGAAGCTATCAGCCACCATTGCTTGGGATATGATAAGGGACAGAGTTGAGTCATCAACTCATTTAATAGCCCCATTGATTTATCTGAGCTGAGAATCCTTATCAAAAAGGATAGATTTAAAAGCAAAAGCAAAAGAATGAGATAACTACCATATTTGCTGGCATATAAGACACACCCATGTATAAGATGCACCCCATTTTCAAACAGTATTTTCTGGGGGAAGTGAGCCATCAAATACAGTAGCTTTGGAAGAAATGGAAAGGAACAAAGTAAAGAGTTGGGTTCAAGTCCCCATCCAGCCATGAAACTCAGCCTAATTTGGCTCCTGTCACTTTTTTTAGCATGTCCAAACTCATAGGGTTGTTGTGAGTATAAAGTAGGGAAGAAAAAAGACCATGTATTCATTCGAAAAGACCATGGATTCATTGGGATTTAAACATAACCAATATTATGTAAATAAATAAAGTGAAACAATTGAACTTCGGTTTAAGACAGAATAGTTGGAACGCATTTGATTGACTGACTGTCTGATTGTTTTCTACGTTGCTTTACCACAAATCAGTGCAGAAAAATTATAGCGGAAAATACCAACAACAGTTCCTAAGCTCAACGCACAATTTTTTGTTCACATCAACAAATTTCAGCACTCAAAAAACGTAGAGGAAGGCGAAGTAAGGCTGTATTGCATCCAACAATGAGTGCATTTCCATTTCAAAGCCGGAGACTTAGAAGAGATGCTCGTTTGAGGGCAATTTTATAAGTTGGCGTAACAAAGAGCAGAAGTTTGAGCAAGAAATCACAAGATACGGACGGCTTTCTTCTCTGCCTTGTTTCAGCGATGCCGAGTCCCCTTTGTGAGGGTGTAGCCAAGTAAAAACACACCAAACAGGTATAGATACAAGTCGGCTTGGGGAATTCAGTCACTCTTATAACATCTTCTAAGCAAACATTCCCGGCTTCCAGAAGCTCAGAAGGGTTTATTTCTCTTTTATCCCACCCAGGCTAGCAAAACTGCAGCACTGAAACCAACATGAAGCAAATCTCCTCTAAATTTGTACCTGCCGGCAAGCCTTCTGAAGTGACAGGGAGAGGCTTTACCATGAAAAGCCCTGGACAGGGTTGCCATATGAAATAAAGGGCAAAGGTCCCATTCCTTTATCGGATGTGCAGAAAATGGAACTTCAGCAGGTATTGCTTTGTCAATTGATAGACAAAGATGTCCAACCACTTCCTCAGGCTTCCTTCCGTATCTTCTGGTCATTACACAATGAATGCAATATATCATAGAATCATAGAAATGTAGAGTTGGAAGAGAACCCAGGGGCCATCCAGTCCAACCCTCTGCCATGCAGGAACACCCTCAAAGCACTCCCGACAGATGGCCATCCAGCCTCTGCTTAAAAACCTCCAAAGAAGGAGACTCCACTACACTCGAGGCAGCACATTCCACTGCTGGACAGCCCTGACTGTCAGGAAGTTCTTCCTGAGGTCCAGGTGGAATCTCCTTTCCTGCAGCTTGAATCCATTGCTCCTTGTCCTGGTCTCTGGAGCAGCAGAAAACAAGCTCTCTCCCTCCTCTACATGGCATCCCTTCAAATATTTAAACATGGCTATCATATAATGTTTCATGATGGTGCTGGTTCTGTTGCTGATATTTCATTGTGATTATTTTCTCACTGTCTACCCACGCAGTCTATGAGCACTTGCTGACTGAAGTTAAGAACTGTTGATGTTTCAGATTCTTTCCAAGAATCTAGGGCCATTTCTGCACAACACAATTATAGTGCTATGGTTCCACTTTCAACATCCTGTGGAATTCTGGGGTTTGTCGTTTACTGAGGCCAAAGAGCTGAGAATTCTAAATGCCCCTCCTTAAACTGTAGGGATAGTCATGTAGAAATCGGGGGAAGGGGGGTGCTTTGCCCCAGGTGGCAAAGTTTTTGGGGTGTCCCGGCTTGTAGCCATGCCCCCGCATGCCCTGGCCATACCCGCATGCACCATGACCACACCCCCACACTCCCGCTGCCCCTTCCACACACTGCAAGCTCCACCACTGTGTAGGGTCACATTAGGGTCACCATAAATTGGAAGTGACTTGAAGGCACCCAACAACAACAATTTGCAAACCTATAGCTGCAATACTCAATATCAGTTATTATTACTATTGGATATGAATCACTCTGTTTTAATTTATTGTACACTTGAATAGTCTTTGAATTACTGGATCCCCTTGTACTGTACGGCCTTTTTGGTCACACTGTTTACAACCATGGGTATGTTTTTTTTAACCATGTGCGTACATCATCCATCAGCTTAGCATACCCTTGGAGCAAAAGAAGTCCATGAAACCTTATGCCACAATAAATCCTTTCATCTTTAAGGGACACCATAAGGTGATCAGTTGTTTTTCCTGCAGCAGACTAACTTGCCTTGCGTGGTGTCCTGATTCATCCTCTCAAATTCATTTTTATCAGTAGCAGTCCACGTTATAAATGCCGTTGGACTTTGAAGGTTTTAAATCCAGCTGTAAGGCCATTGAATTGAGTGGGTTAACATTGTAACTTGGTGGCTTTGAAATTCATCAGGAGGCTGGGTTCCCCCTGCCACCCCCTTAAAAATGTGATGAATTTGAATATCAAAAGTGAGGGGCAGAGAAGGTTGAGGGGGGAGAAGGGCCTCCCACTGCAGATAAGAACATCTGGAAGCCCTTCTGGAAGTTGACATTTCATAGGTCCAAGTGTGGACATAAAATCTGCTTTCCCCCCCCAACAGTCAACAACATTCACCTCTCTGGAGGAAGTGTCAGTATCAAAGCTGGTGGCTGCTTGGCACGAGGAGAAGGGGCAGTGTTTTGTCTGAGGCCCTGGAGCAGACGTGAGAGCTGGACCCCCCCCCCCCAGGTTGCTGGGACCCACTGATGCCAGGGACAAGAGCAGCAGGTAGTTTCCATGTCAAGAGTACGGTGCATTTGCTCTGGGTTTCACTCCAGCATTGTTGGACTGCTCTTCTTCCTCATGTTTAAGTAAAATCCCTTTTTACCTAAGGGAAACTCTGGACATAAGAGCTGTCCAAGGGTTTAGCACCTTGGATAGCTTCTTGAATGACTGGAATAAAACCCAAAGCAATTGCCCTGAACCCTTGCAATGGAAGCCATGACTGTGCCGTTCTAGTGCCATGGGGATTTATAGATACAGCTTTCATTCCAGTACGTTGATGATATTAGAATATTAATAATAGTTGAAATCCTGTTGTGGATGTGAGTTTCCCTTACATGCGCAGATCTCAATTTTTAGGTGCTGTAGAGATTCCCTTAGGTAAAAAGGGATTTTACTTAAACATCAGGAAGAAGAGCAGTCCAACAGTGGAATCTGCTGCCTCAAGGGAGTGTGGTGAAGTCTCCTTCTTTGGAGGTTTTTAAGCAGAGGCTGGATGGCCATTTGCTGGGGGTGCTCTGAATATGTGTTCCTGTATGGCAGGGGGTTGGACTTGATGGTCATTGTGGTCTCTTCCATCTCTATGACTCTATGATGTCTTGAAAAGCCCCTCAAGCTGTCCCAGCTGTCCATTCCAGGCTTTACGGTGACTCAGAAAGCAGCTGGCTACGTCCCCATAGCCAGCTGTAAAATGATGACTTCATTGTTGAGATCTGCCAGTGCTCCCCAGGGGTCCCAGTGTTGTTGCAGTTCTAGAGCATTGGCTCTGGAGACATAGAATCATAGAATAATAGAAATGTAGAGTTGGAAGAGACCACACAGGCCATCCAGTCCAACCCCCTGTCATGCAGGAACACCCTCAAAGCACTCCCGACAGATGGCCATCCAGTCTCTGCTTAAAAACCTCCAAAGAAGGAGGAGACTCCACCACACCCCGAGGCAGCAGATTCCACTGCCGGACAGCCCTGACCATCAGGAGGTTCTTCCTGAGGTTCAGGTGGAATCTCCTTTCCTGAAGCTTGAATCCATTGCTCCTTGTCCTGGTCTCTGGAGCAGCAGAAAACAAGTCCTCTCCTTCCTCTACATGGCATCCCTTCAAATATTTAAACATGGGTCTCATGTCCCCTCTTAACCTTCTCTTCTGCAGACTAAACATACCCAGCTCTCTAAGTCTATCCTCATAGGGCATGGCTTCCAGGCCTCTCACCATTTTGGTTGCCCTCCTCTGGACTTGCTCCAGCTTGACCATGTCCTTCTTGAATAGGGGTGCCCAGAACTGGACACAGCATTCAAGATGAGGTCTAACCAAAGCAGAGTAGAGGGGTACCAGTACGTCCTTCGATCTAGACACCAGACTCCTATGGATGCAGCCGAGAATTCCGTTGGCTTTCTTGGCTGCTGCATCACACTGCTGACTCATGTTCAGCTTGTGGTCTATGAAGACTCCTAGATCCCTTTCACACGTCCTGCTATCCAGCCACACGTCCAGCCATGCCAATTGCTACATCCTCAAAGCAAATAATCTTGAGCCCAAATCAAATTCAACATTCCATGGATGCAGGAATCACCGGCCATTCCAATCTGGAAATGGTGTTTTAGCATGCACCTTCCTCTAGGGACGAGCATTTCGATGCCGCTACAACAGCCTTTAATAATGGAATCAATTTCTTCCTCTAGCCATTCCCCAACCTGCTCCAAAAGCAAGCCCAAAAAGACAAACACCCCCCCCCGTCCAATCAAAACTCTACTCCTGTCTACATAATTCACCTATCGGGACCGCAAATTTCCATAAACATGCTGATTTTCAAAAGCCAGGTTCCATTATGTTATCTGTCATTTTATTATGGTGGGGGGGATTTCTAAGCCATTTATTTTTATGTCTATACATCGTAGTTGGTGAGTTGGCAGCGGCCTAAGAGCATAAAACTGACAAGACACAGGAGCGGAGTGCAAAAACTGTCAGCAGGAGCAGCAGCCTGTGAAATTAACATGATATCGAAAGCGTCAATGTTTATTTACTGGAAATATCTGGATGAAATGCAAGAGGCAGCGGAGGGCAGCGCCGGAGGAAGGGGCCGGCGGCAGGGCGAATTGGCTCCGGAGGCTCAGACCGGCAACGGGTCAGTCACATTCTGCCCTCGGAACCTAATGACAGCAAATGCTTGCTGCCTTGCAGGAAGAACCTACCGGAGCACAGAAGGAAAAATCACTGGATTCCATACGCTTAACAAAAGCAGACCCTTGAGATTTGTGGTGAGGAAAAGAAAAAAAAAAGGAATCTCATCTCAAGAATGTGTGTGATTGTGAGGCTTATGGGGTGTTTTGGAGTAAAAAGAGACCAGGATCCATTTATTTATTTATTGGTAAATTCATATTTATTAATTTTCATATCAATTCATTCATGACAACAGGAGGAAAAAAAGAAAGGAAAAGAAAGAGAAAAAAAGGAAACATATGATTTGTAAACAATATATAAGTACAACTAAGGCTAAAACTAAACTGATTAATCGAAATTAAAACTAAGACGGAATACTAAAACACATTATGAAAACACCAATCTATTACCATAAATGCAGAACATAAGCCACCTAACAACATTAAATAACTAAAACACAAAAGGACTCTGACTCCCGCAAACTGTAATGAAAAAGAAAAGCCAATTAATAATAATAAGGAAAATATGTTTGTTTTATGTTATCAATGAATGATAATAATAATAATATAATAAAATGATGATGATGATGATGATGGTGATGATGATGATGATAATTGTTGATAACCGGTACTTCACAATTCACAGTTATATCAATGTAAGGACTTTGTAAAAGCCTTGTGGAAGGAGGTATCTTGGCTCTTCTTTTGCAATGCATTTGTCATGGATGTGCACGGACAGGCCAATGACTCCCAGTTTATCCTGATCACTGACTGACCATCTGGACACACTATTCAACTCCCACTGTATTTATAATTTGCCAAGCAAGGTGCGATCCATCTATGGAGAATGAGACACATGTAGCCATGCTCTCAAGCTTTTGCACATTCTCTTTGCATAGGGCGAAGTGTAGGGTCTGTGGGATTTGGAAGGGAAGTTCTACTTCCTCTCTCCACATGTGTCTGGTGGATTCCATATCCACGAGGTGGTGCCTCTGCTACCAGTTTTAGTTCAGACTAAAGAAACTATCCAAGGCTGTTGGGAAGTTGAGTAGCTTGGATACCTTCTTAAAAGCTGGTACTAAAACTCAGAGTGGATTTGCTGCCCCAATGACACGGAAACCACCAGCATCCATCCCTTGTTCTCGTTTTAAGGAAACACACACACAGAGGGATAAATACTGCACTTGCTGCAACGTTTCTATTTTCTTAAATCACTCATGCCAGGGTCTCCTTTTTTTTTCCAAATGCAGATCTCTATGTTTTCAAGTCATTGGCTTGATTAATAATTCACAATCCTGTTCATTAACTCAGGGCCCAGTGACACGCCAATCGTTCCTTGGCAACTTTGGAACGCCTCGGTTGTGACTTGGCTCTTTGCAGATACTTGGGATCAATACTGAGTTAGCTATCAATTGCTGGATCATCCAGTGTGGTGAGACATTGCAGGATCACCCTCCCTGAGAAGATGAGAAGCTTTCAAATATTGGGATTAGCTAATTTACTGAGAAGGAGAGCGCTGAAAAATGCATTGAAGACAAACTGTGGTGCAAACCACCTTCACAGAAACACAGAAGTGAGGGAGAGGTTGGTGGCAGGGCATCTAGTCCAACTTCCTGTTCAGTGGAGGAAATTCAGAGTGAGAACACAGATGGCAGATGACCATCCAGGTTTGCTTCTGGGGAGCTCGCTTCCAAAAACTCTCTGTCCTCAAATTCTAGCATTGCAGAGCATGAGATATGGAAAATGGTTTCCATCTAGAATGTCGGCATTTGCTTTGTTTGCCTTCCCTGGGTCTCTTTGGCTGCCTCTTTTCTTTGGATACCCAAACTCCATTTCTAGATTTCTGAAGTTCTCATTGGCTGCATGGCTAGAAATTTTGGAATGGAAGCGAAATTTCATAGGAAGGGCAGAGGTATTATCGGGGGGCAATGCCCTCCTTTTGCTCTCCCTCCCCGTAGCTACACCCCTGCCTGCAGCTCAGCAAGGACTGTTGTGAAAACTCATGGCTACTCTGTGAGGCCTGCTCTACTTATGCTAAGGGGGGTCAGGGACAGCCAACACAATGTGCTGCCCAAAGTAAAGAACAAAATGGTGGCCCATTTGAGTTACTTAAGACAAACTGGGCCCCCGCAGGCAGTTCAATCTTTCTTCACTACTAGTGATGGGAGACCGTTCTCCACAGTCTGCAACTGAAGCCTAGCTTAGGAGCCACAGGGCAAGCTTCTTTCATAGAATCATAGAACTCTAGAGTTGGAAGAGACCCCAGGGGCCATCCAGTCCAACCCCTGCTGTGGAGGAACACACATCAAAGCATTCCCAACAGATGGCCATCCAGCCTCTGCTTAAAAACCTCCAAAGAAGGAGACTCCACTACGCTCCGAGGCAGCAGATTCCACTGCCAAACAGCTCTGACCATCAGGAAGTTCTTTCTGAGGTTCAGGTGGAATCTCCTTTCCTGCAGCTTGAATCCATTGCTCCTTGTCCTGGTCTCTGGAGCAACTTCCCCCCCAATGCCTTGCTACCATGTCCCAGCATCCACTAACTGAGATGATGTCTTTAAATCTACTTAATCGCAGGCCAATCGGAGGATGGAGGAGGTAGAATCTGGCACAGGTAATATGGATGGGGTGTTTGTGTTCAGTCTTTAGCAGCAGAATTTAAGAAGGATATCTGGACAAGCTGAAACATGTCCAGTGGAGGGCAACTAAGATGATAAAAGGCCTGGAAAGCAGGTTCTATGAGGAATGACTAAAGGATCTGGACAAGTTTAGCCTAGAGAAGAGAAGACTGAGCGGTGATGTGATAACCATCTTCCAGTGTTTGAAAGGCTGTCATATGGAAGAAAGAGCAATCTTATTTGCTGCTGCTGCAGGGCAAGACTTGAGCCAATGGATTCATAGAACAAAAAGAAAAAGGAAAAAAAGAAGAAGAGAGTTTCGCTAAATATTTGGAAGAACAGTAAAAGCCATTTGACAGTATGGTGTGATGGCATTTTCATTTTTTTCCCCCTGTAATGGGCTATTTTAGGTCCAAAAGAGGGCCTTTTTTAGCAACAGGAAGTGACCAGAAGTCTGTGGAAGTCTGTTTGAGAAAGAAACGGGCCATTTCTGCACTGGACTGCTATAGTGCTATTATTCCACGTTCAACATCCTATGGAATCCTGGGGTTTGCAGTTTAGGGAGGGGCCTTTGAGGTTTCCATAGGATATTGAAAGTAGAATAACAGCACTGTAACAGTCTAGTGCAGAAATAGGCAGAGTCTAAAACAGGGCAGGGGCCATTTCCGCAATGGCCTGTTATAGCGCGATGATTCCACTTGCAACCTCCTCTGGAATCCTGGGGTTTGCAGTTTCGGGAGCGGCCCACCAGCCCCTCCCGAAACTGCAAACCCCAGGATTCCAGAGGAGGTTGCAAGTGGAATCATCGCGCTATAACAGGCCAGTGCGGAAATGGTCAGGGCCTTCACCCTAGATCATGGTTAAAATGCCCCCCATACCTTCTATAGGGTATTTGGGGACATTTCAGGGGAAAATATAGTTTTGAAAGACTTTGACCCTGGGAGGGGCTGGAAAAGCACAAAAATCCTGCCCTAAATGAAAATATAAAATAGATGCAGCCATGGAATGCAAAGTCCACTATGGGGAATCTACCCTTCCATTCTCTCCTGAATCTGTTCTTTAAGCCATTTCCCCTAATTCAAGGTGATCAGGGCCCACTTCTTATCTCCGGCAAACACAGTCCCTCTCCCTTCCAGCGCCTTCCCCAAATTGAACTGATATGCACAGCCCCTTCCTTAGGGCTTCCCCACTCACCAGGCCAAACCAATATTTCATAAGGGTTACGTGGTGCTACACCAGAAAGATCTTGTCTGTTCTGTAGATTAAGCCCAGCTCTTCCAAGGTTGCTTAAGCAGCCCATAAATAAGCAAAGCAAGATATCTCTTAACCGAGGGAAGAGGGCAAAGTTTAATAGGATTCCAGAGGGATTAGACATCTCTATGAAAAGCTATTCTTGCAAGCAGAGCTGCAGTTACTCAGGCTAAGAGAAACATTTATCAAGACTCATAATTTAGAGTAGAAGCCAATCGGCGCCTCTTTTTTGGTGTGAACACCCACCACTTGAGCAGAGCGGTGTGCTTCCTTCTCTCCAGGAAAAGATGTAGGCAGCTCAGACGATAAATCATTTAGCCCAGAATACTTCAGGTTGAAGTTGATTTATACCCCATTGTATAAACGCATTAGCTGTAAGTCAGAGGAGCTGAAGAAGAAGCAGAAGGAATGCAACTTCCTCTGGAAATCCGGTGTGTGTACGTGTGGGTGGGTGTTTTGGAGCTAGAGAGTTAAAATCAGAAAGGACTTTTGGGTTCAGATCAAACAGACCTCCTAGTTCAGCATCCAGGGGCAAGCTGTTGGCTTCCATGTCAGAAGGACGGTAAATCCATTCCAGGTTTTATCTTCATCATAAGTAGCCGATAAAAGATTTCTCCTGGTGTTTTTTGCACAACCTCCAACAATTTCTTTCCTCTCTTTTTTAAAGCCTGTATTTCTGTGCAGAATAATTTCCCCAAACGTTTCAGGATGTGCGAATACCGTTTCTTCTCTTTATTATTCTTCCAGACTGGATTTCCTAAATGATGAGAAACTCATTTTTCAGCCAGGAAATGAATAAGAGTCAATATTCTTTTCCTTCCCTATTTCCCAGTTCTTACTTCCCCGCTTTTTAAGCTTTTATGGTAATAAGTGTGAATTTTAACAAGCCCTGGCAGATGTTTGCCCGTGAAACTCTTGACGGAAAGCTGTGGCCGATCCACCAGGGATGTTGCCTCATATCAGACCACATCACTTCCCTGTCTTTGGCTGATGTTTTTCTGCGTTGAGCTCAGTCTGTTGACATTTGATTTGCTTGTGTCGTCCCGTCTTTCCCAACTGCACTCAATGAAAAATGCATCGAAGCAACCTGTTTTAAAGGGACTTAACTCTAAACCATGAAGAAACATTTGGAAATTGCAGAAGATGGGGTGGAAAAGAAAACTCAAAATGTCATAATCAAGTCTGTTTGGTTCTGCACTCGCCTGTTATAGCGCGATGATTCCACTTTCAACATCCTTTGGAATCCTGGGGTTTGCGGTTTCGGGAGGGGCTGGCCGGCTTATTTTCTTTTCTAGTGAGTCATGTCTTCTCATGATATGGCCAATGTACAATGGTGTCCATTTAGTCATCTTGGCTTCTACAGAGAGTTCAGGCTTGATTTGCTCTAGAACTCCTACATTTGTCTTTTTGGCAGTCTGGGGTCTCCATAGAACTCATTGGCATGGACAGACTTGACTTGGCTTTACATTTTAACCTTTTTCTTTTAACTCACTAATCTGTTTAGAACATTGTTTAGCCAATTTAAATTATTTTGTATTGCTTTAAGTTATTTTTATCCATTTTTATTTGATTTTCACTTGTATGCCACCCTGCAATCTCATGTTATAGGATGGTAGATAGATAGATGATAGACAGACAGATAGATAGATGGATGATTGGTAGATAGATAGATGATTGGTAGATAGATAGATGATGGTATGGTAGATAGATGATAGATAGATAGATAGATAGATAGATAGATAGATAGATAGATGGATGATTGGTAGATAGATGGTAGATAGATAGATGATAGATAGATAGATAGATAGATAGATAGATAGATAGATAGATGGATGGATGATTGGTAGATAGATGGTAGATAGATAGATGATAGATAGATAGATAGATAGATAGATAGATAGATGATTGGTAGATAGATGATAGATAGATAGATAGATAGATAGATAGATAGATAGATAGATGATTGGTAGATAGATAGATGATGGTATGGTAGATAGATGGTAGATAGATGGATGATAGATAGATAGATAGATAGATAGATAGATAGATAGATAGATAGATAGATGATGGGTAGATAGATAGATGGTAGATAGATAGATAGATGATTGGTAGATAGATGATAGATAGCTAGATAGATAGATAGACAGACAGACAGACAGACAGACAGATAGATGATTGGTAGATAGAGAGATGGTGGTATGGGAGATAGATGGTAGATTGATTGATAGACAGACAGACAGACAGACAGACAGACAGATCAACAGATCAAAAGATTGATAGAGAGACTGGAAATCAGATTATTTGGTTCATGTGCCAACAGCCAGTTGCAGAATCATAGATAAGGTCATTCAATTTCCACATCATGTCAATTTCACATTTATTTCACATCTCTTCGTTCAGAAGGCCATCCCATCTGATTTCTGAATTTGTCTGCCATTTTGATATCTAGATGCATTTTATTTTTCCTGGACTATGTACACAGAATTTTTGCCCACAGCATTTTCTAAGAGGTCCAGAGCTTCCTGGGCAATTTCAAAATGTATGTCGCCTGGAAGATAATTATGTTTTAAGCCAAACCTGGGTCCAGGAAGTGCAAATTAGATTGTTGCACTTAAAAATACAGACTGAAAGAACTTTTCCTTCATCACAATCTGTAGGTTTTCCCCTGTTCCAGTGGTTCTCAATCTTTAGTTCCCCAGATGTTTTGGACTTGGGTCTTTCAGAATTGCCTCTCATTGAAAATGCGGACTGGGGGCTTCTGGAAGCTGAAATCCAAAATTTCTCACGTGCTAAGGGTGGAAAAGGCTGGTTTCACCACAGAGTTCCTGAATGCTGCCTGATTTTGGAAGCTAAGCAGAGATGTGTCTGGTTAGTATTTGGATGGGAGACCACCATAGAGTAGCAGGGGCCTCTGGGCATGGCTAGGAAAAAATCCTGCAGGAAACTCTGCTGAGGCATTGCCAGTTGGAGTTAACAGTACTGGAAAAATGGACCAGTGGTCTGATAATTTCAGTTCTATTGAATTTTAGTGGAACTTTTGAAAACATGACTAACTCTGGCTTTGGCAGGTTTGACTGTTCCTGACTAATGTGGTTAGGATTAGAATATCTGTCACTTTTAAGCAGAACCGAGGGGGGAAATGTCTTCCGTCCAAATGTGCAAATCCAGTCCAAGAATTTACTTCCTGTGACAAATCTATGCATTTGCATCGGAGCTTTCAAGAGCATTGCTTGCGCTGAATGGATTCTGCATAATTCTTTTGATTTGCGGTTCTTTAATGACCTAACAATATGTGATTTGCAGCTTTTGCCATTCCTAATTTTAATATTTAAACAAACAGTCACACAGCAGTAACAGGTTCTTTATGCTTAGGAAGCCCAAGTTGCTTAATTATTCAGATAACGAATTACAAATAGGAGATTATGAATTCATGAATGGCCAAGCATGAATTGCGGAGGAGAGAGAGAGAGAGCAGGGGATGCAATGAATTCATTCGGCAACTTTTGGGATGGGTTTGATTCTAACGATGTTGGAAGGATCCTCTTGCAGACTTTATTTTGCTCCTGCTGAATTAGTGAGATTAATTTTAATTCTTTAAACACACACACACACACACAGAGTTTTTGTTTTCATTCTCTTTTCTTAAAATTAAATAACAACAACGGGACTCCAGCTTGAGTCGTGCCTCTGTATTTTTAGAAACAGACCTGTTTTTCTTCTTCCACGTTCTGGGCTTTGGGAGCACCTCTTGCCAACGTTACATTCACTTCAGTGACAACAAACATTTCCAGACAGTGGGGGGAATAATAGCTCTTGCAGCCAGCGTATGCTGGGGAATATTCTTGTCCTTAGACTCAGGTTGCAGCCATCCAGGGCTAAGAAGGAAAAGACGGTGGCTGATATTCACTGCTGCAGTTACGGATTCGTAACCTGGGCCATTTCCACACTAGCTTGTTATAGTGCAATGATTCCAACATCCTCTGGAATCCTGGGGTTTGCAGTTTTGGGAGGGGCCAGCCGGCCCCTCCCGAAACTGCAAACCCCAGGATTCCGGAGGATGTTGAAAGTGGAATCATTGTGCTATAACAGGCTAGTGCGGAAATGAAAGTTATGGATCTGTAACTGCTCTAATCTTATCCAGTCACTGCCCACTTAGCTCCCTAAGCCATTCCTCATAGGGCTTCATGGTTTCCAGGTCTTTCACCATTTTGGTGACCCTCCTCTGGACACATCTTAAGACAAAATGTGACCCTATTATGATCATTTCTTCATCTGTGTGGTTTTTAACACCTTTACCTGAGGAAGACGCCACCAGAGTTTCCAAAGCTTGCATGATGCCTTTTGTGCTTTTTAAGTTGGCCCCATAAAGGTATGGTTGTTTTGTGGATTTTGGATTTTGTTGTATTTAAAGAAAAAGAGTAGTCTTAATAGTAAACAGAACTTTTTTGTACCTTTCCACCACAAATTTGTCAATGGTGGTGGGGGTGAACAATCCTTCTAGTTGTGCATTCGGCTTTATACACATACTGTGAAATATTTAGAGGTGAGACTTTCCACTTTGTTAGGAATAGGAAGAGTATTCAGAAATATTCAAAAAATAGTAAAACAACAACAACCTATGTCTCTCAAGTATCAGGAAACCATGAGAAGAACAGTCCCATTCTGAAGGGAATCTTTCCAGTTCAGGAATTCTTGTGCACAAAATTTTCAGATGGCATTATTTCACAGAAAACAGCATTTTTACGAATTATATGTCTCTGAGGAAATGTTTTTTTTGCACAGAAAAGGTGGTTTCCTATGCAAAAATGCCACATGCAAATTTTGTGCAGAACCAGTCCCAAACTGTGAATAGTCTTTGAAAACAGACCAGTTTTTGAAGAATTTCCTGCAGCAGGAAGAAAATGGCTAGAATTACTGGTTGCGTCCTTTGAGAATGGACTTGGTGAAGAATCACGTCTCTGCTTCTTGCTGACCTAGATGGCTACAGATGTGTCGCCGATGCCACATGCATACGACCAATGTGCTGGCAGCCAGCGCATTTATTTTATTTTTTAAAAGGACAGAAGGAACCACTTGATTTTACCTCCCCTGTGCTCTGCTCTAGATTGCCTTGCTAGCTAAACCTGCAAGAGCAACGCACTTCCCGTCACAGGGGAAAGGAACACACAAGAGATTTGCAACAGATTGCGAGACATCAGCCCCCGTTCTCTGACTTAAGGGTTCTTCCAGATGATTAAAAGAGTGGTTTTGACTTGGAAGCACACCCGGGGGAGACCCATCCGCAAGGCAAGACAGCTGCTCTGAAAGCAGATTTTTTGGGTGATGTCAAGGGCAACAAGAATGGGAAACAGAGGTATAAAAAGGTGAAGAGCAATTGGTCAAAGATTTATATGTTAATGGAAAATAATTGTAAAGGTAGATTTTTAAAAAATGTCTCCAGTAATGGTTTTCGTGGGCACTTATGGATAAGGATCTGGACTGTAAATATGGACCCCTTCTTCATTATATGATAACAGCTGCAAGAGTTTTGCTTGCTCCAACCTGGAAATGGATTGAAGCACCGGTGGCAGAAGATGGGGTTGTTAAAGGTTGCTGAACTATCCCAAATGGCCAAACTAACATGGGTTTCAAAGGATAAGCCAAATGAAAATTAATTTTTTTTGAAAGTTTGGAAACCGTTTATGGACTTTTTGAGCAATAAGAAATCAAACAATGCAATAATTTGTAGATATGGTTATTAAGAGTTTGTTAAGGAGGATCTCTAATGGGAGAATACTATTTTTCTTTCTTATATTTTCCTTCTCATTACAGTTTGGTTGGGGTGGGGTCAGAGTCCTTTTGTATTTTAGCATGTTAGTGTTTAGCCAGTTAGTAAAATAGTGTTCTAGTGAGTTAGTGTTTTTAAAAGCTTACTTAGTATGGTATTTTAATGTTAATCCATTCTGTGTTAAAATATCTGTTGGAGTTTATGTTATTTTGTATAAAAACTGATAAATCAAGCTGTTAACCTCAGTTCCGTTTAAAACAAAACAAAAGCAGGGGGACAGAGGCCGTCCATTGTCCAGCAATGGAGTGCTGAGCTAGCAGGAGGGAATTCAGCAGACAAACTGAGACAGCTTAGCAATTCAGTGGTGCTTCCCTCTTCAGGGTAGTCAAGAGTTGGTCCAAAAGTTCAGGAATCCAGCAGGCAGCAAGGTTAAACAGTCTGAGGGTCAGAGAACCGAGGCAATGAACAGGGAATGAGTGGCACACAAAGGCAAGGACTGGCAAACACACAAGTTGTTTCTGGCATTGGGTCACCATCCTCAGCCTTCTTTAAAAAGGCAGGAGCCGGCTGGCTCTCGTCCCAGCCTAACTATGGTGTCTAGATCGAGGGAGGTACTGGTACCACTCTACTCTGCTTTGGTTAGACCCCATCTTGAATACTGTGTCCAGTTCTGGGCACCCCAATTCAAGAAGGATATTGACAAGCTGGAGCAAGTCCAGAGGAGGGCGACCAAAATGGTGAGAGGCCTGGAAGCCATGAAGCCCTATGAGGACAGACTTAGAGAGCTGGGTATGTTTAGTCTGCAGAAGAGGAGGTTAAGAGGGGACATGATAGCCATGTTTAAATATTTGAAGGGATGCCACGTAGAGGAAGGAGGGGGCTTGTTTTCTGCTGCTCCAGAGACCAGGACAAGGAGCAATGAATTCAAGCTGCAGGAAAGGAGATTCCACCTGAACCTCAGGAAGAACTTCCTGACAGTCAGGGCTGTCCGGCAATGGAATTTGCTGCCTCAGAGTGTAGTGGAGTCTCCTTCCTTGGAGGTTTTTAAGCAGAGGCTTGATGGCCATCTGTTGGGAAGTGCTTTGAAGGGTGTTCCTGCATGGCAGGGGGTTGGACTGGATGGCCTGTGTGGTCTCTTCCAACTCTACATTTCTATGATTCTATGATTCTATGAACTAGCTCCTGATGCACTTGCATTTATTTGCTTGTCCATCTTTGAGGCTGCTGTTTGCCTGGAGAAGCTGACCTCTGGCCCATGACAACCAGGATCTGCTACTGGACACTACAGTACACTCAACCTTCCATATCCATAGGTTCTGCATCCATGAATTCAACCATTCATGGCTTGAAAATATTAAAAAAAATATCCAAAAAGCAAAATTTGATTTTGCCATTTTATATAAGGGATGCCATTTTACTACGCCATAGTACATATTGAGACTTGAGCATCCATGAATTTTGGTATCCAGGGGGCTGGAGTTTTGGAACCAAACCCCCGTGGATATCAAGTGCCCACTGTATTACCAAAACCACTCCCAGAAGGGTAGCCCTACTAGTCTGTTCCAGTAAAACCAGCAAAGAATCTTGCCTCACCTTAAAGGCTAACAGACATATTGTGGCATAAACTTGTATTTGTGGGAGCTTCTGTCCTAAAAATTTTGTGAGTCTTTAAGGTGCCCCGTGATTCTTTGATTTTTATTTTAAATCACAAAGACGGCAGCAGGTGACTTTCCACCACACATTCTAGGTAGCTGATGTGTTAAGCCTTTCGTGGTTTTCTTCCAGAGGGGAGCTGTTATTAATACTGTTATACAATAATAGTTATTATTAACGACATTTAATCCTCAATGGCCTGGGGCCACGTGTATGTATTAAAACACAGACTTTTAAAAATAGAAGCTTAGAAAGAGATTAAAAAACACAAGGCATTTAAACTATCAAGATCCACAGAGATTTTTGTCCAAACGCTAATAAGAGAGGAGCCTGTAGAGTTCTAAGCTGACGCTCATTTACCAGGTTTTGAACGAACCTCCGAGGCACAGTGTCAGATTGCTATTATTAAATATAATTGATTAATTATGCTGATTTCGGTAGCGACTCTGGTGTGCAAAGGCCTTTAGCTATGCATGGCGAGGAAAGGGGTCTTTAGAGAGCTGGGGAAGGTCTGAAAGAATATTACATAATGAAAAGTTCCAGGGTCAATAAAGAGAAATCCAGTCATAATTATAAAATGTCAGTTTCTCCCCCACAACTGCAGAGATAGGATACTGGCCTGTTTCCCTCCGCCTTTCAATCTACCACAGAGAGTTCCATTAATTATGGTCCAATGCTGGAATGCAATGGTTGGAACCTTGTTGTATGTGTGTGAGTTCTTCTGCAGAATTGGTTGGACATTTTTATCTGTTCCATTCAGTTCAGGGTTGCGGCAGCAGAGCTGGTCATGCAGTTTTGGAGTGTGCCAAAACCCTTGGGATGGAATTCTGTTTAGGGACATGGGCATGTGCACCTCTCCATTATGCACGCAGGTGTTCTTTCTTTGGAGGTTGTGGGGAATGGTTCTCCCCTTCTTCCTTCTGCAGCACACAAATCCCCCCCCTCTGACTTCCACACTACAGAGTTATAGTGCTATTATTCCACTTTCAACATCCCGTGGAATTCTGGGATTTGTAGTTTACCAAAGCAAGAGAGCTCTCTGGCTGAGAATTCTAAATGCCCCTCCCTAAACTGCAAACCCCAGGATTCCATAGGAGGTTGAAAGTGGAATAATGGCACTATAACAGTGTAGTGTGGAAAGGACCCTAGTGTAAAACAGGGGTGAGCAACTGTGAGAGGCTGTGTGTATGCGTGTGCTTAGCTGAAGGACATCTCTTCAGCATCTCTTCGGCTGAGATTTCTGGCAGAACGTTTGGCACAACTGTGGTCCCAGGGCCAAAGGAGAGGTAGCACTAAATGCATTACTGGCAACCGTGTCCATTGAAACAGAAAGCAATTGTTTTCTGCTGTCAACAATGTGAAGATAGGAATAGCACACATAGGCCATTTCTGCACAAGAGTGTTATAGCACTATGATTCCACTTTCAACATCCTATGGAATCCTGGGGTTTGCAGTTTCAGGAGAGGCCAGTCGGGAGGGGCCAGTCTTGTGCAGAAATGGCCATACAGTTGGCACTCCATATTTGCATGTTTGACTTTCACGGATTTGATTGTTCGTGAGTTTCTCCTACCCCTGCCCACCCCCACCTCAAAAGCTTCTTTTCTGGGGAAACCTTCCCTCTTGGCAGCTCTGATCAGAGCATGCAGCCCTTTAAATCCTCACCTCTGTTCCCTGCCCCCCAGCTATGTTGCTCTGATAATGGGAGGGCCCATTATCACACCTGCATGCTGTGACGCATGCAACACCCACTGGGGCAGCTACAAGGACTTTACAGTATGGCAGTGAGAACTTATATGGCTAAGTGCAGCCACATGTGGATGTTTAAACTATATTGAGGGGGTGTTGGGCTGAGGTCAGATGCAATGGTATGAGTGTGCTTTGCAAGTGGACATGTATATGCATTGCACGTGGATATACAGACAAATTTGTTTGCACCATTGGTGTTTTCATTCAGTTGTGCAATGTTGCCATTCAACACAAGAGCTTTGCAGCACAATAAACACACAACTCCAGTTTACTATATTCAATCCAGAACTGTTTTGGTCTGTAAGGGAGCCTCCCACTCATTTTTCTTGAAGGGAGTTCCAAAGGGGGGGTTCCAACTCAGAGAAGTCCCCACTCTTGTGATATTGCCTGATGGCACTCTACTGGTTGCAGAACAACCAATAATGGAGCTCATTGGGCAATTACTGAGCATATATATAGGGGAAGATGATCTGCTAGGTATTCTGATTTGGTGATATATGACAACAAGAAGAAAATCTTGAATATGGCTCAGGCATTTTTTAGGTAAAAATTAGCAGAGTTACTTGTTTGAACTATAACTCCCAGACTCTCCAAGCCATGCTTACTGGGAATTCTGGGAGTTGTGGTCAAAAGAAAAGTAGCTCGGCCCATTTTTACCTAATAAATACTTGAGCTGTATGCAAGGTTTTGTACTCTGGAAGTTACTTTCCCAGGCTCTGCTCTGGGATCCAAAAACCAACCCCTTCACTTGTCTTCCATTAGCTTCTGCCACCGGTTCCACCCATTTTTTTCACCTGGTTTGAAAAACACCATTTAGCAGCCAGCTTGGAAGCTGGAAAAAAACGATGTAATTATCGGTGAGGGCCAACAGCAGGGTTAGCAGCTGGGTGCAAAGCTTCTGCCGTGCCTTTATTTTAGAGCAAGATGCCCTAGTTTCCTGCTTTCAATGGCCTATCTCTAATTATCGTCCAGGATTGTTTTTCTCCCTCCTCTTTTTGTAGGGTACTAATTATGTGAGCTGTATTCAAGCATGGGGAACATTGATAAACATGATGGGCCTGCGCAAAGGTGACAGTCTAGAGAAAGACAAGGATATGGAAAAGGCAGCAGGAGGGAGAAATGGTTAGGGGGTTGTAATTGGAGTGGTGGTGAATGATAAGGGTGTTTAGGGGTGGACAGCTTGTTCTTTTTTAGGTCTGTATCTGATTCACTTGTGTTCATTCATGAATCTATTCCAGCTCCATTTTTGCAAAAGAGGGACAAATCTGCAGAATGGCTGTTGGACACACTGGTTGGGGAATCCTGGGAACTGTAGTCCTATATCTCCCTCTCCCTCTCCATCGCCTCCTTCCTTCCTTCCTTCCTTCCTTCCTTCCTTCCTTCCTTCCTTCCTTCCTTCCTTCCTTCCTTCCTTCCTTCCTTCCCTGACTTCTTTTAAAGTTTCCATTTGGGTGGCAAATTTCTTGTGGACTTTAGCCTGAATTTTAGAGAGGCTGTCCAAGGTGCTTGAATGCTATTCCAAAACAGATTCAGCATCTTAGGTAAACTTTAGACTAAACCCTGAAGCAGATTCATTACTCCACGGATATAGGAGCCACCTCTCCGTGGGGCGCTGAATCTGTTCTGGGCTTTAGTCTGAAATTTCAAGGAACTATGCAAGGTGCTTTGACCCTATTTTCCCAAATAGGTTCAGCATTTCAGGTAGCTCTTTTAAACTTTGGACTAAAACTTGGAGCAGATTTACTACCCCACTGACATAGCAGCTACTAGGCACCGGAGGTCCTGACACAGCTCACGCTCAGCCCATGAAGCTAGCATTCAGCCCCTGGTGTTCCAAGTGGCACAGAAGGGCAGCCTCACCATTCGTTCAGGTGGCTTATCCAGGCAGCATTTTAAGTGAAGCCATCCATCTTCACAACTTTGCACTTTATCACGAGGAGATGTTTTAGCGTGTGTCCGGATAGCGATGGATGCTGTAGTTTTAGCATATGATAAAGATGCTGCCGAGAAGTATCGTTTTTATGGATGTCCCTGTTTAAAAGTTCTGCCAAAATAAATTTGGGCCGTTGGATCGCAAAAATGTCTTATGACCCAGTTTGTATCTGGCAGAAGATGACATTTGGGGAACTCAAAGACTTCGAGCAATGGCCTTGTTCTGTCTCCAAGTCTTCCCTCACTGATAGAGAGCCCCGATGTGCAAATCTGTCAAGCCTGTTTCCAGGGACGGACTCCTTCTCTTACCTCTAACTCAGAGCTGTTTCTGCTCAGATTCTTTTTTTCCCCTTAATGGACAAACACCTATCCAGTTTGGAGGCTGAATTTCTTGGAAACATATATGTGTGTGCATGGCTTTCCAATAGTTTGCCTTGACCCACCCACTGATTAAAGTAAAGGTGAGAATCACACGACATTTGGGCCAGATGTGGCCCCCAAAGTGTTTTGTGGGTCCTAGGCTCTTCCAAGCCCATCTGGGTTGCCACCCAAAGCCAAAATCAATGGCTGAAAAGGGGCGATTGCTGTTCCTAGAAGAGAATTGTTGTCGTTCTTGTTGCTGTGTGCCTCCAAGTTGTTTCTGACTTATGGCAACCCTAAGGCAAAACTATCATGGGGTTTTCTGGGGCTGAGAGTGTGTGATGTGCCCAAGGTCGCCCTGTGGGTTTCCGTGCCTGAGCAGTTAGGCCATTTCCACACTAGCCTGTTATAGCGCTATGATTCCACTTGCAACATCCTATGGAATCCTGGGGTTTGCAGTTTCGGGGGGGGCAGTGGGCCCCTCCCAAAACTGCAAATCCTAGGATTCCATGGGATGTTGATAGTAGAATCATAGCGCTATAACAGGCTAGTGTGGAAATTTAGTCCAGTGCTCAAACCACTAAGGCAGGAGTTGGCAACTGTGAAGGGTACAGGGGCTATTTGACTTCCCGGTGCCCACCCGGCAAGTCACACCTGTGCATTTCAGCACATCCAAAGGAACACAACAGCACTTCTGGTCACCATTTTAGCCAAGTTTCATGTACTCTTTTTTTTTCTTTTTTAAGCCAGGGACTCCTCCGAGGAGAATTGTTTAACCGAATTACAGTGACGAGAATTTGTATATTAATATATACAATGCATTATTATATCAAGAAATCATTATCTCAGTTCGTACCTCTGCTAATGGCTTGGAATTTGTGAATCTAATTTTAGCAGTCTGCTTCTCTCGTCCTTCTCCCTATTCATGCCAGTTCCAAAAGATTAAAAAAAAAAAAACCCAAACCCAATCGAACATGATTCCAGTAATCAGACTACAGTAAGCATGGTGGGTTCATCTTTCTCGAGAGAATTTCAGACCCTCCCTCTAGGAAACTGCACTGGCAACCCTGACATTGATCAGGAACTTTTCATTGCTTTGCAGTGGTTTAAACCACACCACACTTTATGGTAACCAGCTGTGAGTATTATGATAATACATCTTCAAATTATTATCTTTTTACTGCCCTTGGCTAAAGTTCTAGCCTGGTGTAAAGGGAGATTTAGGAAATTTTCTTTGCTGGGCTAATATTTCTTTTAGTGTCATCTGTAACAACCAGTGATGAGATTGGGAAAAGAGCCATCTTCATAACATCAGATCCTGCTGCCTTTCCCAATACTTTCCAGTTAAATTTTGACTGCTTCAAATTTCAAAGGTTATAAAAGAGGGAGGCAAAGAGAGAAGAAAAAGTGTCTTGTAGCACTGATGAGTTTTAAGGTGCAATCCTAAAAATAATTAGGAGACTGCATGTTTTTAACAAATTGTAAGGAGATGTTGAACTCTTATCTTCCAAATTGCACTGTGGATAGCTTTTTTAAAGTTCTGACTAAAATCCAAAATGGATTTATCACCCAAGGACTTGCCCACCACTGCTGCCACCCTAAAAGCAAAGGCATGGAGGAAAAAGTGACCAGGGGGCTCACTTTTTTTTGAAAATGGTTTGCATTTTCCTAATCTTGCAAACCATTTTAGGAGTCAAGTCAAGAAAATGGCCGGCAAAGTCCAGCTCTAGATGAGCAAGAAGTGCTCAGCACTCCATGCTGATGGGCTAGGAAGGCCCAATTCTCTGTGGAGCCTGCGCCGCAGTCCTCGTAAAAGGTATTGAACAGCCAACGGGATTTATGGGCTGGTCAAGGAGCCTTCAGTCGTAAATGTCGTTCCCTGCTCGGTGCCCATAACTCTTGATTTCTCTCTCATGCTGATGGAAGGAGATTCACCTTCTACCTTGCCTCCTGAGAAGATAAAAGCAGGGAGAAAGAGGGATGGGTTGGAGATACAAGCAGGCCCAGAAGGAAAGGAGAGGCATGAAGGAGAAGAGTTGGAGCAACATGGCTGAACCATAAGCAAGGCTGAAGCAGGGATATAAAGAGTACTTAGAAATTGTCTTGATGAGAAACAAGACATCCCACGAAGAAAATACCCTAATCTCACAAGATTTTTCATCTTTTGGACTTTTATTATTAGCACTGTTACATTTGTGTGTGTGATTTTGGTTCCTGACTGGCTAGACGGATCGATATGTATCTATCCATCTATCCGTCTAGCCGGTCAGGAACCGAAATCACACACACAAATGTAACAGTGCTAATACACTATTTATTAGGAGTGTGATGCGTTGTACAGGACTTCAGTGAGCGAATTGAAAGCAATGAGCAGAAATTAAACATTAGAAGCAAAGGATTCTTTTCCCACAGCAATAGGCATCAAGAGACCTTGAAAGAGCCCAGCTCAGGATGGTAGTTCTTATCAGTGCTGCATTCCTAGCTTTGTTTACCTAACGGTCTCTGGTTCCCATCCTTGGTTACAAGCAAGCAGCTAATTAACTACTACTACATGTCCCATACTGAAATATGGAGGGCTACCCGACAATCCGTCTGTCTGTCTATCTATCTATCTATCTATCTATCTATCTATCTATCTATCTATCTATCTATCCATCCATCCGTCCACCCATCCATCCATCCATCCATCCATCCATCCATCCATCCATCCATCCATCTATCTTTGCACACAACCCCTCTTTTGTTTCTTAAACAAAGTACTTGTATATACTGGGCTGTGAGCTCTCCTTAGCTGGCCAGGCAGAGGCTGGTGGAGGAAGAGGACCAGAGATGGTTTTTTTAAGGGCTGTGCAGCCTGATAGGAGCCACCGAGAGGAAAAGTTTCCCCAGAAAAGACGCACTTGAGGTGGGGATGGCAGGGGTTGGAAAAACTCACCAATAATCAAATTTGTGAAAATTCAACCCACAAATGTGGAGCACAGGCTGTGTTAAGAAATGAGAGTTTGGTGCAATTTTTCTCCCGGTATGAGACCCAGCATGGTGTTGTGGGTTCGATTCCCTGCTAGGCCATGGAAACCACTGGGTGACCTTGGGCATGTCACACACTCTCAGCCCCCAGAAAACCTCATGATAGGTTTGCCTTAGGGTTGCCATAAGTTGGAAACAATTTGAAGGCGCACAACAGCGACAACAACAGAATTGGTGTAGAGATGTCCAGCAAAGATACGTTGGGAATGATTTGAAGGACTAGTACAACAAATTCAAACACCCTGAAGCGTTAGGAGAAATTACGCTATGGAGATTTTTTGTTTCTTGGTGCACAAAGCGCCAATTTGCTTTACAGAATAATTTATCTGCAGTATTTTGGGACATTCCAATATGAGGGACATATTTGGAGAAGCAGCAGGGAGAAAACCACTGTACTGTAATTGTTTACTCTTGCATGCCATGACAAAATAGTGGAACGGTTGCATCCTATTCCCACTTGTAATTCAGGTCCTAGTCTCAGTCCTTCCAGCTCGGTGGTACATGCTGTTTACTAGGACAAGCCTTTAGAGCAAAACCAATAAAATAGAAACAGAATCTTGTTGCAAGCCCAGGCGTGGAGACATTTTTAGTGCGCCTGTTGCTCTTAAAACAAAGGAAGTGAAAAACATCTCCTGAACAGGTAGGACTTTGCCGAGGGAAATAAGCGGGCTTCCCGTTTCCTTGTGTTTCTTCTGTTCCTTCAGGGGATGAAGCGGTAGATGAAATAAAAAATATCTTCAGCCAGTGAAAATATAATAACATGCTGGTAAAGCTGCTTCATCTCCAGGGCCATCCCAGCCTTGCTGAATCCTCATAAGGCTAAGAGTAGATAAAAAGAAAAAGAGAAAGAGAGAGACAGAGAGAGAGAGCGAGTGAGAGAGAGAAACTACAGTTGCAAAACCAGAGATTAATTTGGAAGGCACATAAAAGATGGAGTCAGTTCAGTTCACTTCAGATTTTTTAGGATTTCCTAGCAGCTGGGTGAGTTGACAAAGCTCATCTCTCCGAGTCACACAGGACTTAGAGAGAACTTTCTTGTTGGTTTGTTTTTCCCTTTTCCTAACCTAGCATTTGTTCTTTAGATGGCAAAATTGGAGATGCTATATTTATGGCTGTTTTTCTATGAAATAGGAGCAAGCTCAGAGAGTCTAGGGGCGGTGCACGGACCCATTTTCAACTTCTCCGCCTTGCCTCTTATTGCAAAACCAGAAGTAATCAAAATGGGTATTTATTTGGGTTGAAATGACTATTTTGGGGTCAAGCTAGTAGGGGAAGGAGAGGGCAACCCCTGCAGCAGGGGTTGCCTTTGCCTTCCCCTGAGGCTGAGAGAGTGTGACTTGCCCATGGTCACCCAGTGGTTTCCCATGACTGAACAGGGATCTGAACCCTGGTCTCCAGAATAAGAGTCCAACATTGGCACTGGCTCTCACAAAGCCAGAAATCCTGTTTAAAAAGGGTAGAGAGATGAAGATGAGAAGGAACACTTCATCTGCTGGGGTTTAGGCCCAGGACTGCCGTGGTTAAAAGGCCATGCAAGGATTAAGGAGGCCCCAGAGAAGGATGCAGCCGGCTTTTCGGCTCTGCCTTCTGGTACTTTGCCAGTCAGTTCCTGTGACCTTGCGTGAAAAACCACTGCCAGCTTTTCATGATGGAGATGAAAACTCCAGCTGGAGGAGGAAAGCCACACTTAACGGCCTGAGATTTATTGTCCCCCTCCCCTCGGTTTCCCCCCCTGTTTTTACGAGGCACATAAATGTCTTCAAATCCGGGGGAATAATTAGATACTTGAGACATTGTTTCTATGCAGGGCAGGCGACATTCTCTTTTCCTTTCTCCCAGGCAGGCTGGAGGAACACACACACACACACAAACATACACACATGAGTTTCCAGACCTTAGCGTCCAGCCTCTGTTCTTCAGTCATCTGGCCCCCGGAGGAGGAATCTCAGGGCAATAGCACTGCCTTGAAAATGACGTGTGCTTATTCTTTATTCTTCAAAGTCATAGGCTATGAGAATGTTGCATATAAAAGTAAAATACACGAAAGGAGCAGACTGCAACATTAACCAGGAGCCCTGGTGGTGCAGTGGTTAAATGCCTGTACTGCAACCACAAGGTTGTGAGTTCGATCCTGCCAGGCTCCAAGGTTGACTCAGCCTTCCATCCTTCCACAGGTCGGTAAAATGAGTACCCAGTTTGTTGGGGGCAATTAGCTAAAACACATTGTAAACCGCTTAGATAACACTTAGTTGATAAGTGGTATAGAAATAAATGCTATTGCTATATTTGTAGGCATATGCATTATACCGTGTGTTCTTGGCCCCTTGTAGCTGCAAGTTGCTTTAGGATAGGAATGGAAAGAATGTTTAAAAAGAGTAATTGGCTGCCGGGATCATGCAGTGAAAGATTCTTTCCAATTTCTTATCAATACATTCATCAGTCAGACCCAATTAAAAAAAAAAGTTCAGGCTTGAGTTGAATCTTTACCTTTACGATGTCTTGCTGCTGGCTCTTACAGTGGGCTGTAGTGTCTGGACCAGGAAACTATACTGAGTTACATAGACATAACTGTAACTGGTACAGGATATCTGTATATGTCTTTAAGGAAGGAGAGTGCAGCATTTCTGCCTCTTGGCGATACAGTGAGACAGCGAGTGCAAATAAATTGTGGAGTTAAGGGGAATGGAGGCATCTGTTTTCCTCCCTTTATGGTACAAAAAAAAATGTTCAGTGCACATTCCAATGTTTTTCCCCACTTCTCCCCTTCTGCTTTAATCATATTATGGCTAAAAGAGAAGACAGAAAAAAGAAGAGTGGGAACATTACAGATAAAGGACTGTCATAGATCATATTTAATCATAGACAGAGCTTCTCTGCTCTCATCAATCACTTGGTAATCAGAAATTCAGGAGATACCAGTATCTCCATCCTAGAAATCAGGCAATGGAGAGAGTCTAGGGCCATTTCTGCACTACATTGTTATAGTGCTATTATCCCACTTTCAACATCCTAGAGAATCCTGGGGTTTGTAGTTTAGGGAGGGGCCTTTAGAGTCCTCAGCCAGAGAGCTCTTTGGCCTCAATAAACTACAAATCTCAGAATGCCACAGGATGTTGAAAGTGGAATAATAGCACTATAACAGTGTAGGGCGGAAATGGCCTAGGCACGGAGGCAGTTGGTGGCTTGTGCATCACCTGTGAAAGTGTTCTGGGTTTCAGTCTTTAAATGAGCTATCCAAGGTGCTGAAACCTAACTCCACAAAAGTTCTCAGCCTATTTGAGCAAGGAGATAAGGTCCAGCATCTTCCACAGATCCTTTAAATTTCGGGCTAAAATCCAGAGTGGATACACTGCCAGAAGAACCACGAGATGCAACTGTCCATACATTGTGTGTCTGTCTGGTGTCAGAACATGACAGGCAGGAAAGAAAGTTGACCATCACTGGCCTTCGATCTGAAACAGATGGAATTTCTGGTCCCATTGCTCCTCCATCATTGCTGCTTCCAAGATGGTGGGAAGAAAGAAAGTGGCGTGCTGTGGGTGGATCCAGAGAGGCATGTGATCGCCTGGATCCCAAGCCCTACTGTTCCCCTACAATGAGGGTGGGCAACTGCATGGGAGAACAAGATCCAATTCGCCCTCAGGCCACCCTCTGGACTGCAGTGTCCCAAGAATAAGCCCAAACACCTCCTGTTGTCTCTGCAAGCCCTTTCAAAATGGCAGCAATGGGGATTGTCACCATTTTGAGAAGTGCTGTAGATGAAAATGTTTTTTTTTTTAAAGGTAGTACCCCTGTACTACCCTTTCTGGGGTGCTTGTGGAAATGAAGCAGGGCTATGGAGGGAGAGTTCTGCATGGTTGGGTATAAAAACTGCCTGAAAATCATGCCATTTTTTTTTTTAAATGGAGAGGGTTCTGAGGATTTGAGAGATGAAAAGGCTTCAGGAATCACAAAGGTAAGATCCATAGGCCCTATGCAACCCACAGGCCACACTATGTACTATCCTTC
The DNA here is from genome assembly GCA_948474755.1 of Ctenosaura bakeri. Classification (NCBI taxonomy): domain Eukaryota; kingdom Metazoa; phylum Chordata; class Lepidosauria; order Squamata; family Iguanidae; genus Ctenosaura; species Ctenosaura bakeri. The sequence goes on along the minus strand of CAOLHI010002794.1, from coordinate 14,100 downwards.
CCTAAAAGACCCCTGCCAAAGAAGGGGAAATGGCATTAGATTTGGAGCTGGTGCAATCGTTTACCTCTAATGGAAGCCAATGGATGGGAATTTTTTAAAAAACGGATGACCAATGACAAAACAAGTGGCATGGGAGAGAGAAGAGCTTGCTTCGCCCTCTTCCTGAGCTCCTGCAAGACAGCAAGGACTTAGAACCAGGGCGAGGAGCCTCTTTCAGCCAAGGGAGGTCTGAATTCAAGTTCAGAGACATGCTTGAGGGTCACATTCCAGGGGTGAGAGTGGCCAAAGGAAAAAGAGGTGGGCCCAAAATGCCAGCATAATTTAATTTTTAGCTCTCACTGCTAGCAAGGATGCCTTAGGAGAGACATTTCAGTCTTCTTGACTGGTGAAATTACTTTACAAAAGCTGAGGAACCACCCAATGGTGGTGGCACGGGGAAAGTGGCATGGAGTTCTCCAGATGCCCAGATTGAGATTCCCGAAGGGCCACAATCAGCTTCAAGGGCTAAATTTCCCTGTTTTTGGTTTAGGAGATGGGGTTTTTCTTTCCAGTGAAGCAACCCATGTGGTGGGATCATCCACATGATGTGGAAGTGTCCTTTGACTGCTCTGATCTTGGGGACGATCCTGTATTGAAACTAATGTGATCTGTATTGTTGGGTTATGAATGTGAGATATCCGTATGTGAATGTTCCAGTGATATGGAGATCTCTTATCTGGCCTTGTTGTTATTGTTTCTGCTGTGTGTCTCCAAGTCACATCTGACTTCCGATGACCCTAAGACCAGGTTTTCCGGGCAAGATTTGTTCAGAAGGAATATGCCATTGCCTTCCTTCAAAGAATGTGATTTTCCAAGGTCTCCAGTGGGTTCTTCATTGCTGGGTGGGGATTCGAACCCTGGTCTACCAGAATCCTTGTCCAGCATTCAAACCACTACACAATGCTGGCTCTTGATCTCTATTATTGTGGCTCCATTAGGTTGCTTTGTGAGTTGATTTTTTTTTAAAATTATGCTGTTTTCATTTCCTTTTTTATGATAATGTTTCCTCTTTACTGTTGCTTTCCCCCATTTGAAATGTAACATGCCCTGGAGACTGATGTTGAAGGATGGTATAGATTTTTCTAAAATAAACTAGTAATGAATATAGAAATGTGTTAAAGGAAAAAAATGTCCACTTCAACATATCGATTGTGTCAGAAGAAGACAAAGAGCAGTGCAATTCTACGGGCCAAGATCCTTCACCAAGGAGGCAGAATGCAACTTTTAGGCTCAATGAGTTGTGCATTGGTTGCACAACCAAATGTGCTTGCACTTCTTCATGCGCAGTGCACATTTGCACACATGCATGTGGGTTGCACAAGCAGCATCTGGCTAAATAAGGCACAATGCAAATGTGCAAAGACCCCAATGCCCAATTGTGCTTCCATGACCTTGAACTAAATGCAAACTTTCTTCACTGGACAAAGATATCCAACCACTTCTGTAGGGAACTTACACATGCAGAAGACATTAGCAGGATTACAGCCATGAATGTTTACTCAGGTATCACTTACAGTGAATTCATCAAGACTTACTCCCAAATAAGCATGGCTACCAGCAGTGATGTTGACTCGAGTCGATAGACTCGGACATAAGTCACTTCAGTGATTCAACTCAGACTCAACTCGACCATAAATCATGCACAACTTGACTCGAGACTTATATATTTTTAATGACGGACTTGATGCCCTTGGTTCAGTAACAAAACACATTCATCCAGAAATCTTATGACTTTGAATAACACCTCCAACTCTTTTTGCCTACTGCTCACATGAGAATCTCTCTCAAGCCCAAAGTGTGGGTGCATTTCTCAGAGGGGAACAGCAAACAGGTTAGGCAATGGGCTTGAGGTCTGCTCAGCACCTTGTCCCTGCTGCATATCGGAGGAGTCTTTTAAAACATTTCCTAAGAGCAAAAGACAAGACTCACCCCCAGAGTGCAGGGTGCATCTCTCAGAGAGGAACAGCAAATGGGTTAGGGAATGGGCTTGAGGAGGAAGGATCCTTCCTTCTAAATCTTTTGAATCCTCTGTAATGGGAAGTAAGATTGGATCCTATTCCCCACTTCCAAAGCTGCAGATGGCAAAATTGCAAATGTGGAGAGCTGACTCTGCTTAAATTGTTACAACTGAATTTATTTCTCTCTATCCAATAATTCTGGAATTTTGGTTGGGGTATAAAGTTGGCTTCCAGACTTGAGACTTGACTTGAAAGTATCTTCAAGGACTTGAGACTTGAAGGTAGAGACTTGGAGTAAAAGACTTAAATACATCCCTGGCTACAGGACTGCAAGGCTGCAATTGGCTACAAGCATAGAATCAGCTTGGGGCCTTTTTTCGGGAGGGGGCATTTATGTGAGTAACTGATGGTTGTTCACACTGAAGAGAAGAGCACATGAGAGGAATTTGCAATGCAAATAGGACTCCTGTCCTATGTCAAGTTTTATACTCACATTAAAATCCAATTGCTTTAAGAGTCCTTCGTAAGCCTTGTGTGTGGAAATGCCTTGAGGCTACTATTTTAAACCACCAGGCATGGAACGGACACATTAAAATTAAGCGGACCAGATTTCTAAACCAATATGCTTAGATTCATGCTGGATGAGAACGGTTGGGTTCCTGGCTTTGGAAATGGTGGAGCTAAATTCAGAAATGGGTAAAGGAACCCCTGGTTCATGGGCCACATGTTCTCCCCAGTCTATTTTTGCAGCATCATCCCAGTGGCAGCCACTGGTGTTACTAAATTTGCCATGGAGGTGGCAAAGAAGAATACCTTTCCTAGAAAACAAGGTGCATGGTAGTTGTAAACAAGAAATGTGCTCCCAGAAGCCTCCTGGAAGTGCAAACCAACCTGTTATTAAATTCTACAGAGAGCAGGCACTTTGTTTAAAGGGAAAACAACACTGCTTTTTCACTGCCGCCCCAACTATTGGGCAAATTGGGCAACAATGATGGAAAATCCCGGGATGTTTCTCACCCTTGCTTTAACCCAATCAAGCTCTAAATAATGTAGTGTGCAATATTAAATAGGATTTCATGGCTTGGGTGCTGTTACAGGGAGAGTGATAGAGTCCAATTTTTTTTTCCAGACCAAAGTGAGCTTCCAAATGTCTTTCCCCACCACCCATCCATCCCCATGCCCATCTCCTTTCTGTCCATTGTCTTGAATACCTCTGATGTAGTGAAGCACAAACAGGGAGATAGTCTCTCCCCTTTTCATTTAGCATATAGATCATGCCTATGCTCTGGGATAAGGGGTGGGAGTGGTGAGGCACTCTCGGAGTTGTTGAACTGTAGCTTCTTGCCAGCCTCACTGAGGCTGAGAAATACTGAGCTACATTCTCTTTTCTTGGATGGCAGCCTTCAGTGGCATGCAGTCCTCAAGAACTCTTCTGAAACTGAATTGCCCAAGGGCTGAAGGAAGTTCCCCATACTTGCTGCTGGGCAGGGTTGGGAACCATGCAGCACGACAGATATTGTGGGAACCTAAGGGCCTTTCCACACTAGACTGCTATAGTGCTATTATTCCACTTTCAACACCCTATTGAAACCTGAGGTTTGCAGTTTAGGGAGTGACCTTTAGAATTCTCAGCCAGAGAACTCTTTGGCCGAGGAAACTACAAACCCCAGAATTCCACAGGAGGTTGAAAGTGGAATAATAGCACTATAACAGTGTAGTGCGGAAATGGCCCAAATCTGGCAGTAGAACCTTCAACATCCTGCAGTCAGTATCACTTTGGACTCTTGAAATGCCTTGAATAAAGGCCTCCGCTAATTCCACCTGAGCCAAGCAGTGAAGAAGGGCTATTCAGCTTCCTTCCCTTAATTCTGTTTGGTTTGATTTCCTCCCCTGCCTCCTCCCTGCTTCTTGTGTGTGTGGTTTAATAAGAGCGGTGTCTGAATTTGCAATCTATTTTATGCAAGAGGCTGCCCAGACTGCATGGTCACACGCTTCTGCAGAAAAATGGCACCGTGCCCAGATCAGCCCCGGGGAAAGCCGGAATTTGCTCACTTCCACATCGCTCATGATGGTCCCAGGCTTCCAGAAAGGCCTGTTTTAAGTCTCTGGATCCAAGGCTGACTCTTTTCCTGATATAATTAAAAGACAGGCGGTCGGTGCCGATATAGAAATAGACCTCGCTAAGAAATTAAATTGCTCATTGGGCTGAGAGCTTTACAGCTCTGGTGCAAAGGCATCCTGGAATATAGAGGCCATAAAAAATTAAGAGGGAGAAAAGCCACAACACTTCTAAGCCTGGCCATAAGGGAGTGCTTCCAGTAGTCTGTTGCATGTTGGGGGGAAGGTTTATGACTGGCATCTGTGTCAGCAGGGCTGTGAATCTGCTGTGGGTTTGGATCCAAAGTTGCTCAACCAAAGCGTTCAACTTGACACCCTCAAACCTTTGAGCCAAGGTTTCAAGCCAAGGTGCTCAACCCTAAACCTCCACATAAATCCAGCACTTTAGACAGCTCTTTTCAAATCAGGATTAAACCCTGGAGCAAACTGACCATGCCACTGATACAGAAACCACCAACCACCACCAGCTTAATACTGTATGTATTCACATGTATGTCTAAAAGTTTTAGTCAAAAATTAACCCCAAAAAATCCAGGTCAATTTATTCACGGGTCAATATGAGTACTGCACCCTAGCTCTCTGCAAAAAGGAACCATCAGTGGCAAAAGCTTAGTTTGTTCCAGAACTTTATTGAAAAAACAAGGAATTAGTTACTTTACTTCTTCAGTACTTTTATCACCCAAGAGGTTATTGCTTCTTATTGTTATTGCATTCCAGAAGATAACTTGCTAATCACTCATTATTAACAAGTTATAATTGCTGTTAACAGCATCAGAAATTACAAGGAAATGCTCTGTGTTGCCCCCAAGTGGCCAATGCAGATATTGCACCTTGGAAAATCAGACAAATGCCATAGACACCATGGAGGCTTTCTTTTGGGCTGCAGCATGAGGCAGCCACTCATGTGACTCTTTCTTCTTTCCCTCCCATTGCTCAGACAATGAATAACAGGCGGGAGACTTGTTCCTGATCCATTGAAAAATAGTGGAAGACAGCTACTGCCATCACAGACAAAGAAACTCAATTTCAGCAAAAAAAAAAAAGGTCACTAATTGTAAAAAATAATGCTTTAGAAAAAATGAATCAGTCCTTAGCACTGAGTGAACTCCATGTAACCTAATTTCACATTGTGACTTCAACCCAGCACTCTCTCAGCATAATGTAAATATCTGCATGTGGACCTGTGTTGTGCTGCGCCCTAACTTAAAGCCTATGAAGCCACCCACATGGCTCTTCCATGCTTCATGGCAACCAGGCAGAATTGGAGAAGCATCTGGTTATCTCCTAGTAGCCAGACGTGCAATGATTGCAATAGTGCTGAGTCCCTTGGATCTCAGTGCCAAAGTCACCATTTTGCAGATACTTCTCCAGTCTTTTCTGTTTGCCATAAAGCATAGAATGGCAACGTGGGGTGGGTTCAGGGGCTTTACAGTAAGTGCAGTGGGTATGGCTTTGGGCACTGCAGAGGGAGGAAAGTGTCTGAAAAAGAACATCCACATGTGTTAAGGATACCTACATATGAATACGTCCCTAACAAAACCCCATCCTACAGAAATGATCCTACCATGAAGAAAAAGGGAGATGCTTCTTTTAAAGGCAGCAGAACTGAAGCTTGAGAGAGATCGCAGTGCAACAGGATGTTCTCTTTTTACAATGAAGGCGATGAAGGCAGTTCAGGAACACAAGACAGAACTGGGGCAGAATGTCCCAGCAGACTTTATGTCCAGTACATGAAAGACCACCTCATCCCTGATGAATCTGTCCATTGCTAAAATGTGAATCCTCCAAAGAAATTCTGGCTGAGATGGGAGATGCTTAGTGCAAACCTCCACATGAGGAGCTACTCCTTTCTTGTGCTGAGCAGTCTTTGTTTTGAATGGCAGTGCTGCACGGCTGCACCAAGACACCAAATGTGCAACCAAATACACAATTAAATGGGCTGCGCAATCTGCATCCATGTACAATGCACATGCACACGACAGTGGTATTTCAGATTCAACTTCCTCAAACTTGGACAATGCATATTGCATTGGACAAAAATGTGCAGCCCTTTCCGTTGGATAACTTGCACATTTGTAAATCACCAACAGGATTCTAATCAATGCAAGTTTGGGAAATGTAAGTTCTCTGTCTCCGTCTCCCTCTGTTCAACCTAGATTGGATCCAAACTGATAATTGATTTATATACCCAGTGGTGCTATTCATGTGTACAGGATAACCATAAATTTCCAATTGTTCTGATGCATTATTGGAGAAACATGCATGGATGTGTGCTTGCCTGTAATGGAGGGGAGGAGAGGAAACAGGGCTGGGCACTGTCTGGGTGATCCTCCTTCCCTTTCGCCCCTGCTCTGTCATCATTCTTCGGTCATTTCTGCACTAGCCTGTTATAGTGCTATTATTCCACTTTCAACATCCTATGGAATCTTGGGGCTTGCAGTTTAGGGAGGGGCATCTTTGGCCTCAGTAAACTACAAACTCCAGAATTCCACAGGATGTTGAAAGTGGAATAATAGCACTTTAACAGTGTAGTGCGGAAATGACCTTCCTCTTTGCCTGCCTGCCTTTACCTGCCTGACATGGGTTGCCAGTGAGCTCAACTGCCTTTTCTCCTCTTCCTTAGCCTTGCCTGGTGGTACCTGCTGCTTCAGTGGGGCCACAGCTGGCCAGGAAAGCTTTTAGCTTGCTGCCGTTGCCAAAGAGGGCAGCTGGGAATGAATTAAAACCTGCACCAGTCAGAGGAGGAGAGCACAGCAAAACTTCTTGTTTTCTCACTCTACAGTAAGTGGTTGGTTGAACCTATCAAATATTGATGACTGCTTTGGGAAAGCTGGTCTGAACTTACTGAATGACACCATTGCCCATACCTCCTGCTAAGCTCCCTATACTCATAGAGATCCTCTAAATTTAGGCCATTTCTGCATTGCACTGTTATAGTGCTATTATTCCACTTTCAACCTCCTATGGAATCCTGGGGTTTGCAGTTTGGGGAGGCGCCTTTAGACTTCTCAGTCAGAGAGCTCTTTGGCCTCAGGAAATGACAAGTTCCAAAACTCCATAGGATGTTGAAAGTGGAATAATAGCACTATAACAGTATAGGGCAGAAATGGCCATTGTTTCGAGTAAATCGGGGGGGGGGAAAGACGTAGCTGCTTGTTACATTCCTAAAGTAACGTGCAGTTTGGCCCTTAGCTTTGGATCAGGGATGGGAATTGTGTGGTCCTCCAAATGACGCTGAATGACAGATCCCAGAGACCCAGGTCAGCATAGCCAGTAAAGGTGAATGCTGGGGCTTGCAGTCCAACAATTTCTGGATGGCTGCGTAATTCAGATCCCTGACAATTCAGGTATACCTTTTCATAGTTATGTGTGTGCGTGTAACAAAATAATACTACTTTTCTATGCTTTAGTCATGTGTGGATTTAACGGCATCTTTTTGATTTATGTCTGATATTAGTGGCTAAGGACAGTTTAGTGACATGATGACCTTGAATAAATCTCTTATTAATATTAGGATTATTAATTCCTCCTCGTCCTCTTGGTTCAAGTGAGAAATCATCATGGGGAAGCAACCCACCAGGATGTTCTCCTTCCAAACTCCGTCAGACTGACCAAGAGTGGCTGTTATCAACAGCTAGATTGGCACAAGTAAAATACGGTACCTCTGGGAGGCTTGGAGAGTGAGTTAACAGTCTCTTCCTTTTCCAGAGAGGCATGATTTCTGTTCTCCAGGGGCTGCATAGCAACATTGCATCTTGACCCTCTTCTTCCTTTACAAAACAGCAGGAAGGTGCCCTGGCACAAGATAACTTGTTTACAAGATCTTAATAAAATCTATGCTGTGTTTCATCTGGCTCTGATTTATTGCCCTGATGGAAGATAAGAAAGCATGGGCTGAAAGCACTGGGAGAGAATTTCCTCCCTGCTTCACAAAGGAGGAAAGCGGGCGTTGGGAAACTTGCACCCAGATCCTACATGCTTTCATCCCAACTGCCAGTGCCCTGGCTGTGAAGGGAGAGAGGAAGAGGTAGGCACAGCTCCATCGTGCCCGAGTCCGGAAGCAGATGAAAGGTCCTCCCTCCATCCCAACTGCTACTGCCCTGGCCTTGGAAGGAGAGAAGAAGAGGCAGTATCTGCTGGACTTAAGCCCCTCTCATACTGGCACCTCCTTTTCTGTCTGTGTCATCTCTTAATTAGATTGTAAGCCTGATGCAGAGATCTGCTTTGTTGTTGTTTTTACTTGTTAAGCACTATGAACACTGGTGCCAAGAAATCAATCAATCAATCAATCAATCAATCAATCAATCAATCAATCAATCAATCTCCTTTCCTGAGAATATGAGCACTGCACAGCATATTCACTTCTGATGTGATTGTCATAGGGAAGGAAAGAATATTCGAAAACATTTAAAAAGTTGTCAGAAAAAACTTATTGTTGAGGGTCCAGAAACCCTGATGGGAAGACTCCAAGAACATCAAGAATCTTTGCTATTTGGCACTTTCTCTGTGCAAAATTTGCATGTGGTTGCTTTGCTTAGAAAACAGAGTTTTCTGTGCAGGAAACAACGTTCCAAAACCCCAGTGCCTCCCGTGGTGGTGTGCGCTAGCTTCCCAACACACCCCCACCACCCCACGGAGCAAGAAAATTGCTTCAGCGGCATTTTTAATTAAGCAGAGTTGGAGGGTATGCTGGCAGCGACAGCCATCCCTGATTAGCCCTCCCACTCGGAAGACCCAAAACCGAACTGGGCTTTGAATGCGTTTTAACTTCCTTTATAGCAGCAATGAATCTCTTCCGATCCCTTCCTTTGATAATATGCGGGGACATTATGGAGCGTGGTAGACACCTCTGGGGGCTTTATTTTTCTGTTCCTTGCGCAACTGAATTAGGTTCTTTAATTACAGTGTATTTTTTTTTAATAAAACAAGATAACTGGAAGTCAATTATAAAAGCCCTTGCAAATTGCCAGTGCTAATAGCCATCCAGGAAAAAAACAAAAAACATGGATCTATCAAGCACCTGCCCACGAGCGGGAGGCTGTTTCCATGGCTCTGTGAGTCTGACTGTTTAATTGTCTAGAAGGAAAAGGGAGGAAACCTACAATAAGAGCTGAGAAGAAGGCCTTGGAATTTAAAATGAGATGATGGAAAAGCACTAGGAAGGGGCTGTAATAGCTCAGAAGGCGGAACTAGTAGAAGGAAGGATTTAACTGATGGAGGAACTGAAGCAAAGTAAAGAAAATGAATTCCAAGAGGCATAAATGCAGAACTATATGCATTTATGAAATTTCTGAATTTTCATGCAGTTGGGAAAAATCAGATGCACAAATGCATAGGGTGGGTGACAGTTGGCTTGGTATTTGTATGTGGGAAAAGGACCTAGGGTTCCTAGCATGGCACAAGCTAAACATGAATTAGCAGTGTGATGCAGAGAACTCCCCCACCAAAAAAAATAAGCCAATGCAATTCAATGCAATGCATCAAAAAAACCTAGATTGCCAAGTTCAACTGAAATAAGAGGACCACCCTATTCTGCTCTGGTCAACCTCACTCAGAATCATCATTTAAAAAGGGCATCCACAAGCTGGAAAAAAATCTACAGAAGGGTGGTCAAGATAATCAATGCTCTGGAAGGCAAGTTCTCTGAACAGCAGTTGAGTGACCTGGAAATGTTTAGACTGGAGAAGAAAAAGTTGAAAGGTGATCTGATAGCTGTCTTCAGATGTTTGAAAAGCTGTCAGGTGGAAGAAGGAATGAACCTGCTTCTGGCTGTTCCAAATGATAGGACCCCAACCAAGATTCAAATTACAAGGAAGGAGATTTTTTTACTATATGTTAGGAAGAAGTTCTTGATGAAAATGGCTTTTCGTCAAGGACTACTTTGTCAGACGTTTTTAAACAGAGGTTGGATGATCCCCTGTAAGGGTTGCTTTCACTGTGGGTGTCCTTCATCCATGGTGAGTGAGTTGCACTAGAGGACAATTGTGGCTCTCCTCAGTTCTATAGTTCTGGGATTCTAAGACTACGGCCATTTCCACACTACACTGTTATAGTGCTATTATTCCACTTTCAATGTCCTGTGGAATTTTGGGTTTTTTAGTTTACTGAGGTCAAAAAGCTCCCTGGCTGAGAATTCTAAGGAAGCAATGAGTAGTTTCAACAGTTTTCTTCTCGCTGAAAGGAAGCCACGCAATTTTCAAAGCCTATTCACAATTTGGGACTTATTCTGTGCAAAAATTTCATAGAGTTCCTATGGTTTGGGGTTAAAAAGAGTAGCCACTGGACTCATTTGTGCTTGGGGCACAGATTGCCTGACCAGTCTCTTTTGCACTGGACAATGATAGCACTTGGATACCACTTGAATTGTCAATAGAATCCTGGGATCTGTAGTTTGGGGAAGCCCTAGAGCTTTCTGGCTTAGAATTCCATATACCTCATGAAATGACAATGCCCGTGATTCCCCAGGATAAAGTCATGCCAGTTAAAATATTCTCCACATGTTATCACTGCGGAGTGTCAAGAGTCCCAGGTCCTGGAAAAGAAAGCCCATGCCAAGAAGAGAGGTAGTCAGAGGGGAAGAACTAAAGTCTAGTCCATATGAATCCCTTGGAGCACCTGGCGCTGAGCAGGGAGGGAAGGGAACATCCAAGAGAAAAATCCGTAACAGCTTGCCAGGTGATAGCTCAGCTGTTGAAAGGTTAACAGAGTGAATGCAACTCAGAAAGCACATGTTGCTCAGGGGCTGGGAGCAGGGCCAGGTGTCCCAGGTGTGCGGCAGGATGTCGTGGCCGTAACACAGATGCAAAATGGGAAACAACGGGGGGCTTATAGGCACAGCTGGGGCCTCCAAGTGGACTGCAGCCTCCCACATCTGACGCAGCACAGCCAGCCAGGAATGCTTCCAAAATCCACTTTGAAATTTCTCCTAGAGGAATGTGAAGCTCCAAATTAGCCCATCTTGGTTCCAAAGCAGGATGGATGCACACGGAATCCTCTAGTGTGCAAGCTTAATTTTTTCTTCTTCTGTGAAGCACTTTGCAAAGATAGCTTGGTTCTGGATGCTTTTGATTATGCAGGTCACACGTGTCTTCTCTCCCTCCTTGATTTTTGTCGCCAAAGCATGTGTTGCTGTTTTTGTTATGTGCCTTTGAGTTATTTCTGACTTATGGTAGTCCAAAGGCAAACCTATCATGTGGTTTTCTGGGGCTGAGAGTGTGTGATGCACCCAAGGCCACCCAGTGGGATTCCATGGCCAAATGGGGAATCAAACTCTGGTCTCCAGGGTCATAGTCCAAAGCTCAAAACCACTATACCCTGCTGGCTTTCAAAAACATACATAGGTATCCATAAAACTTTCCCCCCCCAAAAAAGAATAGCATGTCCTGTTGTGTTGAGCTGATTTGTAAGATTTCATCCATGTGCAGGCAAAAAGATGGGGCCTGCATAGTTTAGGACAGTGGTTGGAAACAAAGCAGGGCCTATAGGCCAATTTCTCCTGCCCCCAGTTCCTTCTGTGGAATGCACATCCTCCCAGCAAGCCCAAACATCTTTGTTTTCCTCTCCAGTTGCTCTCAAAATGGCAACAGGAAATGCCATTACATCACTTCCTGCAGCCTGAACACACTGGCTGAGGTTGCTGAAAGAATGGGTTTCTTACCTGGAGGACTACAGGTTCCTCATTATATTCTAAAAGCAGTGAATAGAAGAGCCAAAAATGGGGACATCAAGAATTGTGACTCACCGAGACAGATCTAGTCCATCAGTTTGATTGCCTGGTCTGCCCTCGTTTGACAACTTCCTTGTTTTTGTAGTTGGTGAAAGGAGGAAGTTCATCATGCCCCCATGAGTCAATGGTATACATGGTTATTATCGTCACTGTGGCTGTAGTCAGTCTCTTGGCCACTTTATTATTCCCTCAGACGTTCCAGGGAGAAGAATCTGCAAAAGCTGTCCTGATGACTCAGATGACATGTCCATCATTATGATGGGCAACTGAGCCCCCGAAGGAAATGGTAAGCTGGCAAAAAGATGGAAGCCATCTTTGCTTCTCTGTCCTTTACCCTGAAGACCTACAGAGCCTGAGCCCTACTTTTCAAAGAAACTCCAGAGCTCAGCCATGCTAAGCACAGGAATACAAGCAACCTTTTCTACTGTGTATAGAATGAGAGATGGACTTAAATGAAATTCCTTCAAAGGAAGGATGGCCCTACCATGAGGGTGAGGCTATCACCTCAGAGGGAAGATACTGGAGGAGGCAGCAGTGAGATATTGGAAGAGGGAGGTGTATTTCATGTTGTCAAGATCGAGGGTGTGGAGGATATCAGATGCAGGCACCAGGGCTGGAACAGTCCCTAGGTCAGGAGGCCAGGGGTTAGAGCTCAGCAATAGTCCAAGGCAGAAGTGGTCTACCTAGTATCAAGAGTCCAAAAGGGGAAGAGGCAAGAGGCAGATCCAGGGAACAGGCCAGAGGTCAGAGTCCAGCAAAAGTCCAAGGCAACAGAGGTCTACCTGGTATCAAGAGGCCTAAGGACCAGAGGCAAGAGGCAGGTCCAGGAAACAGGCCAGAGATCACAGTCCAAGAGTCAGCACAGTCAGGACCACTGACGTGTCCAAAGAGGCTACAGGTGGCACAAAAGACAATGTTGCTGTGGAAAATACTGCAGAGAAAACCCAGCCCTTATATAGTTGGCTCCCGGCTGTTCTGGCTGCTCTGCATCTGAGCAGCCAGCTGGGCCTGAGGCCCTGGGCAGGATTCTGAGAAAACTGGAGTCAAAGTCAGAATCCTTGCAGGCAGAATCCTGCCAAAACTTAGTCACTGACCCAAACCCTTACATGTGTGACTTGACCTGAGCCCTGTTAAGCTAATCTGTAGTTTTACATGGACTGCAGGATGCTTTGTCATCACTAGCCATGAAAAACAATTGAAGTGCCAATCCAGTTGGCTTGTACACCTGCATGCAGCAAGAGAGAGATGCCATCTTCTTCTTCACTTTGGGCAGAAAAAAAAGGCCACCCTGACTCCAGTGGTACTAGCCATAGGATGGATCAAATTGAGTGGAGGGGGGAGTCTGGCTCCGTGTGAATGCATGTGCCTTGTTTGTAAAGGCTCGCAAGTTTAATCTTGAAACCACAAGGTGTCTCCAACAGCAAGAAGTCACACCTACAACCTGGGAGACCTCCTCCAAGGCAAACTTGAAGCACCCTTGGGCCAGAGGGAGGTGGAGTTCTGGTTCATGATGTATCATTTCATGATATGATGTCTTGATTATATGTATATCAAATCCACCACAGCATGGAAAAACAACAACATTCCCCAGCCATCATGGCCTCTTGGCGTATTCTGAGACTTATTATCCAAAAGCATATGTTTCAGGTCTCTTTATATCATAGACATCAAGCTGCAGAGATGTATTTAAGTCTTTTGCTCCAAGTCTCAAGTCAAATCTCAAGTCTCTACCTTGAGATCTCAAGCTGAGTCTCAAGTCCTTGCAAGACACTTTCAAGTCAAGTCTTGAGTCAAGTCTCAAGTCTGGAAGCCACCTTTATATCCCAACCTGCATTCCAGAATTTCCGGACAGAGTCGAGTAAAGTCAGTTTTAACAATTTAAATACAGCTGGTCCTCTACTTTTGTGATTTTGCCATCTGCAGCTTTGATAGTGGGGAATAGGATCCTTCTTGCTTCCCATTTGCAAAGCTGGAGGCTTTTCCAGAAGTGGGGAATAGGATCCTTCTTATTCCCCATTACTGAAGCTTCAAGAGCTTTAGAAAGAAGGATCTTTCCTCCTCACATTTTCAGTTCCTCTTTGAGACACGCACCCTGCATTCTGGGCATAAGTCTTGCCTTCTGCTCTTAGGAAAAGTTTTAGAAAGCTCTTCTTATATGTAGCAGGGAAGACCTCAAGCCTACCTCAAGCCCATTGCTTGTCCCATTTACTCTTCTCTCTGAGAAATATGTCCACACTTTGGGCTTGAGACAGATAGTCA
>CAOLHI010002793.1:0-225647 GCA_948474755.1 Ctenosaura bakeri | reverse complement strand
GTGTTATTCTTTAAAAAGTGAGGATTATATTATTAAAACTGATGAAATATACAGAGGTTGTAGAGACTTGTTGTACTGCACATGCTTGTAGGCCTAAGTCTGGAAAAATGTTTTAAACTTGGAGTAGGTATTAAAACAATTAAGGGAAAAAAGTGAATGCAACTCAAATTAGGCCCTTTCAGCACCATACCTGAATGGTGAGTTGTTCCATTACAATCTCAACATTGCCATTTCCATGATGGTGTTGGGTTAGGAATGCTGTCTTCCATACCCTTTCACCTTAAACGAATGAGCAGTGTTATTGCCACCAGTGTTCCTTCCACACTACAGCATTATGGATCAGTCCCTTTGCCCACCTTCACCCGGTCCCACAGCTCCTGATTGGTCAGGTTTCTTTTTCTAAGCCATACTAGCACAGCCACATTGTAAAGCACGCCAGTACACTATTTCAGTTTTGCACAATAATGCTAAAAAGTGTGTTAATTTTTTTTTTAAAAAAAATTAACTCAAAAGAGAAATTTAGAATAAACACAGAGAGGTGATAGATTCCAAACTTGCCACACCGTAAAAGTAGCTGAGGGAGGGACAAGCTGGGCACCCCCACACCCCACCCATTCCTGGCTGTACAATGTCAGGAAGTGCTATTATGGAACTGCATTGATATGGATAACAGGATTGTAGGAGGCTCTTAACGGATCTTTTTCTACAAATGGTTATAAGGCTGATTTGCCTTGGGAATGGGATAGCAGCTGGATAGCGACAATGTTGTGCAGGCTCTGGACCGAGAATAACCTGTTGCTGTGGCAGGATGGTGAAGTTGTGCAGAAAGGGCCTTAATTGTGCAATAGACAACTACATAATACGAAATATAAGAATGGAAATGAGCAAACCTGTCAGATATCTCCTCTGTGGTAAATTGATTCTGTAATTAATGCAATTGTGTGCATTAATTAAAGTCCCACTGAATTTAGAGGAACTCGTGCTGAAGTCAGTGCATAGATGGAATTACATCCTCATCTGTTGAAGGTTCATTTAGTAGTATATTGACAGAAGTGTCTTATCTCTCCAGTGCAAGTAGTATTTACAGGATTGTGACCTGTATTTGGAAATGCAGGATTTGGAAATATTTTCTCATAGGATTTTACATGGACTTGACCTAATCCTAACTTGACACTCCTCTTCATGTAGTTCTAAAAAGTAACAAGTCCTTTTCAGCTAAGGAAGAAGATGAACCTGCCAGAAAAGATGAAAAGCCACTTGAAAAGAGCTTTGTTTAGATTCGGCAGACTGGGAGAAGGTTCTTGATATTCTGCTGAGTCACAGAGTGGCTGTGGACAAGTTGTTATTTTGCAACCTTATTCTTCCAGTCTGTGAAGCAGGCATAATGAGGTGGTTAGGGCAGATAAGGTTAAAGATGTTGAAATGCTTTAAATATTCATTCATTCTGTTCTTCCATACTATTTTTCTCAGACACATTTTGTTTCCACAGTGATCAAACTCAACTCATTTTAGAAACCAAGGTGGTAGAAGCCAAAATGACTGTATATGGTAGTAATTATGCTCAGCCAATCCTGTACATGTATACCCAGAATTTTATATACACTACCAGGGAATAGGTACCACTATAGTCAGTGGGAATTACCTCTGTTGGATAAAGATCTGAAGAGGTTGCAATTTTGAAATGATGGATTTGTAACATTTTTCTTACCCTTGCCAATTTAATGACAATTCCTTTTCTGTGTGCAGTGTTCCATTTTAGTTTTCACAGAAACATATTTTATAGAGTGTGTGTGTGTGTTTAAAAATAATGGTTATAAAAACAAAACCTGTGTTGGACTATTGTTTTACATAGACTACCTGGAGCCAACTAACTGCGGGAAAAAATTGTCTGCTGGGTTTCTTATGATTGAATGTCAGCAAGAAATATGTAATCAGTACTTATACTTGCCTTTCCATTCAATGTGAATGATTGACTTTCTTTTCATATTCTCCCAGTTATTAAGCCCCTTTCCCTACCATGGTGGAAGAATCATAGATAGTAAGCAGTATTGTCTCAGTCATTAAGAAAATCCCTTCCCCCATGATGGAAGAGGCATAGGCAATAAACAGTGCAGTCTAGCATGTCTACTCAGAATGAAATTCAGTGGTGGTTATTCTCAGGTAAATAGGTATAGGATTATACCTTTAGTAATAATGATGGGAGTTATGGTAAGAAGCCCTGGGGATGAACTTCTGTATGCTTTTCTATTGTATGCAGGCTGAATGGCTTTTTGAACCTTTTTGACTCTTTTGTTTCTGAATCCTTTGTTTCTGAACTCTTTCTTTCCTATCCACTATTATCCTTTAAATAGACTTTGCCTTATTTATCTGTTTATATTTGGATTGTTGTCATTGTAACACTGTTAGGACTGAGATCCTGTTTGGGAGTTATTTCAGAGGTGTGGTTCATCTCGTGATTAATTAGGTTAAATGGTATTTTTTCAGTGTCTTTTTAAAATTTATATACTGAGTGATTTTGGGTGTTAATGATGACACTGGATGACCTTTGCTCATGTATAAGCTGTTCTTTATTAAGTGTTTGATTGTGTTTGAAGCCTGCTGAAACACTTTTCAAAGTGTCTGGAAGACACTACGTAGACTTACAAGTGGGAGCACGTTTTGTATATTCATGTTGTCATTGCCATCTAGGTTTACATATTGAAGATGTCCTCATTGCATAAGCTAATTACTAAAGAAGAGCAAGCAAAACAGGATGAGTTGAATGTTTGTGCTATCTCTTTAACTTGGATGAACTCTAGAGAAGAGAGTGGATTTTTCAAAATAAAACCTAGAGTGATGGTGACTAAAATAAAGGATACCCACTGTGTTATGTGAGAGTGTTCTGAAATGAAGGGCTTTCTTCTTAAAAAAAGGACATCTAGCAACCTTACTATTTATGATTTCTAAACTGATTGGTAGTAAAATTAGGAAACGATTATGGTTTTAGTCCTATTTTAAGTCTCATAAGATCAATAGTCATTTATACTGCTGTCCATCCTGCTATAAATTCATCATTCAGGTAGCATGAACAAGTGTACCTATTTTCCACTCTCAGCTCTGGAGCATATAAAATATTACTAACTCCATGTCACATCTTTTATTTTTCAGCAGTGGCCATGTTTCACCATAAGGAAGTGCCTTACATGGGGCCAAATATTTAGTTCATCTTACTCTGTATAGTTCTATATTATCCAAATATCTCTGAATAATTTAGTGGGTCATCTAGTGACCCCCTCCCAATACTGGGACAGGAAGAAGCTTTCTTTCCAATCTGCTTTAGATCAGTCCTTTCCTCTATTTTGGTACTGCAGTATGAAGCTTATGGACTAGAGGTTCCCTTTCCCAGGGTCCTTTCACAACACTTTAATATGCGATTTGCAGTTTAGGGAGGGGATATTTATAATGCTCAGCCAGAGAGCTCCTCTGGGAATCTGAGAACTTGTATATGCAAAATATGCATTCTGTCACTACACTGTGGCCTCCTCCCTGAAAACAAACAAACAGATCTATATCATTTTTATATATTTTGTTTGGAAGGAATTAAGTTGTCAGAAAACTACCTATTTGCTTTGGGCATAGCTGTGGTCCCATTGCAATAAGTTTCAAGATGAGAGGATTTGCATGAGAGTATGATCCAGTGAATCAAGAAGCAGGCAGCTGCTTGTCAAAACTTCAAGAGAGGCTTTAAGGCATAGAAGAACAGGAGACAGTATCTTATTGCTGAGTGTCTAGCTCTGCTTGTCTGCAATTAGCTTCCATCAAATATTGAGTACCTCTTATCTAAAGTCACCATCACTCCCATCTCCTGTTGGCAAAGAGTCAATAGCTGTTGGGAGCACCAAGACACAGACCCATTGGAACCCAGAGAATTAGAGAGGGCAGGAAGAGGAAAATGTATATATGCAAAAGTGAGACATGCATTACCAGTTGAACAACATTGTGTCATAGGCAGTAGGCTATGTACTGGCTCTTCTGGACCTTCTGTAATAATCAGCATTCTGAAACCTAATGTTTTGTACTGCAGCTCCAATCAGCCTCTGACCATTGCCAGGCATGCTTTGAGTGGTAGTCCAAAATATCTGAATGGCATGAGATTGGGAAAGGCTGCTCCATAATATCATATCCTTCTAGATATTCTCTCTAGTTTGGCACAGCAAGGACAGGTGGTTCCTGTCCTTTCTGGAGGGATGGACTGCGAAAGCAGTGTGGAAAACTTACATTCTGTTTCATGGTCTTGGGCCTTTGAAGTGCTTCAGGTTTCCATCTTGCCACTTGTTTACATGAAATTGTTGGGAGAAGTTACCCTGAAATTTAGGGTAACATTTCATTGATATGCAGATGGCATGCAGTTCTACCGTGTTCCCACCTGCTTGTACCAAGATAGCTGTGAAACTTCTGAACAGGTATCTGGAGTGGTTTTTAAGGATGGATGATGGCAAGGAAGCTGAAACTTAATAAGACAGCAGTGGGGAGGGCTGGAAACTCTTCTGAACTAGATGAACACTTGCAACCAGTTTTAGGCCATTACCACACTACACTGTTATAGTGCTATTATTCCACCTTCAACATCTTGTGGAATTCTGGAGGTTGTAGTTTACTGAGGCCAAAGAGCTCTCTGGCTGAGAATTCTAAATGCTCCTCCTTAAACTGCAAACTCCAGGATTCCACAGGATGTTGAAAGAAGAATAATGGCACTATAACAGTGTAGTGCAGAAATGACCTTACTATACAGTTGCATTTCTCCCTGAAAGACCGTTTATAGCTTTGGTATTCTTCTAGGCTTGATCTTAGCTGTGGAGATATAAGTCATGTTAGTGCTCACAGTGTGTTTTGCCAAAGTGGACTTTACCTTAGCTGTGGTGCTCTCTGTGAGGGTGTTTTCAAGACAGTTCAAACACTTCCAGCTTGTAAAGAATGCAAGTTAGTAACTAGGATGCTTATAGAGGCAGAATTTTAGAGCATATAATCCTGTTAACAGTAGCTAATTCATAGGTTGTTGTGGGTTTTCCAGGCTTTGAAGCCATATTTTGTTAGTATTTTCTCCTGACGTTTGGCCTGCTTCTGTGGCTGGCATCTTTAGAGGATCTGAAGTACCTAATTCCTTTCTGAATTAAGTGTAAAGTACTGACATTGACCTTTATAACTCTAAACAGTTAGGGTTTAGATCATTTGAAGCACAGTGTAAATATCAACCTATCCAAGCTTTACGATCAGCTTCTGAAAACTTTGTCCATACATTATCCAGTGCCATACCCCTTACACATTCTTGGTCCAATGTACATACCTAGTTTGTATTCCAATATTCATCTGGGATACAAAGCCACACGATTCAGTATTTGCAAGCCTACTTTGAAATCACAATTTTCTGATTAGTCTAATGATGTCACCACCAGCTCATGCGTTTATTAACATTTCCATTTATAAAAGTTGGAATCAAGGAGTCAAGGGATACAAATGCGTTTGAATGATGCCTGTGGGATATACAAATGAAAGAAGATCTAAGATTGGGTAATCTATCTTACTATTTTGTTAAATTTCCAACTTTGAAAACTGAAACTTATACTAGACAAATATCACCAGCTCTATAAACAACATGATCCATGTTGGTATGCTGTCTCTGAAGTAGGAAGGCCTTAAAATGAAATGATAACCACTTATGGCTTAGATTTCCAGTTTCTCAAGGGAAAATGGACCACTTCAACATTGAGAAATACTGTATATGTTATTCCAGGTCAGTTTAAGTAACAAGACCTATTTGTACTGCAGGAGCTGGTAACACCATTTCTAAATGATTCCAGATTTGAAACTGGTATCATGTTGCCTTAACTAATGACCTTATTAACTACCTGAGCTTTTTGGGCAGGACCCCACAACTTCTCTGTAGTTGAGTGTGACATGGTAAAACAGGGATCAACGCCTGATGGTCTAAATGCACCACCTTGCACTGTGTTTTGAATGTGCTTTGCTTTTGCTTTGCTTTGTTTTTTTGTTTTTTTTTAAGTCTCTTGCCCAGCTAGCAGCTTTCAGTATAATGGAGTTTATATGTTCCCACACTGTGGAGATTCTTGTGCTAGTGGGAAACTAAGCTCCTAAATCAGGCTCCTGTATGAAGCTTTTGTTTTGACAGCTGTCAAAAGATATTGGAAAGGTATAGCTTTCACATGATTGGTGGGCAATTCAACTAGCTAAAAGGGCAGGGACTCTTATAGGTAGGAACAGCTTGAAAAATCAGAAGAAATTGTCATCACTTTGAAACAAGAAGAGTGGTGACAAAATAAAGAATTAAGCAAAGTTTGCTTAGATTTGGTTGGCAGTTTTACACCTGTAGTTAAGAATAAAATAGCTGATAACAATTTTGAATTAAAAAAACTAGAAGAAATCAGATTTCTCAGTCACTTTTCTGTTGCTGATACCATAAAATCACACTTCTTGTGTTGTCCAGTAACCTTTAAAAATTATTTGATTGGCTACATATTAAATCTGTCAGTGGGAACTAGCTACAATAGCTGAATCCACAACCTCCACTTTCTGGGACTTTTCAGTTTCACAGGCTTTGATTTCCAAATGCTTGTGATTAACATCCAGTAATGTATATTATTATCTTGTGCTGATTGTGATCCTCCCTTGCTCATCTATCTGGCTTTTGTCATGAGAGGAGAGATGAGCTTCATGGACCAGTGATCTGATCCAGCCCAGAGTCTCCCTTTATGTGATTTTCTGGAGAAGTTAATTATGATCCAACTTGCAAAGCAGTGAAGTGTCAAGTGGTGTTATCTTTCAATATGTTTGATTAGCAAGAGGATGTCAGTGATAGGAATGGCCTAGGGACAATTAAGTTGGTTGCTCTTTCCTATTATCAGTACCTGTAGGCAACAGGCTACTGTGAAGGTGAAGTAACAGCTAATAGTCTAAATCAATAGCATAACCATGTTACCACTGCATTCAAAGTTCCTTCCATTGAGTGGTGCTGAACTTATAATGTGCTTCTCAGCTGATGGAATCAGAGCCTGCTGATGGCTTTTAAGATTCCCTTGTGTTTAAGAGGTGGTGTAACCTCCTCCTTTTTCTTTTGTACTGTGTTCATTCCAGAATCTAAAGATGATCCTAGCTGTTATGTACCTTCTGGGAGAATCCAAGAAAGCAGCTTTATACAGTCCTTTCAAGAGCAGCAATAGTGACTAGAAGGAGAAGTGTGTTTGGGTATTAAAGAAATGGGATAACATTGGGAGGGTAGAAAGTAATAGCCATTGGAAGGGCAAAGAGCTGTGTAGGGCGCAAGAATTTCCTGCATTACAGTGATTTCATCAGTGCTTACAAATCTGCCATGTAGCTATAGTGGTTTGAGTGTTATACTATAGCTCTAGAGACCAGGGTTCTGTTCCCTGCTCAGCCATGGAAACTCACTGGATGAGTAAATGAAGGGAGATTCACTGACTCTTTGCCCCAGAAATCCCCATGATAGGTTTACCTTAAGGTTGTTGTAAGTTGGTAATAACTTGAAAGCACACAGTGACAACAAGATATCTATGGTATTGCATATCTTTGTATCCCTGATGTTAGGTATTTGCATTTAGATCTACAGTATTTAAAATCTGGAGATAGGGAACATCTGTGAGAACATCTGCAAAGGGAAATTGTGAATTTCAGCATGGGACAGAATCTTGAGACTATTAGAACCTTCTTCCTCTCACAAGTCATACTAGTTGTGTGGATTGAATGCTTTCTATCACAGCATTGTTTTGATATACATTATTGATTGGTTGGTTGATTTAATTTATATCCTGATTTTCTCACATATGGGACCCAAACCCAGACAGTGGATTTTTGAAGTTAATTGCTTCTCATTTCAGTAACCCAGCCTACTTTGGGAAGATCCACTGCTTTTGTTCTAGTGAGATTTCACTATTGGTGGTTTTACAGATGTCTTTTTCAGTTTCCTATGCTAGTGTATGTGGCTTAGACTGGTTCACTAAATCATAGATCTTTGCATGCAGAAGCTGTCTACTTGCACATGCTAGTGTTAAAAAGACCCATGTTCTGCTCTTGGAATGGTTGGTATTGGATTGAGAAGGAGAAAGGATGTTTAGAAGGGTAACAAGCTCAAAATGTTTGAGAAACACTAATTTGGATGATCCTGTTATCACAGAAGATTTGGTCATATTCCTTTCCAGTCCTCTAGTTATATAATTCTGCTTAACACTCATGCACCTGGATTTAAAAGAAAGGTCTTCTTTGAATGAGTTGTGAGGTATTTTCTGAAACATAATATTCTGTGGGGTACAAAAATATCCCATATCCAAATGAGTATTGTGCATACAGAATCATGTATGGTCCACACAGACATCCAGAGTCAGAAAACATAGCACAAGAGAGAATAAAATTCTGAATTGGGTAAAAGAAAACACACCATGTATCTCTTTTATTGTGTGGTAATTCTGGACACCAGTGAATTCCAGAGCCTTCCCCTCATGGAAAGAAATTCCTCCCAATGGGGCCAATCTGCTGGTACTCAGAGTGTATCATCTCTGCTTTGCTACATCATGGTTTGCCATAAAGCTATATTTCTGTTTTTATTGTCTCAAAATGTTAATTGGTTGGAATGAAGAAGTAGCCATGGCAGAAATAACTGAATTTATTGTGACAGTTTTTGTCCAAGCTTTTTCTGTTTGTAGAAAAAAAAATCCCCTGTATTTTGCAAGTGTCTGACCAGGGATGATAATTATGCAGCTCAGCAGATGCTTTTAAAATATAACTTCCAACGTTCCTCACCATTAGCTATGTTGGCTAGGACTAACAGGAGTTGCAGTCCAGCAACAGCTGGAGGACTGCATGGTTCCCACCCCTGGCTAAAGTCACGTTAGTAGTCTCAGCTAGAGAAGATCACACTGAGTCAGCTGTGGAATGCTAAATCAACATTTATGTAAATCCACTTGATTCAGTGGTTTAGTCTAGTTGGATTGACAACTTTGTCCTGTCCTAACGTGCGAGGGTTCATGTAATGCTGACACCTGCTGTAAGCAAAAAAAGGATTTTCATGAAATAATTTTGCATTGTCAGGGAAACCAGCTGCCCAGGCTGCTGTTCATTGGTTAACCACAAATCTAAGACTTTCTGGATGATCCTTTTAGTTCCTCTTTGCTTTGTCATAGCCTTTTTGATGGGTTGATCTTGTATACACTTTGGGTGGCCTTTGCAGCTTACATCAAGAAAGTTACAGGTTTTATATATAGAGAGAGTTATATATGGGTTACATTAGGCTTTTATGGTAATCTGGTTTATTTATTGCAGGCTACAATTATTTTGCAAAACTCTTTAAAAACCGTGAGTTATTTTGCAAGTCCTCTGCTGAAATAAAGTCCACAGGGTGCATATTAATTCAAGTGCCAGGGATTTTATAATGGGTCTACTCAGAATGTAGACATGATCGTGCTGAGTTCCTCCCTTCTTTTAATACATTTGCTTAGGCATTTTAATTGAAAAGGAGAGAAAATGGAGGCAACGTGAAGTATGTGTGTGCCACAACTCTTTGAAATCTTTGAAAGCTGTTTAGATCCTCCTGTGGGTTGGGTGGAGATGGAAAAGCCTTTTTTCCTAACTGCCCCCCCCCAAGTTGTTAGTAGAGGTCAGTTCTTGCTGCACATAATTTGCACAGAAGCCTGAACTAGCTGTTGTTCCCACTGTTGCTTTCAGTGTAGGCATTGTATAAACCTGGTATCCATGGAAACTGGCCAAGAATGCCAAGCTAAGATCTTCTTAGCAAAAGAGATTCTTGTCTCCATGGTTTTGGGGAAAGCACTGAGAAAAGAGGCATATAATCTCAGAAGCTTTTGGCAAACTGGTCATTTTGATGTAGCTAACTACATTGCTTACTGAAGCAGAGCTCTCATGACAAATTCTTTCTTCACATCTGTTCTTCCCACTGTGCCTCTTTTTAGTAACTTAATTTATTGTAGATCATTGGAGGCATCTCAGTAAACCATTTCTGGGAAGATATTTGGCTGTTTAAAACTACTGCTTGGAAAAGTTCTTTTTTTTTTTTAACAGTAACTGTCAACCAGCATGCCATAGGATTCTGGCAGCTGTAGTCCAGAGAATGGAACTTTCACAAGGTCTGTTAAAAACTAACATTAGTTTTCTATAGCAGTTCAAAAATAGGGTCAAGCGAACATTTGAAATGTAGGAGTGGATGGAACATTGCTCTCTGAAAGAGAGATTCTCCTGTATTTTTGGAGGGTCACCTCACAATTTCAGATCCTGATATTTTTTTCCCCCAGGGCTCCAAATTATAGGCAGAGTCTCCCCAAGAAGAAGAGCCTATTCTTTTCAGAAAGTGTCATCACACAGTAAAATTCTCACTCCACGTTTAGAGGAAAGTGGAAATGGAATGAGCAGGGTGGAAGAGCTCCCTGACTGCATGGCGGGGTGAGACTTGTATGACTTGAGATTGTTCTGAACAATAACCCTCTTCAGGTGTTCTTAACACCTTTTATTGTTCTGAACACCTGAAGAGGGCTATTGCTTCCCTAAATCCTATGGATAATGTAACTCAGAGTAGGAATCATGTGGCCTACCAGAGACTGTCAGATTCCTACTCCAACCGTTTCTCTGGTATACTGTCCAGTATGTTCTAACTGGTCATTTGGTCTCCTTGAGGCCCACTCCCTGTGGAAACCCAAGTCTTGTCTTCTTCCTGCCTTAAAAGTATTCTTAGAGGATGCACAAACTTAAATTTTGAAATGAAGCCAGAGTTTTGTTAAATACGTTGGGGCAACAAAGAGAGATAAGATGTCACCAGAAGACATTGTTATATTTGATAACTGCTGCAAGATTTACACATGTACAATATTGGAAAGAAAGGAACTATATTGATATAAAAGAATGGAAATTAAAAGTTCTGGATATGATAGAGATAGAAAAGCTAACATTTTCACTGAAAAATAAGTCTGTCCAGAATTTTGAAAGGGAATGGAGAGAAGTCTTAAATTGGATAGAGATATAGTAATAAGAAAAGGAAAAAAATAAAGCAAGATTGCATATCATACAAGGCAACAATGTAATAAGGTAATGTAACAAAGCAGCAATGTAACAATGTAAGACGTAACAATGTAAGATTACCTTTTGAAGAGAAACTATGTATGAATGGAAGGTAAATAAGCAGATTCAACTGGGAAAAAAAAGAACAAAGCTTGGAAGTGGGGAAGGGTTTTTTTTATTTTCACTTTAAACTTTAATAAAAATATTTCTAAAAAAAAAAGATGCACAAACTCCTGCAACTGGAGACACTGTAACTTACTGAAAGAAAGTCCTTCTACCTATTATATACGGTATGTATTTACCACATTCACAAACAATGTAGGGTGGGAGGGCATATAACAATAAAAGGAGCATATTAGAGATGGGTGTTGAATTTTTCCCTTCCCATCTTTACTTTTTTAGTCTGTTGTTTCAGCTTCTTGCTGAAACCTGTTGCATTTTGGACTACAGCTCCCAGCATCCCATAGCCAACATGGCCAGTGGCCTGGCTGATAGAGGAATTGTTGGGCTTATAGACCTAAGAAGGAATACCCCAGGATGTATTTTCTCCATTCTCTACTTATTTCTGACATTGGGTCTGGGAAATGTGGGTGTTTTGTGTAATTTTACAAAATGTATATATTTTTATGCATATTTCCAAAAAATCCTCCCTTTTATACTTTCAAGGACTATCTATTTGCAAGGAAGATAGGCAGATAACCACCATGTTACTAAAGGTGAAGGGGGCACAGAAAACTCTAAAATCTTGCCACAGTTCAGTCTTGTCAGTATCTAGACTCCTCACTCCTATCAGACTGGACTTCGTTTTCTTTTCTTCATTTGTATCAACCCAGCAATGGAGAAGAAATTCGTGGCCTAAGAAGAATAGATATGATGGATATGGATTCCTTCCTTGAATATCACTAATATCCTATAGATATCCTATAGAAATACATAGGAATTATCCTAGGAAAACAAAGCTGGTGACATTGTCGTATTCAAGTTTGTCCTCAATTTGAATTTCTGGACTGTATTATTTAGGCTGCATCTTAGCTAACTGGAATTTTGATCTGTCTCTGGAGAAATTTTTATCTCCTTGTTTTAACTCAGAAGCCTGACTGTTTCATGGCTTGTACTTTTTTGAGACATAGATTATATTGCCAGTGATAGTACCTTTATTTTTGTGTAAATTATTTATTAATAGTATGAAGCAGCAAAGGCTAATCTAATGAAGGTGAATGGATTCCTTAGGATTCTTGCAATTGTACAACTGTTATTAGCATTGATTTTATTGAATGTTATCAAAGAGAAAGCACTACAATCTTAAGTCCTTAAATAAATATGTCTGCAACATTTCCAGGTTCAATTTTGTCTCATTACATTAATGCTCCTTCAAGCAAATAAAGAAGGCCCCCCAAAATGTCCAGTAATTGTCTTTTCATTAATCAGTGTTCCATGAAATCTAAGAACCAGAGGATAGAGGTCAGATAAATCATAATGGGAGTACTTCTTTTGTTTGTTTGTTTTTTTCGGAGTGTACCTCTTCATTTGCATAGGAAAAGACTAGTGACTAATTCTGACAACAGAAAGAATGGAGAAGCGCAAAACTCTTTGTCCACCTGTAGCTTATCTACATATACCCTTTTCCCCAAGCATTTTTCATGAGAAGAATATTTCACTTTGCTTGCTAATTTAGTGTAGTCTTTATAAAGAACTCTCTACCAAGCTAACAACGGTGTTTTCAGAATGAGAATGAGAAAAAACAAGCCACTCTTCCTTTGTATTTATAATTGATATATAGCGCACCTCCTCAATGTTTCTCCAGATCTGTTGTTTGTTTTGGTGATGTTAATAGTTTCTTGTTTTTTATGGAGAGACCTGGTCTATAGTGGTATAAACATTGAGTTATGACTTTGGAGACCATAATTCAAATCCCTGCTCAGCCATGGAAACCCACCAAGTGGCCTTGGGCAAGTCATGCTCTCTTAGCCTCAGAAGAAAGCAAAGACAAACCACCTTTGAACAAATGCTTGACAAGAAAACCAGTGACAGGTTCATCCTTTCACTGTTAAGTGGGAAATATCTTGAAGACACACAACAATAAGCCTGTTCCTCAATCTGACAAAACCAGATAGGCTCCATGTAGCTCTCATATTTCTCCTAAGTGTTTGTGGCCTTGTAGACCCATTTGTAACGCCCACTCAAAAAATTAAAGCAAGTTCAGTTTGTAATTGTATTCTGAATTAACTATACTTTTAATATATCAAACATAATAATTTTGTGCTAGAACAAGTTATATGTAGTGCATTTCATTTTCCTAATGTAGCAAAGTGACTTTCAATCTGTAAAGGCTGCTAATATTAAATTTTTCAGTTTTTCCAAAAATGTCATTTTTCTACCCCCCTCCATTTTTTTCCAATCACTTCAAAATTTCTAGAAATTTTACATTTCTAGAAAGGCTACTATGTAGAGAAAAGAACTGTGTGACAGATGTAAACCAGGGATGGAAATTGTGTGGTCTCCTGATATACACCAGTTGCTCCAATAGAGCCACGTAGATATGCCTATATGCCACAGGTGCACTGACTGTACATTTTTTGGGCCATTTTTCTCCACTTGTAGAAGTGAGGGCTGTTTGGGGAAACTTCATGTATGTGAAGGATACATGGGGCCTTTCTGCACTACAGTGTTATAGTGCTATTATTCTACTTTCAACATCCTGTGGATTTCTGGGCTTTGTAGTTTCCTGAGTCCAAAGAGCTCTCTGGCTGAGAATTCTAAAGGCATCTCTCCAAACTGCAAACCCCAGGATTCCATAGGATGTTGAAAGTTGAATAAGAGCACTATAACAGTGTAGTGCAGAAAGGCCCATGGATTTTCTTTCTTTCTGGACATTTGTTGAAATGCCATTGGGGTAAGATTAAGGTGCGAGCAAGCTTCTAAAAAAGAATACCATATTTGCCGGCATATAAGACGCATCAGTGTGTAAGATGCACCCTATTTATACATCGGCAAATACTAATTGCCAGTGTATAAGACACACTGGTGTATAAAATGCACCTCATTTTCAAACAGTATTTTTCAGGAAAAAAAGTGAGTCTTGTATGCCAACAAATACAGTACTTCTGCTCATTCATTTTGAAGGACAAATTTAATGGTGTGCATTGCGGGGGGGGGGGTGCCCAACTTGATTGGAATGAATCTTTCACAAATGCAAACCAATGGAAAAGTTAAATAGAATTTTGGAAGGATCCCATTAAAAGGGAGAGGGAAACATTCTCACATGTTTAAGGTTACAAAGAAGCTTTCTGAAGACTTGGCTCAGTTGCATTCTTCGAAACACATTTCAAACCCCAGCCTTTTCTTTTTCTGGCATACTGTAGCAGACTGTATAGTAGCAACTGTAGACAGCAGCAAAGTCTCTGGCATATGGAGGGTTGGGCCTTTAAAGGTGATCAGACTGGATGCCAAACTAAATGTGATGTTAAATGAATTTTTGCAAACAGGTGAAGAGGCCCTCACACTGGAGGAGGGTTCAGGGTCAGTTGAGGACCCAAACAGAAAGTAATGTTAGAGTGTGCATTCTGAAAACTAGCTGTCACTGACAATAAGAAAACAGACTGCATTGTGGAGACCAAGGGCATCAGAGATGGTATTGAAACCGTTGAATCTGATTTGAATTTCAGATGCCTTTATCTTCTTGAATGTGGTTGTTACTAGTTCTCTGCATTTACTAGAAAAGGAAGATTTAAAACAGAATTATTTGCAGTGTGAACTGATGTATGCCATAAATAGGACCATGTAGCTTTTCATCAGCTGACAATTTAGTGCAATGGGATTAGGAAATATGTGGGGAGGGAGGAGGCTTGATGCAGTGATTCAGCACATCTGGTTGTGTCATGCCCCAGCATAACTCACATGATCCTCCAATACACTGAATGGCATAGTGGGAAGATTATGAGGTCAGCATAAGAATAGTTGTCACTATCCCCTTGTCCTTAGTCCGGGGTAAACAAATGGTAGCCTTCCATATGGAAAATTTACTTCTTTTGACTGTAATTCCCAGAATCACCAGAGATTTGGTAGCTTAGATTCTGGGAACTGGAGACCAAAAAAGTAATCTTTCTAGCAGTTTTATGCAGCATAGCCAGTAATGAGAGATGGTTGTAGTTTCAATAACAGTATGTGGATGGCCACATGTAGCTTAGACCGTAGACAGATCTGTGTATTAGCTAATTTTAACCTAACGTGCTTATCTTAAGCAAGTTTACATTACCTTTGTTTTCTGTTTTAAAAATGATGCCAACAGCTATTCTATTTCCTTTAATCAGCTCTTTCCGTTGTTCTCCTCCACCTTGAATCACTGACACCAAGGCTGTTACATTCTAATCAGGTCCTCATAGACAAATTGACTGAGGCCAAACCACATGTTACCATGTTACTGGAGGGTTAGTGTGTCACAGAATAAGCATGTCATGTCTATTATTAGTTTCAGCCACTAAGTGGTCATTTACTTATGAAGTGTAATTACTTTTATATGAAACTTAATATGAACATTAATTGAAGCCAACTGAATCAACATAGGCAACTTACATTTAATAATTTTGCTTGTTTTCCTACCAAATCACAGTCTAGCTGCGTAGAGAAAAACCAACTTTTAATCTCTTGCATAAATGAAAATCCCTGAAACCAGTTTTCCTGAGTAGCACCAACTATCTGTCTTAGAAGACCAGGGTTAGTTTGTTTTAAGCATGAATGAGGACCAAAGTCCATTAGCTAAGTAGTTCTGCACTTGAGAAGAATTATATTGCATCTCCTCTTCCCTAGCGGTGCAAAGACAGGGTGCTCCTAATCCAAATGAAGACCACAAATAGGGAGCAAAGGGATTAATCCCCCCCCACAACATACATCTGTGCCATGATCTAAAGTAACAATTTATGAGGAGAAATATTCAGCATTAAGGCCAACACTACACAGCTAAATTAAAGGTAGCAAATGACATCTTTCAACAATCACAGGAAATTCTGGTTTCGTTCCGATTGTTTGCCTTTTGAAACCTGTAGCACCTGGGTATCCAACCTCTTGCATTCCAGTTGTTGTTGAGCTCCAACAGTTGGTACTAGTAGCCAGGGATGAAAGATGATGGGAGCTGGTGCCTAACAGCATGTGAAAGGCCACAGTCCATCCCTGCTCTAGCTTACACTAACATCAAATTTGCAATGAACTATATGAGCTGGGAAATGACATCAGAAAAACTGAAGTAAAAAGTTAGTGGACTACAAGTTTTAGAGAGCTTGGGCCAAACATGTGGCTGCTGCCAAAAATGGTGAGGAAGTGGCATCTTTAAACTTCACTTGATAGTATTTCAGCATTAAAGATGAAAACAAACTCAAGTCAAGCTTTATGGTGCATCTTGAACAGATGTTGCTGGAAGCTGACTACTCTTATCATTTAACTTGGGATGGGATGACTTTAGAGCTCTGGTAATAATTATGGATAAAAGTTTTTATTTGAAGCCATCCTGTAATATTCTCTCCTTCCTACTGTTCAGTTTATTTCCTCACCCACCCCCACTCTCTGCTTTTTGTGTATGTGCAGCCTAAAGAGTTCTTTAGTAATAAATGTATCCCAGCATTGAAATTTAGAAAGCTATTATGGGAACCATAGACCTGCTGGCAGCTTCCTACAGCTGCCAGGGCCTCTGAGCATTTTACAGTACTGCAGGGTTCAATCGCAGGATATGCTGAATTGGAGAGAGATGGCAAACAAAGAAGCTTTTCACTGGCAAAGTTGAGATTTGGCATTGCTTGAGAGCAGCTTTTGGTCACAGAAGTGTCCCGAGCACTTCTGGGAGATGAGCAGAAATATATTGGATATATGCATTGAAGTAGAAAAGTATGCACATACACAGCATTGTTTTGTTGAAAGCTTCAGGAATCAGCTTCAGTTTCTCTCTCTCTCTCTCTCCTGTATTCTTTTCATTGTTTACTTCATCTTATCTTTCTACTTCTATACTTTAATTCTTTCTCTCTATTTTTCTGGTTGTTGTTGGTGTATGCCTTCAAGTCATTTCTAACTTACAGCGATCTAAGGTGAACCTATCATGGGGTATCCTGAAGGCTGAGAATGTGTGACATGCCCAAAGTGACCTTTTTTATTTTTGTCAAAACATCTCTGGTGTCAGTTCCCAGAATTTTTGATGGTGTGTTGAATGCTAGGTGGCATCCAGCAAACATCTCAAGAACTTCCACTGAAATTAAAGTCTTAAAGCAGTCTCCTTTTGAGTAGAATAGAAGCTTCTATTGAGCATATTTAGGACTGCATAATACTGTTTTGCATTTGTGGAAGAATGGTTTGCTGAACATTCTGCATTCCAATCAGCCATCTTGCATTGCTCCTCTATTCTTCCCCTTAAATTTTCCATAGTGTGACCCTTGGTATTAAAGGAGTTTAACAATTCAAGTCAGTGGATTACCAAGGCTACAAACTGAAGACACTGCTATCCCCCAAATATCTAAAAACCTCAGCAGTAAAATGTCAGATTTATAATTCTCCGTTTCTTCCTAGTTTATTTAAGCAAATTGTAATGGTGAGCAGAGCAAAAGAAGAGAAAAAAAAACATCCTTGCATGACTAGTTAAGACTTGCCTCCTTTCAAACATGCAGACATGTTTGCTTTAAAAAAAGGGGAGGAGGGGATGGGGGGGTCACTCTGAAGGCGTCATGAGATCAACTACATATGCTGTTTTTACTATCTTCAAAAATACTAAGAAGACTTATAGATGCAAGTTTAGTCTACTTCTCACACCTCATGGATAGTTAAAGAAAATACAGTCCTCCCTCCATATTTGCAGGTTTGACCTTCACAAATTTGATTATTTGTAAGGCACGCATATGCCTCCCCCGCCCTTCTTCTCTTGCCATTTCTTTACTTTTTGCCGGGCATGGAGAAGGATGGCAAGCGCTTGGACAAAAGGCAAGGAAATGGGGATTCACAGACCTTCCTTCTCCCCTCTGGAGCTCCCCTTCCCACTCCCTTACCTCTGGCCCTGGTGCTGAGAAGTTATGCTGAAGCAGAAGGGATTGGAGTGGGGGAAGGCTCATGCAAGTCTTCTTTTTCCCCTCTGAAACTCGCCCTCCCATTCCCTTGCCTCTGGCCTCAGTGTTGAGAACTCGCACCAAGGCAATAGATGTGGGAATGGGGGTGGGTGGAGGGAGGAAATTCCCCTTTCCCATTCCCTTAAGTATTTGAGTATTGCATTGGTTGGGGAATTGAGAGATCTGTAAAGGCTTATTTTTTGTAGAACAGTAGGTAAACTTCTGAAGGTATGAATGTTTATTTGGAATTCTGTGACCTATTAGAGGTAGACATAGAAAAAATACTGCTAACAACTAGTGATATATGAGACTAATCTTGCCCTGTTAAGGGTGGCAGAAGCATAAGACTGTGATCCTGTTTGATATGAGGAGGGCATAAAGTTCTACCAGTGTTCTTAATGCAGGAGGTCCATCAGGTCTTAAAAGGTGAAAGCTACCAATTGGGTGACAGTACAAGGAAGCTGTCTCAATACAACCCCATTTCAATTGCTGTTTGGGTTTAATGTGTATGTGGAGTGGGGATACAGAGCTGAATCCAGATGTTGCTGTGCAGCCTGATAAAAAATACTGTGCATGGAAGAACTGGATGCTTTATTATATAACATCAGAAAAAGCACTTTAATGCCAATATTAATTTGGTTACAGTCACTAAGAGGATTCTAACCTTAGTAAACATTAAAAGTAGCTTCAATATTAGCTAGTAGAATTTGTTTCTGAATAAGCATTGTTAGGTCTGATTTTTAAGGCTTGCACATAACTCAAGTGTAGACAGGTTTGAAAAATGAAGTATGATTTACAGTTTCCCTCCCATGTGTGAACATTTTGTCATGTGTGTCTAGTTCAGGAAAAAATATTCTTCATACAGTGTTAAGAGGATGTTGGAAGCAAAGATGATAATTATATATTTAATTTGTCTCACTAAAAATTATCTGTGCTGGGGTAAATGTAAGAAATGCACTCTTTCCACCTGCTGCTATATCTGCCCCTCCTCATTTTGGAGTATCTGTTTGTTTGAATTGCCTGCTTAGTATTAGGCTTAACAAACATTCTAATTTATACAGACCCTTTGTTCAACTCCTCAGTGGCATCCTGCATTCTTTAAGTCCACTGTGAATCAGAGGTCCTTAATCAGTAGTCAGATATATGTTATCATGCCTCCATTCTCTTTCTTCCTATCTTCCAAGGTATTTTTGTTTACAGCCTTGGGGAACAGTGAGTTTCTTGCTTTGCTCTGCGACTGGGCCATACCCAAGATAGCAATGAAAGTCCTTCAGCTGTTCACAAGCCAAGCACTGCACGTTGGAGTACCTTTGAAGGACAATGGCAGCATGACCTGTTAGCACTTAGAAATCTCATGACATATATCTCTCAGGCCAGACAATTTTCCTCCTGTATTTCTCTGACATTTTTGATGGTGCCTGTTGAAGTGGTTGGCTAATGCAGCATACCACTGGATATTGGCTATCAGAAGAGTACATTTGGTCTACAGCAGCAGCTGCTTTACTATACAACTAATTAGAAAACACCAGTTTGGGTGATTCTGAACACCGGTTTGGGTAAGGATGAAGCACACTGAAAGCTTTCCTAGAAAACACATCATTCAGATAAACAGCATGGGTAAACATTATATCCTCTCAAAAACTGCCACAAAGCAAATTTGTACAGAAGGGACTTTGAACTTTGGTAGTTTGGTAAAGCCCATTTTTTCAAGCATTCTTAGTCCTATTCTGGTTTTATTTAGGTTAAATTAGGGGAACTGATCCTTTGGTCTCTAATTCTGTTTTCCACAACAGATAGATTTACTGCTGCATGTACCTTTTTATGACATCTAGTGGTCCATTGGTACATTGTATATATTGCAAATATATTGCTCAGTTACATGCCATCATATATCTTCATAACATGCCTGTGAGGAAAGGTATTAAAATTCTTGTTTTCTAGAAAAGGTGTTATAGGTGACATATAATGACTTCCCCAAGCCACGAGAGTCTCCATTATATAGTAATAACTTCTGTGTGTACACCTAAAAATGTGAAACCACTACATGACAATCATGGCAAATGTACTGTATGTATGAAACCCAAGTATTTCCTAAGGCTATGTCAAGTGGGGACCTTGGCTTCCTAGGTGCTCCTTTGGCCACCTGTTGGTAAGTTTCCAGTTCTGCTCATCTTTAGGCTTTGTCATGTTTTCTCAGATTTTACTCTCTTCCCAGCAGCAACTCATATATGTCGTTATGTAACAGTGCAAAACAACCTTTCATTCTGGATTTAAACTTCTGCCTAAATATAATGCAATGTATTTATAAAAACAGAAAGTGAAGTATCTGCCTCACTTGGAAGGTTCAGTTGGGGTTCCCCAGCAATTCTTCCTGGTCTTTCTCTTTTCTTGAAGCACAGATAAAATACCCTGGTCTGGCCCTGACAGTTAGTGTGTGTATACTTAACACTTCTTAATCAGTTGCTTAATGAACTACTTCAGCAATATTTAAAACAGCAACAGCTTTGGTGTCTATATGGAACTGCAGCTTGGAGTGTTTCACCCATTCCTGCTCTGCCGGAAGCATTAATTATGTCTTCAGACTGAAACTAACAAGCTGAGTTTATAAATGCTTGTTGGAAAATACTAAATTTGATTTTAATTAAAACTGAGTGGAATGTGGAATTGTCCTCTACAAATCAATCAGTGGAAAATTACACTAGCTTCAATACCTAAAATTTCTTTAGCTTCAAAATTAATTCAGTACTCTTGCATTATGCTTATCAGGCCTTCCTTACTTGTGCCTGTATTCAGTTCCCAATTACAATCCAGCTATCTTTTAAAGCCTTTATAACAGCTTTGTTCCACAGAATACTTTCAGTTGGATTTCTGATGCTGTAGAAAAACAGCATGGAAGTGCAGTATCGTCCAGCTTTGGGCCATACCTCTGATGTCTGAATGCCCTGATTGAATATTATGAAGAGTCTATTTCATTGTGATGAAAATATGTAACTCCATAATGAATTAATTCCTGCTTTATCCTACGTGTTGCAGTTCATTAAAGTCTCAACAATTTTTTTAAAAATTGCTAGTGATGGGAAGACCATCTGCATTCCTGTTGAGGGAGGTGGCAATTAAGCATTGGGAAATGAAAAAAAAAGACTTGCTTAAACTTGTGAAGCACAGAATAATAGTTCCTTGTATTCTGCATGATTTGGTATGTAGGCTTAGGGTTTCAGTATGCTACTTCTCTTAGCAAGTAACTATGGTTGTACACACGTTATGGCTTTTCCAACAAACCTAATTTACTTTACGTACAGTGTGAAGAGTTCTTTACAAGTCTTCAAAAGTTTGATTGCAGTTTTGTGACAGTGTAGTTCTGATAAATTTCTTGTCCAGCTGAAGATTTGGGTCCCACCTCCATAAGAGTTATCACAACTGCACTTGCTTTTGTGTGTGCTTTAAACAGACTATGCTACTCTCTGTGCTTGGTCCTGGAGATGAGGAAGGTTGTTCTCAATTATGTGTCATCAATTCTACAAAAAAATTACCAGTGGCTGATCATATTCAATGATTTCTTGGATATAAGGAATGAATGAATGAATGAATGAATAAATAAATAAATAAAGGCTTTCTCTGTTTCACCATTTCACATGAATAATACATCCCTCCAGAGTGCTAGTAATTCAGGTATTTATAAATTATTTTATTTATTATTAGTTATTTATAAATTATACATTTATAAATGATAAAATAAATAAAATTGGGTTGGCTGGTTCCGTACATTTTAACACTTATCTACCTGTGAATTCCCAAGCAGCTGATTTATTTGGCTTCTCTTTGTAGATTAGAATCTGGCAGCAGTTCTATACTTAATTAAAAGCCGCCCAAAGAAAGATCCTGATAGCTCACACTGCACACTCTTCTTCCAGAACCAGGCCCCTGCTTATTTCTTGAAGCTAAATGAGGCTTTCTGAAAATTTTTGCATAGGAAGCACACTGAAAAGTGGCACAGCATCAACAAAAAGTTCCTTTTGGCAAGGTTTAAAAAGGCTCCAGTTTTCTCAACAATTTGCCTACTCTGAGAAGTAGTCTGAGAATTAAAGTATATGTTAGCTTTTTCATAACTGGGGCAAGTTTTAAAATTCAGAAATCTCTTTAAAAGAGAGAGAGTGTACCATGAGCTGATACTTCTCAGATGGGTTTTGGACCTCACAGGGAAGCCAGAGATGCTGAGTATCCTGAAGAAAAGTGTGCTGATGCTCTCAAATCAGAACCAGTTCAAACAAGTCACTGAACAATGAGGAAAATGTGCTTTGATTCAGCATCTTAAGATGCTGAAGTGAAACTTAAATGTGAAAAAGGTTACTTATAGTGGCTCTGTATCTGATACGCTGGTAATAACTTCTGTGGTATAAGGTAGATGGTATGAAATTTTAAACAATTACTCTCCATGAAAGGGAACACACATTTTAATGATCTCTCAATGCTTTATTGTGCCTTACTACATCTAGCTGCCATTTGAGTGTTTTTTTTCTCTCTCTCTTTCTCTCTCTCTCTCTCACTCACTCACACACACACACTGGATATAGCTGTGGCATTTGCATAGCACTTTGTTCCAAATTCTGAAGATTAAATTTCATCTGAGCACTTCTTCTTTTTCATGTCTAGTCTGACAAAAGGGAGTTGTTGTTGACCAAAAGCAATTTCCATGAAAAACCTACGATATTCAGGCAAACATACCAGTCTGCTCTCATGGCAAGTACCATGGTGAACAGGAATAACGCTATTTGGCACTGAGCCCTTAAGGGGGAAAAGTGCAGAGAACAGGGTTGCCTTTGTCCAAAATTTACCGCAATAAAGCATCCAAAAAAAAAAAAAAAAAAAAAGGAGGAAAGGAAAGTGAGAAAAAGAGACTGTTATTCCTTTAGGCTTCCTTAACCTTTTTTCCCCTCCAGTTTATTCACACATTGCCTGACAGTAGGACACTGCATTGTTACAAGTGGTCTGAAGTTGGGCCTTCTCCATTTTTTAGCTGTAAAGGAACACTATATCCATTGTACCCCTGAAGAACAAGTGAACTGTAGTTTTGCTACCACTTGCTCCACTGGGATTTATTAATAGGGTCCAGATTTAGACTACGCATCTTTAAAAGCCCATGTAAGTTATAGTTAGTTAGCTGGCAAATTGCAAAACTTCTATTTCAACTTTCTTCAATGTGTGGTGCCCTTCGTATGTTACGGACAGCAACATACATATGTGGACTCTCTACTTCCCCCTGGCCTTTGGGAGTGGTGGATCTATAATCCCAGACATTTAGAGAACGCTCCATTTGTGAAATCTGTTGTATCTGGCAAACCCTCCTGCATAGGATGAAATGATCAATAGTTCGTGAAAATTTGTGCTAAAATAAAGTTCTTGATCTTTAAAGTACTATAGGACTCATGTTTTGCTGCAACAAAGGAACATGGCTAGAAAAAAGGTGGTCAGAGCTTTTCCTTAAGGACGTGCCAGTGACACTGCTACCTGCCACAGTGAAACTGGGAGTACCAAAGGTGTACTTCCAGTTTTGCAAAATCCCTTTTGGATGGTTTTTTTTTTTTTTTTGGCAGTGAGAAGGTGGGGAATTGCTAGGCAGAGGCAGGAGCTGGACTTGCTAGGCAGAGGCAGGAGCTGGAGCTTGATTTTAAGGAGAAATGACTGCTGGAGGTTTGCAGAAGCTGCAGTTCGCCTTTGTCAGCCTAAATGTTTTGGGGGCAGGGGGATCTAGAAAGGCCCTAAAGTCCATGAAAAAGGGGAAAAATCCACAAGAAATATGTTTCTCTCTTCTATTATAAATGTTTTCCTGTTCTAGAATGCAGATCCCTCTGCATTAACAGGCATTATCTTGTAGGACCTCAGACCTGGAAATGCCATATCCTGAACTGCCACCTAATTGCTCTCAGGTTACTCCTGCTGTTCAGGTAATGTTAACTAATGAGTTACGTTCTTCAATATTCTGGGAGCTTTGTGAGGTTTGTCTTTAAGGAAAGCCTTTGAGAATTCAAGGAGTTTCAAGGGGCAAAAACTATGAATGGAAGTCAACCTATGGAAGAGGAGATTAGAGTTGGCATTTTTGAATAATGAACTATTTTTCTCCTCTAACCTGAGACTCAGAGGAAGGAGCCTTTAGCTACCTTTGTTTCAATCCAACAAAGCAGGTATCTCCATGGAGGATGACTTGCCTGTGCATAGCAGCGTATGGATGTGCATCTAATCCTGTTGCATGTGTAGGAGGCACATCCTACACATGTGGGGAGGATGCACATCCTGAACCACAAGCTTCTGCCTGATTTCTTAGAGTAAGGGCTCTGTAGGAGCAAGAAGGCAGCGGAAGGAAGTGGACAGATACAGGTAGATGAGTCAAAGATTTTGAGGGGTGTTATAGCATGTAAAATTGGGGGTGGATTGGCTTTCCAGATTATTTTTTTAAGTATATATCTCTGAATTTACTACCAGTGGCCATACTGTCTGGACCTTCTTGGAGCTGAAGTCCAAAATATCTGAAGGGCCAAAAGTCTGAATGTAGTGTTCATAGTAAAATTCTGCTGAAACAATAAGTAAACTTTGAGGACAAAACATTTATTTGCTTAGAATTAGATTGGTAATAGGGTCCTTATCAGCTCAGTGCACCAATTGTAAACTCAGTCCAAGATTTAGCTTATTCCACTATAAATTCATTTTAACTCAGTCCTATAAATTTTTATTTCACTGTATTAAATGGAATTTATGATTTACAGGTAGGAAGGAGGATTGCAACCCAGAGCTTCTTTAGTGAAGAAGAATATGGCCTCTAAATAGACCACATCGCCTGCTGTGTTGCTGTCTTGGTTCCCTTGGTTCTTACTGCAAAAACTAGTGGTGGATGACTTCCATGTTAGTGACACAATGACTTCTCTGGATTTTAGTACACAGTTTAAAGGAGTTGCCCAAAATGCTGAATATATTTTGGGGTCTAGTAAAGGGTCTAAATATACTAAGGCACCAGATTCCACTTGATCTTTGAAGTTAAGCAGCTTAGCTCTTGGATGGGAGACTGCCAATGAATAGCAGGTGCTATAGGCTATATTTCAGAAGAAGAAACTGGCAAAACCACCTCTGAGTATTCCGTGCCTAAGAAAATCTTGTGCAGTTTATGGGGTTGTCACAAGTTGATGGGCAACTTGAAATCACGTGCATGCACTCTGCACTTCACAGTGGGAAGGAAAGATATATGAATAGACTATAGGAGAAATGTGGAAACTTTTTTTTTTTTTTTTTTGGTCAAATAGCACGTTCCTTTTCAATGTTCTCAGGAGAAACCAGAGTTCTAGTGTCATTTTGAGAATGACAGTAGCAGGCAATGTTGTAATCACTATATGTTGCTCAAACATAAGCAGAGAATGAGCCAGTACTACAGGTGCTACAGTACTACAGGTGCTGCTCTTTTAGAATGTCCTGTACTAGGTAGGTAACTTCCTAGGTTGTGCAGAAACGTGGTCTGAATATGATGCCA
The DNA here is from genome assembly GCA_948474755.1 of Ctenosaura bakeri. NCBI lineage: Eukaryota > Metazoa > Chordata > Lepidosauria > Squamata > Iguanidae > Ctenosaura > Ctenosaura bakeri. The sequence continues at coordinate 199,985 of CAOLHI010002793.1, read as the reverse complement.
GATTTGCACTGTCCGAAGACAGTTTTCATTTAAAGGTTATTGCAGAAACTGTGATCTACCACATAGTTGTGCGGTTTTCCTACTTTTAAAAGGAAATGCAAATATAAAAGAGGAAATACATTAAAATAGATAAATTCATAGTCGGCTTTGATGTTTAAAGCTCAAAAAAAAATATTCCTGTGTTCTCAATTACTTTTCCCCCTGAAGTTTCTGGTATCATGCCCTGCTTCATTTGTGAGAATGGCTGAAAAAAAGCCAGCAAAAACAGATTTAGAAAAGATAGCTGTTTTCATCCAGAGTTAGCATAGCTTGAAAATGCTTTTTTAAAACTACCTTTCACACTATTTTCAAGTTCTGTGCCAGTCTATACCAAGATATACCATATCAGATTCCCTGCTCCCCAAGCTGAAGGGTATTTTGAATATATTTCAAGCAAATTCTTTCCTATTTTGTGTAGGCAAAGAAAAATCTGTCAACATTTACTGAATAAATTTCTTAGACTCAACTACCGTGGCTTTGATTTGACTGAATGTTCCTTTTGGAATACCAGAAATTCTTTTGTTTTCTGGTCTCCAGTATGTATAGAGTTCTCCTTGACTCCTTGGAGGAGGAAGTGCTTTGGCTCTTGCAAGGAAAAAAAAATGCCTCAGGCAGATGATACAAACCTGAATTCTCTTGGTATTTCCAACTAAGGTAGACCCATGGAATCAATTGGATTTACCTGTATGTTGACTCACCATTCAGCAGTTGATTTATTGGGTTTACTCTTGTTTGAACTACCTAAAGGATTCTGGACAATGCTTCTGATGAAGATTTATGCATACTATTTGAAATATGGAGGGCAAAGTCTATTTTTGGGCAGTTTTAATGTTCAGCAGCCTCTGAGGTTCACTTCATTCAGTTGTCTTTTTAGAACCAGCTGCCTCCTTTTTCTTGTATGGAAGATAGTTATGTCATTGTCTGGGCATGCTCTCACAAACATATTAGTATATAAGGCATATCTGAAACATGCAGAAGTCCCTAAAGCAGATCTGGAGATACCTCTGGCTTTTGAGATATTCAGCTTCAGATTGCCTAATTACTAGCGCTTGTATAGTCTGAGGCTGATGGGAGTTAGAATCAGGCAGCATCTACAGAACCACAGATTTGCCACTCATTTGGTAGTGGGAGTAGTAGTGTACTTTCAAGTCATTTCTGACTTATGACAACCTGAAGGCAACTCTGTGACAGAGTTGTTTTGGCAAGATTTGTTCAGAAAGTGTTTGCCATTACCTTCGTCTGAGGCTGAGAGTGTCTGACTTGCACATGGTCATCCAGTGGCTTCCCACAGCTGGTGACTTTGGTTTCCTCAAGCCCTAGTCCAACACACAAATTTGCTTCTGTTATTGGCCTCTTCATTGTAAGATTGTATCTGTCTCAAGACACAGATCCATTATGAAAATAAAGGGGTGTGCTTAAATTTATAAAAATTTCCTCTTTTCAATAATGCAGCATGCATAGTTTAGTTATTCATACATCAAAAGTCTGTGTATTGCAATTTTGAATATGGAATGTGTATGTGTAGGTAGGTAGGTCGGTAGATAGGTGTGTATGGCCCTTTTCGCACGGGCCTTTTCTCGCGCGACAGCCCCGTGAGCCTCGCGGGAGTGGGAGCGTCGCTCTGCACAACGCACTCCCACTTCCGCCGGGCTCACGGGGCTGAAGCGGTGCGAGCGCGGGTTTTTTGATTTTTGCTTCCAAGCGAAAATCACCCGTGCTCGCGCAACGCTCCCGGCGCCCGCGCGCACTTACCTCTCGTGTGGAGCATCCAGGAGCCGGCCGGGTCGCGCTTCCTTCCCTCCGCCCCTGCGGAAGGAAGGGACGGGGCGGGGCGCTAGCGCGACGGACGCGACACGTCCTGCTTCCTTTTTAGCAATAAAATACAACAGCATACATTAACAAGAAAGAGTCTGCTGTCTTTTTGTAACACCGAACATCTGCTGCCTGAACTAACTGGTTAATTCTGCCCAAAGGTAGGGCTTGGTTCTGCTAGCTAGAGCGGGCTTTGGTGTAATTGTCCATGCGTGTGAAGAGTTTTACTAAAGAACAACCCATAAGAAACAATTTGGGGGGACACAGGAACATTGCTGCAATCCTCTGGCCTTCTACAGGCAAATGATACAGGCACTGGAGGGAAGGACTTCACATTACACAGTTGCAGCAGTATGATTCCACTTTAGCTGTCATGTCTAGATCCTATGGTATTTTGAGGTTTGTAGTTTGGTGACCACTAGAGCGACACTGGTTGAGAAATCTAAATATCACTCCCAGAACTGCAAATCCCAAAATTCCATAGAATAGATACATGCCAGTAAAAGTGGAATCATATTGCTAAAGCTGAGTAGTGTGACAGGGCTACAGAGAAAGGGTGTTTCTTTACAGTGCCATTATTCCACTTTCAACATGCTGTAGAATTTTGGGTTTTGTAGTTTATTGGGGCCTCTCTGGCTGAGAAGTCTCAGTGCCCCTCCCTAAACTGTAAACACCAGGATTCCATAGGGTGTTGATGTTGAAGATGGAATAATAGCACTATAACAGTGTAGTGTGGAAATGGCCTAAGACAAGGCCACTAGCCATGCTGCAATATACATACCAGTTAAATATTTGCAGTGAATACTTAGAATGGAAAATTATGATATCTCTTAAGTCTACAACACAAATATTTTTAAATGCTGTATTATTTTTAAATTCATGTTTCAGCATGATATTCTCTGGACAGAGTTGGGAATGCAGATTGGTAGAAGCCAGCATCACATTTTAGAAGACAGCACTGCCAGGAAAAACAAAATCAGACTGTGGGGTACCTGTGACATGTTGTTATTATGTGCCAAGGCAGATAGTTAAATGTTTGATACCACAGTTGTTCCAATTAAATATGTTTGACAGCCATCTTCTCATCACAAATGCCAATTGTTTATGCATTTACATTCATTCCCACCTCTGAGGAAGCTAGGTGATATTGAATCAGACTCTTTAGCCTCTTAGGCAAGAATATTTCCAAGTCCTATTTGGAGATTGCTCATATTACCTGGCAGTCTTCCAGTTAAGTCACAGGTGGTTCCATGCAAAAAGGTTAGGAGGCATATTAGCCTCTCAAGAGACCTTTGAGGGCCACACCCACTTCTGCAAAATATGAAATCAAATTTCTGCCTCTCCAGATGCCCTCCAGGGGACAAAGGAGCATTTTCATCATGTTTTGGGGCCCTTCTCAAGCAAGTTTGGACCCAAGAAGGCTCCTTTTTAACGAGAGTAAGTAAAAGTAAGCCACTTCCTGTTTACCTCCTGTTTCCAAAATATTTCTTTTGGGATTAAATTGGCCCAGGGTGGGCCAAAGACATGGTGAAATCTTCCACACCCCCTAGATGGCATTTAGACACAAATTTTTTTTAAAAAATTATTTTACCTCTGGAAGGGTAGGGTTGTTCAAATGTTATAGAAATGCCCTTCACACGTCCTAGAACACATTTTGGAGAAAAAGTTTTACAAATTTTTCCACAAAAATGGCTCTGGACCAATTTACCCTCTATCTGGCACACTTTGCCCATCTCAGACTAAGGACTAACCAGGGCTGACCCAACTTAGCTTTCAAAATGAATTTGGACATGTTTCAGATGGTATCATAGTATGTAACTGTGATTTTTTGAGTGTTGGACTAGGGAGACAAGGATTCAAATCCCTACTCAACTATGGGTGAATTTGGGGAAATCATACTCTCTCAACCTTAAGAGGAAGGCTTTTTTGGAGGAGTCACCATAAGTCGAACAATAATTTGAGGTCATACGACAAGTACATATAACAGCTACTGGTGTATTTCCATTGTGTATGTACAATAAATATGGTTATATTATCATGCAATTATTGTTATATCAGTAGAATATTATAATTTTGTTGCTTTGATATAAGAGCTGACATTTTCTCCAAGACCTAGTACTGATAGGTACTTCTAATCTATATAGTATAGTACTATACTATAAAAGTGTAGTGTTTGATAACTAAATTAATGTGATGTTCAGTAGCAGAAGTTTTCATCCATAATAATTGAGTGTTTCTATTCTCACTTGTCTGCTGCCAAGAGAGGGGGACTTTTGGATAGTGGCCCCACACTTATGCAAAAACCCATCAGGTCTTCATCAGGCCCTTGCTTTTCAGGCCTTCAGGAAAGCTCTGAAAGCCCACTCATTCTCATTGATCTTTTGAATTTTTTTTCAAGCAATTGGTTTTACTTGCAATTTTTGTTTTTATTGATATCTACAGTTCTGTTATATCGATCGTATTATGTATGTCACCCTGAAAGGGTTGCATCCTAGGAAGTGGTCTAAAAATTACTATAACAATAAATGTCAATATCTAGTTTATATCTGCCTATTTATCATCTATAGATCATTGATTTTCAGCCTTTAGGAAACTCCAGCTATATCAGCTTATCTACAAGGGATGTCCAGAGGTTTGTCTTCTGCAGAATGAAGAAAAGATTTTGATAGACATTTTGGGGTAAAAGGTATTGTTCCACATGAACTGCAAGCCAACTATCCCCAGTCATGGCCTGTGGCTGGGAGAAATTAACAGTGGTAAGGGAGAGTTCAAAAGAGCCATCCACCATCAGCTTTCTTCAGGCATCTGTAGGAGAGGACTATACAGTATGCATGGAGGGGACTGTGGGAGAAAGCTCCAAATCTGCCCCTGGCATCCCTCTTTGACAGGGAAGGTTTGCAAGCATAGCTTGAATGCATTCAACTTAATGCACTTACTGTCTTGCATGACTTCAGGAACCCTGGTAAACTAGCATTTTTAGTTATGTAGGAACTCTAAGTACATTCACTTTAACATGGCTATAGCATGCTTACATGTGGAGTTCAACGTGGGGGTTTAGGGCATGGAGGACAGCATGCTTTTCCAGATCCCCTCTATGCTTACTGAGAATCATTCTTCTTCAAAAAAACTAAGAGAACTCTTAGTTGAAGAATCTTTGATAAGCTTCAAAGAAACATCCAGTTTCTTTGTAGTGCTCAGTGGGTGGTTTAAAACACTAGCATTTTTTTTGGCTGGTTATCCCTGTGGAAGTATCTTGTTCACAAGCATTGGCTCTCTCTCTGTAACATCTTTCACAAAATGAAAACAGCTCTTCATACTTTCACTGAACACCCCCACCCCAGAGAATTTGTGTTTGTTTCTTTGCTGTCTGGTTTGTCTCTTCGCAGAGTCAAGCATAGCATGTAGTGGTTTCACAAGTTTGTTCATTTGCCTCCTTCTCCCAATTTGATGGCATTACCTTGGGTTTTGTTTGCCCAGACAAGAACTTTCATGAAATGTCAGTCATCTACAAGTGTTGCATCATTCAATAAGTACTTTAAATGTTGAATTTTACTCATATCTGTTCTATTCTACAAGCAGACACTCTAAGAAGATGCCAGAGAATAGAGCACAAGTAAATGGTTTTCCAACACAGCTCTTTCCTGTATGTAATGCATAGCCTTCCTTTGTCAAAACAAAATGTAAAGCAATGCGGAGGTTCTTTATTTTAGATTAAATGCTCGAATAAATAAAAGCTCAGAGAAATACCATGCAGTGAGCTGATGTACTGAAAATTAACTGAGGACCTTTTCCTAAGATATAATTCTTCTTCATCTTGTAGTGCCCACAGGGAGCTGAAAAGGGTGGTTCTTCCAAGGCTCAAAACTAAAAAAGAAGCAGGAGCCTGAAGGTGGGAAACAGCAATTGTATTTAATTTAGTAAAAAAGGTGAAACTTCAGCTGAGAAGATCAGAGATTCCCGGCTGGGTCAGCATAGTAACACATCCCACATGACTTTATCAATGGGTGGCCAATGAAAGCTTATTCTGTCTTAGAAGTCCCCCCACCCCAAATCTGCCCCAGTGTTAGGTTTTCAAAGGTCCAATGTTTCAAAGCACTGAAACCAACACAAGAGTTCTTTGATTTTTCTGCTCATTGCAAGTTAGACTGTAAATGCGTGCGTTAAAAAAAAAAAGTGACCTCCAAAGGTTGTTAGCATTCCCAGGAGGTACAGAAAAATTAATTGGCTGCTGGGAAAGACATTAATAAAATAACCTTTCTTTGCCTTTAGATTTCAAACCCTGCTAAGATTCAGCTAAGCTACAGAATCTTTTATTGAAATGTAAAGCAGAATGTACCATGTAAGGGCACCAGCAGCGAGGAGTCAGAAAGTCACATTGACTTCCCTCAGCCAAACAAAAGCAGCAGCATATTTTTTTTTTATTCCTTCTTCCTCTGTATACAGCACCAAAGGCCCCAGCTGAATCAGTTAACATCCACACCTGCTTCATCTGGTTATGAATGAAGTCAGCAGCAAAACCCCTTGTTTTCTGGAGTGGAGAACAAAGAACAAGTACTGAAAAGCATGTATTATACCCCACATGCAAAGAAGTAGACGAGTTTTCATGTGCTTGTTAATGGTCTGTATTTTATTCTTTAAAATGCCTATACATTTCGCCCTACACTTAGAACTGAAAGGCCTTCTTCAGGGGCATTTAGTATATCAACAGCAGAAATTTCTGAAGTTGGCAAAAAAAAAAAAAAAACCCTCTGTAAATTGGACTACTAAGCATGATTACTTTCAGTTCTTTGTACAGGCCAAAACGTGTTGCCCTTTTACGGAAAAAGAATATTCATCAAGGCATTTTAAAGAATAAAATAGAGATTATCAGTAAGCATGTGGAGACTTGTCTCTGCCTTTGCTGACTTGAAAAAAGGCTGCAGCTTGGAGTCACATTATGTACAGTTGGTCCTCCACTTTTGTAGGTCCAGCATTTGCGGATTTTATTATCTGTGGGTTATTTCTTTAATTTATATGTTAAAAAATTCTTACTTTATATACCTCTGCCACAAGTAAAAAAAAGTGTTGTCTCTAGGAATCTCTGGGTCCTCCAGCACAGTTCTATGGTCCTGTCTGAAGTTCTATGATCTTCTGGAAGTGGACCATAGAGTCATGCTGGAGGACCCAGAGATTCTTAGAAGGAATACTTCTCTAGGCATTGGTAGGTCCTCCAATGTGAGTTTATGGCCCACTTCATGCTGGAGGACCTAGAGATACGTTGAGAAAAATAGTGTTCACAGTTTTTGTTTTTATTCATGGTTTGTCCACTTTGTGGAGATCTTGTGCCCCTGGCTATATTTAAGGACCATAGTGTCATTAGGCAAGATCATTTACCTCAACTATAGATGCTAGGTAGAAGCAGAATGGTGAAGGAGAAAACCATATGCTAAGCTTCTACCTTGCTGTTGTTGCCATTGTTGTGCTTTAAGTTGTTATGATGAGCCTATCATGGAGTTTTCTTGGCAAGATTTGGTCAAATGGGGTTTGCCTTTGGCATCCTCTGAGGCTGAAACAGTGTGATTTACCCAAAGTCACCCAACTGGTTTCTGTGGTTAATTTGGGGATTTAAGCCCCGGTCTCCAGAGTCAAAAAGGCCTTGTATACTTTATCCTTCCACCCCTCACATGGACTGTTCACATAGCTAATGTTTGCTCCACATGATTGCATTGTGTGAATGGGCTTGAGAGTTAAGTGTGTGGTGGGTATTACATAGGGAAGCCTTGACCTTACATTTTGGGTGGCCTTCTGTTCTAAAGACCTTCATATATTTAAAGTTTTTCCATTATCTTTTCCTTTAGCTGGCACTGTGAACAAGCTGCCCTAATAAGGCAAAGCTCCAAGTCATGGGGAGATTTGAAAATGTTTTCTCCCAAACATGCTTGCCATCTCCCTTTTAAATCTTAGCATAAATGTGCACAGTTCTTTAAAAGAGCCTACATGTCTAGGGTTGCCAGGAGTGGGGTTTTGATACAGTTTTAGCTCTTCAGTGTGATGGCAAATGAGAATAATAATATTTATCACATTGGTTCAGATAAAATGTCTATCTGTTCTAACATACTGTTTATATTGTAGCCAACGTGCTGCCTGTCAGAAGCCCACTAGCAGGGCCTGAGTGGAACTGTGTCCTCCATTTTGCACTCTCTGTCAACTGATAATATAAAGGCATCATGCCATAAAATTGTTGCATCCATTATTATTTCACATTGTATCATTCAAGAAGATTAAGTGATGAGACAAGCAGATGCTTTAAGGAATTCAGGGATAGGTGGCACCTTCGTTGGAATTTTAGAGTTAAAGATAATCATAAAGATTCTGGGTGTATCCTGGGCATAGAAGAGAGGAAGTTGGACTTTACTTTGTTTTGTTTTGCTCTCAAGAGTTGTAGTACGCAGGGGCTGCAGGGTGATAGGCACGACAGGAACTAGCCCCAGATGCAGCCTTGGCTTGCTTTGAGAACAGTCAAGGGCAGAGGAAGTTCTCTTCAACCAATCACGTTCTGCTTCTCTGTTTTACACACAGATAGAGGCATGAACCACAGCTACTATGTCCGGAAAGTATATCTTGTCCACTTCTGTTGCTTTTGGTATCAAAAATTAACACCAGCTTTAATGGTTGAAATTTCTCAAGTGTTGTTAGAGTCTGATTTGGGAAATGTTGAAGTAGGTTTGAGACTGAGCTCATAGCCTCTGCTTGACTAGAACCTCATGTGTTGTCTTACAACCATAGTAATTTGTGGCCAAATTGGGACAGGAGTGTGGGATTGAGAAGGACCACAGTCTGATTTTATACTTCTTAATAGTCCTTCACATTTTGGTATAAATGAAAGCCAGTCTCTGGAACCTCTCCTGTAAACAGTCACACAGCAAAAGCTATTTCCATTTAAAAAGAAACAACAGCTCTCCCCCTCTTTGTCCTTGATTTTCATATGTGGTGGCTCCTGATATCCTCTGTAAGCCCATTTTCAGGGTGGCCACTGGCATCCCTCCATTCTGGAACCTCAGTGCTAACCATTCCCAGAAGATGGGGCTGGTGCCAGACATTGTGGGTGGTGACACAATTCCTCAAATAATCTGTGTGATTCGAGAAATACTCCTTGGAAATGAGGCTGCCTTCTCAAGTACCCACCCTCACCCCCTGTGGCACTATCACGTTCATCACAAGAGCAGTGGGTGTGCCCCTGGCCTAGGTGGTAACCTTCCCAAACATGGCCTCCAGTCTTGGCATGTTGTGGGTTTTGTGAGCAATATCCGTTCAGCTCCTGAGGGTATGTTTATGTTTCTCATATGAAAATAGGGAATCTGAGGTTACTGTTGTGCTGGAAAAATGTCAAGACTCAATTGGCAATATCCCACTAAACCACAAGTTTGTAGGAGAAAGAAACAAAACCCTCAGATATTCAAAACCATGTCTGTATGCTTTTAAAGAAAATATATACAATCCAGGTCAAATCACGCTCGTATTATAGTGGTGGCAGTCCTGAAAATAATCAAAATGAGGAAATACTACCCCCATGCTGTTCAGCGAATGAAGGAAAAACAAATCTTTATTGTGCCGGAGTTCATATAATATACTGGAACGCCATTGTCTCCAGCAGCCCTGCCTGTTTTTTCTCTCCCCTCCTTTTTTTAAAATAATTTCACTCTCAGATATGTTTTATTGTTTGAGAGAACATGTGTTTTACAGACCTGTCATGTGAAAGCTATTTAAAAAAGGAACTAGAGCAATAACAGTAAGCCACGTCACCATAGTATGGCTAATCCTCAAAGTCTGACTATTAAACTGCTGCTTCTAGTTGGATATGAAACTACATCACATCATGCAATGTGAACTTTTCAGCAGCAATTTTTCATTGGGATGCTGACAGTTTTTCTTTGAGGCTGTTAACATATATTGTTGGCCTGGCAAGGAGAGCTTGTGTTCAGGTTGGTTCTGTTCCAACATTTTAGGTAGTAGAAGGACAATGGTCTGGATCCATATAGTATACAAAGTTTTGAGTTACCAATTCCGATGTTAGTATGCTTCTTCTCATATTTATTTGCTGTTTTATAAGTGTTTTGCAAAACAGACCCTTCCACATACATTGAGCATCTTGATTCTACATGCAAAGGTGTGTGTGTGTGTGTGTGTGTCTTCAAGTCTACTGTCAACTTACAGTGACCCCATGAATTTCTTAGGGCCTTTTTGGTCTGCACGTTATACTTTCAACATCCTGTGGAATTCTGGGAATTGTAGTTTACTGAGGCCAAAGAGCTCTTTGGTTGAGAATTCTAAATGCCCCTCCCTAAACTGCAAACTCCAGAATTCCATAGGATGTTGGAAGTGGAATAATAGCACTATAACAGCGTAGGGCAGAAAGGTCCATAGGGTTTTCTTAGGCAGGGAATACATAGAAGTGGTTTTGCTCAATCCTTCCTATGAAATACAGCCCACAGCAGCTGGTATTCATTGGCAGTCTCTTATCCAAGTGCTAACCAGAGCTGACCAAGCTTAGCTTCCAAGATCAGATAAGATCAGTGCTTTTTGGATACTTAGGCCATTGAGTATGTAATTCTCTACATAGGCACTTCGTAGTGCAACATTTGCCAAAATGCTTATAAAGAACATCACAACAACAACAGAAGCATAGTTAACAATTGATCTTGCATACTTTTTTTACAGCAGAATGAAATACATCTAGAAATAAAGTATGTGTGTATGTGCTCATATGCATGCATACGTTTAAATCGCCTATCAACCTACATTGCCCTCATGAATTTGGTAGGGTTTTCTTAGACAAGGAATACTTTAATGACTGATCTCCTTTTTCTCAATCAAAAATCTCTTCACTCATTTCAGTTCAGCTTTTGATGACATAATAATGGTCATAGGTAATGGAAGTGAGAACCAGAGGGTAAATTCAGTTCTCCCTGTGTTCCCACAATAGTGCTTGACCTCTGCCTATTTCCACTTTTGGAGATTTTATTCCACTTAATTTAGAAATGCTCACTCTAATAACATGGGGGATTGCTTGATTTAGAGAATCTCATGAATCTAAATTACTTTAACTCATAAGAGGGTCAAATGTCTAAGGAGCCATGGCCAAATCATGTGGGGATGTAAAATAATTTGGGCTCAGGGACCAATCCAAGGGAATTCCTGGGACAAAACCAGGGGTGGAAAATGGGGCTAGATTGTAGATCAAGCTTCAGCATGTTTTTATTCCCATATATCAACTAGTAGCAGGATTTTGGAAAGTGTAGTTCGGAAAATAATCTTTGTAGTTTTGACTTGTGTGAGTTTTCAGATCTAAGGTCGGCATATAATCTTTATTATGAGGTTATATTACAAAATGATCTATTAGGAATATTTTACGGCAAAAGAGTGTCTGCCTCTAATTAGTTTGAAAGGGGAATTTACACAAGTTACGTTTTTAAGAAAAGGAAATAAGAGTAACAGCCCCAAAATTCTGTCAACATTTATGATGGTAGTGGTTTGTTATAGCTGGGACAGGGTTTCACCATTGGTAAGTTTTAACTGCAGGCTTGACATCCTCCCATGTGAGATAGCTATGTGCGAACAAGGCTGAAATAGCTCCTCCCCTCATTTAGGGGTAATCTGTTAATAATTGTTATTTGAAAGAAATTTGAAGGTAGAGTGACTTTGTGCACATGCAGGAGACCCTTCCACTGAGAACACACATTTCTAAAAAAAATTCAAAAGAATTTAGGTGCACCCTGTGTCAGAGGTGATTGCTGAGATCTAAATGGAAGCTGAGAAACTTGGAGTTAGACACATAGAAGGAATGACATGTGTCATCAAACCCAACCCCTTGCTCACTGCAGGATCTCTAAAGCATCCTCAACAGTTAGCTGCCCAGCCCTTCCTTCCTTCCTGCCTGCCTGCCTGCCTGCCTGCCTGCCTGCCTGCCTGCCTGCCTGCCTGCCTGCCTGCCTGCCTGCCTTCCTTCCTTCCTTCCTTCCTTCCTTCCTTCCTTCCTTCCTTCCTTCCTTCCTTCCTTCTTTTTCTTTTTGAAGATGTCCAAAGGAGACTCTACCACAGAGCTTTTCAAACTGTGTGTCGTGACACGTTAGTGTGTCAGTTGGAGTGTGTAGGTGTGTCACATGAACATAATGGGCGAAGGGGCTAATTCTGTCGCAGCTGCCACCCCGAGCCAAGGAAGATCCCAGCTCAGGGTGGCAGCAGCAACAGAATTAGCCCCTTCACCCATTATGTTCATGCGACACACCTACACACTCCAGCTGGCACACTAACGTGTCAAAAGCTCTGTGGTAGAGTCTCCTCTGGACATCTTCAAAAAGAAAAAAAAACAGATCAGGACAATAAAAAGGTGCTATGTGGAATAAATCTCTTATAGATCCAGAATACTTAACAAATTCAGTAAAATTAAGTTATAGGAATGTAACATTGGAAAATTTATGTTTTCGGACTATAGAACCCTTAAATCTAAAATCTAGCTTTTCTCAGCTTTGATTAACGTGAGGAACAAAACCTAATTATCCAATAAGCAGAACTCATATATGTGTTCGTACAGCCTCACAACAACTTTCTGAGATAATAAATCTCACTGTTCCTCACTGTACTAGTAGCTGCATGCTGGCTGGCTACCTAAATGTGTCCAAAACTTGTAGTTCCTGGCATCTTACCAAGGGTATATTTCTGAAACTACTGTGGGTTCTTTCATCAAAATTAAAAGACAAAAAAGAATACCTCCTTTTGAGATTTATTTTTTATGCATTTAGGTATCACTGTCATGGCAAACTGGATAATAGAAACATCTTTATGTTTACAAGTTTCTATAGACATTTCATTTCTTTTACACATTTTGGTATAATGCTATGGTGCTTGTTATTTTTAGCTTCCCCTGCAATTGTCATTATAGTGCAGTGAACTCAACTGCAAAAGTATATTGATAATTTGTGGTTGGGTAGTACACAGTGTTGTGAATTTTAATTGGGGTAATTTCTTTCTGTTTTCACTGTCACTTTCGTGGTGGTACTGGCTTGCACTTAAAAGTTCCATTGATTGCATCTATGCATCTACCTTTGGAAAACACATAGTTGCAAAATCTTTACTAGGCACATAGTTTTTTCTTGTTTGGTCAGTCAAGTTCTTTCATGCTTTTTTCACTCTTTTTTCTTCTTACACAAAAGGATCTTTTGGCACCTTCAGTTCTAACTGGGAGGAAGAAGTTTGTGGCACAAGTTTTCATAGGCTGAATCTATGAAAGCTTGTGCTGCAAACTTCTTTCTTCCAGTTAGTCTCATAGGTGCTAGAAAATCACTTTGCATTTGATACAGGCTAATACAGCTATTTCTTTGAATATAACTCTTTTCTTTTGTTTCTCTTCCTTTTTTTCTTACCAGCTGGACTGCCATTCCTGATCATAGAAACAAGCACGATTCCTCCCTACCGACGGGGATTCTACTGTGACGATCAAAGCATCCGCTACCCTTTGAAAACTGGAGAGACTATCAATGATGCTGTTCTTTGTGCTGCAGGCATTCTTATAGCCATACTTGCTGTAAGTAGGACAATATGGTTTCTGTGCATCTCTTAGGGCCTTTATGCACTACACTATTATAGTGCTATTATTTCACTTTCAACATCCTCTGGAATCCTGGGGGTTGCAGTTTTGGGAGGGGCATTTAGAATTCTTAGCCAGAGAGCTCCTTGGCCTCAGTAAACTGCAAACCCCAGAATTCCACAGGATGTTGAAAGAGGAGTAATAACACTATAACAGCATAGTGTAGTTGCAACAGAATTTGTCCCTGTATCCTGAAAAAGTAACATTTCCTATCAAACAGCATGCTTGTCCTTTTCAACTGTTGTTACATATAATGTAGGATATTGACTAATCAGTGTCATTGATCTTAAATACATTCGGAATACAGTTGTCTCTCTACATCCTTGGGTTTAATATTTACAGATTTGATTATTTGTGCATTATTTGCGGCAGCCCTACGCAATTTGTAATAGGGCCTTAGAAGTCATGCCTCACCTTCACAGTCTCTCTGCAAGCCTTCCAAGAGACTGTGAGAGATTGCCTGTAAGTCCCTATTAAAAATGACATAAGGCAGCAACAGAAGTGGCAGCAAGCCCTGCTAGCCGCCTATGCCGCCTACTTCTGCCTTGCAAAGGAACCCTGCCACATTGAAAGCAGAATTGGACAGGTGGTGTACTCCCCGCTGCAGATTCAAATGTATTGTGTACTCTGCTTTTGAATCCAAAGTGAGTTGAATCTGCACATCATACTTTTGTATGTGTGTGTGTATAAAATATGGTTTGGGGAGGCCTATAGATAGTGGTGTTTCTTCCACTTTCATGGGTGTCCTGCATATGAAACCCCCATGTACTTGTGGCTAGTGGCTTCCATGTCAGATATATGATGAATCTGATCCAGACTTTAAAGGAGCTATCCAAGCTCCCAAACCCCACACTCAAAAACTTAGCTTCAGAACCTGGAGCAGTTCCTTTAATGTTCTGACTAAATCCCAAAGTGGATTCATCACCCCAGTGACATGGGAGCCACCACCCACAAAGTTGTAGAACAAAAACTACTGATGTTCTTAGTGTTCAGTCCAAACTAGACAGCCCTTTTAAGTAAGTATTCATTTGGACGAAATCCCTGTTGACTTATAATAGACTTGTACCCTAACCCCACTGGAGCAGCAACCTGCCTTTTGAAAAGTTCCCTATCCTGTGATAGTAGTATTATGTTGAACAATCTTTTGAATAAAGTGCATAAACAATCTTCAGTACAGATATAGACATGTTTCAAATCATTTTGGTATCAACACTGTTAAATGTCTCTCAAACTATTAACTTAAAACACAAAAGAATACTATTAAATATGAGGACCGGAAATGGGTGAACAATCAACTGTGGACAATTGGGCCAGTACAAATCTATGCATGAAAGCCAAGTCCCATGAAACTGTTTCAAACAACCATAGCATTAAACAGCTACTGTTTTCATTTCATATTTCAGCAAAATACAATTTAGAGCCTTGAAGCAGATGCTGTGTGTGTTGTTCACATGGTAATATTTTTGTGGTATTTACTTATCCCATATTTCATGTTGGACGATGAAGTATGCTCTGCCTTTAAGCCAGCTACTGCTTGGAAATATTTTGCAGACAGTATTGGGTTCTGAAATAGGCCTATTTTGAAGTGAAATTTTAAACTGAAGAGGATTAAAAAGAAAAAGCAGAGTTTATATTCCCAGAGTTCTTTGCTCTAAGACAATTCTGCTTGTTTTTGGATTTCTTGGAACATGTTCTTAAAATACAGTAACATTCTGTTTCAATGAAGGGAAGCAGCTCTTTATTTCTAAATTAGCAAATGGAGACTTCACCGCACAGGCATTTGCATGGATTCTGCTCATATCACTGTATTAATGACCACTCATTAACAGTTGAGAGGCTCAGTTCAGATGTGATGCTAAACTATGGTGTTTCGGGAACAAAATAAGAAGGACATTAGGCTTTTGCATGTCTGCTCACAAACCAAAGTTTGTGAGTGTCACAGATCTCAATAACTGTAGTTTCTGCTTGGCACATCAATTATAAGCCTAGTTTTCAGTAGCCAAAGTTTAGCTGTAAAGTCAAGCTATGGTTGGCTGAAATAAGAAGCAGCTAATTACAAACTGTGTAAGGCAAAGGGTTGGGAAGGCAGCACCCAAGCCCGAGGGTCATTTTTGTAGTGTGAAGCTGTGGTTTGGTCATGTATGTTAAACTACACTTGGTGTTGAATGCATACTGGGAAGACTGCTTGCACTTCTGATTATGTGAAAAATGTTAGTAGCAGAGATTAAAGCTATCAGCCACATTAAATGACAACTTGTAGACCAGCATCCTTCAGCCTAGTACTCTCCAGATGTTTTTCACTACAACATTCTTCATCCCAGGATATTGGCCATTCTGGGTTCAGTTGATGAGTTTTTGGGGGGCACAAACATCTGGAAGAGCATCAGATTGAGGAAGGAGACATGAAGATCAAAAGAAGGAAAAGGAGAAGGCTCAAGGTTGGTGGCACCTTGCTTTACAAGGATGTTAGAGGTTGTGACCTTTTAGCAGAACCATGAATTTACTTACTTTCACCACAGCTCTCAGAATTCTCCAGCCATTATGATCACTGGATTTGGGGGATTCTTGTCAAAAAGATGCATTTCCAAGCCTTTTCCAACAGAGCAGCATTCCCCACACTACTGCTCTCCAAGTATGCTTACAGAATGCAACTAAAAGCTGATAACTTATAATTATGAAGAATATTAAACACAAATAAATCAGCTATCATGTTTAGAAAAACTCTGAAAGAACAGATAGTGGATCAGACCAACATCTTGTAGCATAGAGCTCGAAGACATGGGAGCAGATCACCAAAAACAAACGAACACTCTTATGGGTTCTCATCAAACATGTCTGTGAGGCTGATAGAAAAAAGAGAAATCTTTCTCTTCAAAGATCTCAAAATTCAGCTAGAGAGGTATGATCTTTGATAGTCTGAATTCAAGCCATATAGCACTTTATAGATCATAGTCAACATTTTGATTTGTGTCTGGCAACAGACCAGTAACCAGTGAAGTTGTTGCAACTAGGAGTTTCTGTTCTCCTGATCAGCTCTGGTCAGCAGTTTGGCTGCAACATCTTGGACATGCCAAAGTTTCCGAACCTTTTCCAAAGACAGACCTACTCTTGAGTGGGTTGCAGTAATCTATATGGGTTGTAACCCAGACCTGTGCCTGTGTCCAGAGCAGACATCTCATGAAACAGGCACAATTACACTAGTTTTACTCATGTAAATGAACTCCTAGCAACTGTTGATGACCCAGGTTCAGGACTGAGTCCAGGAGTGTACACATCCTGGACATTTTTCCATCCTAGCTATTAAGTTGGACTTTGAAAGGATTGCCTGCAAAGACACCAGAAAACTCCCTCAAAGCCATCAGCTATCTGTTTAGACCAATCAGCCTCCTGGGGTAGACTGGCTTAATCACTCACCCATCCACGCATCTTTTAGAGGCTGCAGGTTCCACAGGGTCTAAACCCTGTGAGGCATGGATCTGACCATGACAATGGGACTAGCAAGAATTAATCCATGCTCAGGACACCACCATCCAGCACAGCAGAGAAAACTGAGCCCACAGAGTGTGGCCTACAGCTTGAGTGGGGCCAAATATTACTTGGAATAGACTCAAGATCGTCATGAAGGATATATTGAGGTACTGGGTGTGAATGATGGGAATTATTAGCTGGATACATTTGGACATTGAGGAAGAGTACTGTAATTTTTTGTCTGAAGTCTCATGAACTTGGACATAATTTCTGAGGAAAAAAGTAATAGAAAAGACAGTATGTTAATGTTACATGTACCATGATGCCTTTTAGAAATGTTATCTCAGTAAGCACATATATTTTTGATGCAAATTCCATAAAATTGTGTATGTGCTACAAAACCACATTTTTTCTTCCTTCTTCCTGCAAGCAAATACCCTGCAAAATCAACTGATACAACACTGAGGCATGGACTAATCTGTATAGAAAGGCATGTAGAAACCCGTGTTTGTGTGAGTTTGTGTTTCTGTTCAACATGCAGCACACTGTTTTGATCAAGCTAGCTTTATTTGTTACATGGATTTCTACATTAGCGTTTTGTCCGCATGAACAATAAAATGTCAATGTCTAAGCAACCTTAATGAATAGTTATTTTGCGTTCTTAGAGCAAATGAATAAACCTATGAAAGACAAAGAATTTTGGGAGGGAGACTTTGTCACTATGGAAAAGTCATAAGTGAAAGTGAAAAAGTTTTTCATGTTCAAGTTATTGCCTAACTTTGCCACATTTTGGCTTCTTTCAGAATCTGCTTCTGATGTATATTAGTGCAGCAAATATTAGTGCAGCTGCTGACTACATAATTCAGCAGCCTTGTAATACAAAATGGCAGGCTCATTAAAAACTGGAAAGAACATAAGGAAACCCCCTAGAACTATTGTAAAATAAGATGGTTATGTGCTGGATCCTTGGCTTTCACCATAAAGGTTACCAATCTTGAGAAAAAAAGATACAAAACAAGATGGAACCTTTAAAAAAAGCTGTGGGATGTTAGTATCTTTAATGAGTTATGTCTTTATTTATTGAGGAAAAATATATAGAAAACCCATATTGATAATTTAACTGATGTCAGGTTATGTGGGAAGACAGGGGTAGGGTAAGTAGTGGGTAAGTAGATGCAAGAATTTGTGTGTTTTTGTCTTATGACTGGTATGTTTTTCTTTCTTGTTCTGCTCTCTTCTCTTATGTTACAATCTTCCTTGTCTGTCTGGATAGTTTAGTTTCCTTTATGTAACTCCTTTCTTTTTTCTCCCCCGCCCCCTTTTTTGCCACTTGTTTTCCTTCTCTCTTTTTATTTTTCACTTTTTGTATGGTAGGTGTAATATGTTTAGTAAGGCATGTTTATTTGTGTTATGTTACTGGAGTGATTTTTCTTTGTGTGTAAGGGCTTAAAATTATGTGTTGGTCTGTTTTATGTGAAATTTAATAAAAATGTATTTACATATACCTATTAGCTCTTTATATGCAAACATAAACATAACAGACAAGGTAAAAATTCCATGCTTGTGGCACATAAAAAGATTCTCTGTTCAGCAGCACCAACCATCAGTGCCTTTCCATTTATAGTTCTTTGTAAATCATGCAAATTACTACTACAAAGATTTTAATTGTTGTTTTCCAATTACTGTACATGTATCTACCCCTCTTTATCGTATGTGCATGTGTGTGTTTGTATGTGCATGTGTGCCCTTCCCAAAGATACAACACAGAAGATGAGGTTATTTTAGTAAAGCATAAATTAATCCCAAATTCAGAGAATATTCATTCTTCCCTTGCTATTTGATGGACTGACTTTCCAAACATAAGTATGGCATGAAGGCTTTAGATGGTCATAAGCAAGGCAATCATTTTCATCCTTTTTTCTCCCAGTGGTGTCATCAACAGGCTCTCATCCAGGGCAAAAGGTCTAGGTCATACTTTAGGGGCTTCCAGGGCCCATAGAGTTCTTGTTAAATAAACATCAGAGGCTATGACCTTTCTCTCCATCTGTACATGAGAGGATATGAATGCACAAGGCATTTGAGATTCTCATTGCCTTAGGGACTGTGTTTTCCAGACCTCCTCTAAATGCTACCAACATTTATCTCACAGTACATTTCTTTTGCTTTTGAAAATATAATGAGTTCACTCCTTAGAATCCCATTTCAACAACAAGCCATGGCTGCAACTATAAAAACTTCCTCTTACTGCCCAAGTAGTAGAGACTGGCAATTTTAATTGGTGGATTTTTTCTTCTTCTGTGTGCTTGTGACGTAACTCTTACAATCCTCTAGTCAGGGTGGCCCATAATAGGGGACTGAAGGAATTACAATCTCAAAAAGTAATGTTTCCATCCTGTTAACAGTGTCCATTCTTAGCCTTAAGCGGTAGCGTAATATAATATCTTTTGTTAAAACAGACTTAGATTTAGTGTGGGCACAATCTGTGAAATTAAAATGGGGAGAAATGAGTGTCTCTGATTTAAACCTTACCTCTTCCCCATCTGATTAGATGCTGGAAAAACAATACCTTGAAAGTCAGTCTTGTGAGATGGGTGGGGAGAGATTGCAAGAGTAACTGAATAATAGAAACTAATTGCATAGAGGCCTTTCAGTGATTTGAAGAAGAAAAAAACAGATTTTCAGCCATGTTTTCCAAATACCAGAGTGTTTTGCACTTTGTTTCTATCCAGCTTTGCTCCCCTTTAAGCGTTTCCAGCAGTTCACACCACATGCGCCCTGCTTGCTGGAGACGCAAGTCAGAAGAGGAGCTTAATATCTTTAAGACTTGTTTATTCAGGATGAAGTTTCAGCTTTTGCACATCTGTGCCGAATTAGTTGCTTGAGCTTTCTTGATTTCTTTCTTTTTTTCTTTCTTTCCTTCCTTCTTTCTTTCTTCTGTTTTTTTTTCCCAAAAAAAATCAGGGACAGCACTGCCAAAAAAACAAGGTTATCCTACTTCAACTTCTCATTAAGAGTTTGGCCATGATTTTAGCTAAAGCAGGACAGGTCATGACTGCACAGTGGTGTCTTGGCAAGGGTGGGGGCTAAGTCTCCAATTTAGAGTCTATGCAATTACCAGGACCACCAGCAGTGAAAGAAAATATTAATCCCTAGACTTCGTTGGCCCTGGTCAAAATACTCATTTCTATCTGAAGTCAGGTATCTATGCGGTTTTTAGAGGGACCATGTGCTTGTGTCTACTGAAGATTGATTGAATGGTAGTGACTCCTCTTGTTATAATTTTTCCTTTATTCAATTTGCTGTTTTCCTGCTTGTATTGGGCCAAAAAAAATCAATTTCTATTTAATACAGGCATGGAAACCCAATTTGTGAGGTTGATAAGTCACACTCTGTCAGAGCCTTAAGAAAGTAGCAATGGCAAACCTCTGAGTGAATCTTGCCAAGCAGGCCTTATGATAGGTTTACCATAAGTTAACCAGAAGGAGTTAACTTGGTGGCACGTAACAAAAAGAACAGCAAGTGTTTTTGCACTGACTATTTACAATCAGGGTGGGGAAATTCTGGAAGTCTGAATGTTTGGGATGTCAGCATCCACAATCATGCTGGATAGGCCTGTTGGGACCTGAAGTCTAGAACATTTGAGAGAGTATATGGGCAAAGATTCCCCATCCTAGATTACCAGAGGGCAGTTAGAGATCACATGAAGTCATCTGCAGGAACATAATGTTTTGCATGTCATCCTTGTGCTTAATTGTACTTGAACGTCTGTGCGTTTGTGATGGAAATACATTCCCAAGTGCCCACAAAAGCCACAGGGGATTTGTAAGATTCATTCTCCAGTCAGTGAGCAGTACAGAAAAGAGTGATGCTCTGGTTATCAAAAAAAAAGGCCATGCCTGTAGATAATGACAAGTGGGCCATCTGGCAAGCTAATTGCATTTCTTTAAAAGAAGGAGATACTGGAATTCAGATGTTTTTATTCACCCCACATGCAACATAGACTCTGGCTCATTGCCTGCATTTGAAGATAGTCCAGCAGCTAGATAAACCATCAGCTGTGTAGCACTTGTATTTTCTAGAGCTTGTGAATGACTCTCTGAAACACTTTAGATCTTAAGCTTAGACAGCCTTGGTGAAACCCGAAGGGACCTAGATGTTAATTTCCAGGGAATAGCAGTGTTACAAACAGCATGTACAGCTTCCCCTAAGCTGAATGAGACCACATTTTTTCCAGATTCTACACCATGAAGCAGCTAAGCAATTTCAACTACAGGCCTACCTCAGTTTACAAAGCCTCTGACAAAGAAGCCCCTTTTTACAAAGTGTTTTTATGTCTGCCTAGCCCATATATTTTCCTCCTTGCTCTCTGCTGGAAGATTTTTTTTTAGCATCATTGGTGCTGGGAAGATGGTAAAAGAGGGCTGGAGAAACACAGGCCATTTCTGCACTAGACCGTTATAGTGCTATTATTCTACTTTCAACATCCTATGGAATCCTGATGTTTGCAGTTTAGGGAGGTGCCTCAAAGGCCCTTCTCTAAACTGCAAACCCCAGGATTCCATAGGATGTTGAAAGTGGAGTAGCACTATAACAGTCTAGTGCAGAAATGCCCACAGACTTTGTTGTCAGATTGCAGCAGTGCAGTAAGCAATGCAGTGAAGCTTGAGCTAGGCAAGAATGGGATTCTGCTTGAGCAGATTCTACTGTAGCCATCTAATGTTCCCATCTCTTCAGCACCTCTTCAGTCTGTAGCCATTATGTATTTGCATTTTCTCTCCGGCAAAGTAGACTTACAGAAGACAGTTGCCTACTATGGATGTTATCTGAGTGCAAACAGTGATCTGAAATGCCCTCTGTTCTCTACGACCTAATTTTATTTTGCCATGTGGAATTGTGGCAGAATTCCAAAGAGTGTTTGCTAGGAGTTGGTATTCTTGAATTCTGCGATTAAAACAAACCAAAACAGACAAGAAAATGACTATAACTATCTCCTCAAACAGAATCCAAGTCTCCGAAAACATCTATAAGAGATATGTTCACTTCTGTCTGTGTCTCTTGTAACATGAAGGGAACCTGGTAGGCCAAGGTCACTTAAACACACACACACACACACACACACACACAGTTCAATTGGATCTATTAGGCAACCTTGTATAGTGTTATTTTGTTGACATATTTAATTGAGTTCCTAAAGATGTTAATTAAAAGATACACAGGTACAGTCAGGTTGTGAAGTACAGATATATGTATAAAGGACATGCATGGAGATTTTTCTGTGTTGGAGACCTGACTGTGCAATTGTTTCCTTAAGGCTGTTGAAGTGGCCTTGACACCAAAATCTTTTCAGTGCCGGACCAAAACATTTGTGTTTTCCCTGACATAGTACACTGGTTTTATTGACTTGTTTCTGTTTGGTAGTTTTATGGGATTTGTTGATTTCTAAGTATGTTTCTGTTTGAAACCTGGTGTATCACACAGTATAATTTTTCTTGCATTCTACTTTTATTATCGCATGTCACCCTGGAATCTGTTAGAATGAAAAATATAAAACAAAAAGTCAGTGCCTTGCATATTCTTCACAGTTATTCGGCATCCCAGAAGCATTACATTCTCAATTGTGTATGTAATAAAGCAGATTTTTTTTCTTGACGATGATGTTCTCATTTTGCATTATTAGGATATTTAAAAGTTTTCTAAAAGTGATTTAGTTTCATTTTAGTCATATTTGTCCCACCAGGATTTTCCAAGGAAAAAGAGTTAAGTAAGAGAGGCTGCAGTATATGTTTTCCATTTGTTTGGCCTGCTGCCATGTCAAAAGTAATATTTCTAGCTGCTTCAGAAATGGATTTTAGACGAAGGCTTTTTTTCCTGACCATTGAGTGTTTATATCTCAGTGCTACTAGCCAGAATAAAGAGGTTGTGAGGGGGAGGTAAAGTAACCTTTTTAAATATTTAGGTATAAAAACAATGAAGTAATTAATAAAATCCTAAAATTATAAAACCTAGAGCTCAAGAAATCCATTTGAGTAACGTGACAAAGAACAATTTAAGCTTTCTGCCTCTCAGAGAAGTGTGACATTTGGAAATGATTTCACAGCCTGATTTTCATTAAATTGCCTTTTTAAGACTTGAGATTATAAGAAAGCCAGGCAACCAAGTTCATAATGATGATTGATAGCATTACTGCCAAGTCTAGAACACTCCCTCTAGATATGGCACAAAAAATGCTTAAAAGGTTTTTGGGTCACATGACCAGAGGCATGCTGAATTTTAGGAGAAACAGCAGAAAATCATGTGTAAATACAGGCTAATGTTGTATTTGTTAACGTATGGTTCTTATTACACTTCTATAAATGTTATGAACAACATATCATGGCTACTTGTCAGCGTTTCTTGCATTCACAAGTTATATTTTTAGATCTACATTTTAAATATTTTAGCATCACATCCGAAGTGTGATGTGTGAAACCAAACATTTTAGGTCTTCCACGACCTTGTTCATTGTAATTTGTTATTTGTTCACTCGTGCTCACTTCGGCAGCACATATACTAAAATTATTTGTTCACTGGTTGCCTCCTGTTCATGTCAGTAGGTGTATGCTATTTTACATGCTTACTCTGGACCACAGATGAAAGCCCAAAAGACAAGGATTTTTGTGTTGACCAAATTCTCTTTCTTACCAATTACCTTGCAGAAATATTGGTCATTTCCACCTCTCAGCCTTTTCCATTGTTGTCCCAGGTTACCTACAGGATCTTCTTTTCCTGTATAATCTGCCCTATACCTTCAGTCCTCTGGGGGACATTTACTTCAACCAGCCAGAACTAGACTGGCAACAGTCTTCAGCTACCCCCTATACAGCCCCTAGACTTTTTCCTGAGCTATCCCTAGACTGTGGAATGAGCTACCAGAAGAGATTCAACAGCTAAATGCACTGTGCAAATTTAAAGACCAGTCTCCTCTGGCAGGCCTATCTTGATTATTTTAAATTGTGAATTTTAACAATGAACTTTAAACATGTGTTGTCTATTTTTAGGTATTTGTATACTGATATGCATTTTAACTATTGTTTTAATGTTCTGTTTTTAACAACTGTATGTTATATGTTAATCTATTGTTGTCCTCCACCTTGATCCAAGGAGAGAGGCAGGTAATAACAATGGCCCTTTTCGCACCGTACCTTGTTGCGGCAGTGGGGAGCAGCGCTCGTGCAAGCAGCCACTCGTGCGAGCTGCTCACGACAGCCCTTTTTGCCTCCCGCATCAGCTTCCTTGTAGCGCAGCCGTTGCACTAGCGCCCCACCGCTTCTTTCCGCAGCGCAGTCTGGGAGCTGTAGGCTGCGCTGGGGGAAGGAAGCGCTACCGGGCCGGCTTGCCGACACACCGCAAACAGTGCGCAAGGGCGCTGCGAGCGTGCGCAAGGGCGCTGCGAGCATTGCGTGAGCGTGCAGTATTTTCGGCTTAAAGCCAAAAATCAAAAAATGTGCGCGCACCCCGCTTTAGCCTCGTGAGCGTCGCGTAAGTGGGAGTGCGTCATACGGAGCGATGCTCCCACTCACGCAACGCTCAAGGGGTGCTCGCGCAAAAAAAAAAAAGCATGCGAAAATGGCCAGTAACAGCAGCAGCAACATTAGCCCTGAGCTGAAATGGATTTAACGGAAATTGTTACCATTTGATGTACGCAAAATATTCAACTCTGAAGGTGCAAAATAGTTTTCTTGGGGCACAAAAGTTAAGTGAACAAGATCAAACTGGTGCTTTCAGGTTGGATAATTACCTACCCCGCTGAGCCAATACTAAGTAGAGTATTGAAACCATTACAATTTCGAGAATTTGTGAGCAAGTCTGTTACCAGATTTTCACAAAATTTCCTCAACCCTGTCAAGTTATTTGGGGACTGTTGGTGAATAGCAACTTTCAGTGGATTGAGTTCTGGGCCATTTGTAGAATCTGAAATCTGGTTCATTAACACTCATTTCCTTGTTTGTAAACCCCAATGTTACTTGGGTTGTGTGTTTAGGGTCACTATCTTGTTGGGCGGTGAACCTCTGCTCCAGTCACAGGCCTCTTGAAGCAGCCCTTCCTTTAGGCCTGCTCCACATTATCCATCCATAATACACTTTATTCTGACTAATTTTCCAGTGTTTTCCAAGGAAAAGCATTCTCTCCGAACATGATGCTGCCACCACCATGCTTGGCTGTCAGGATGATGTTCTTCAGGTGAAGAGTGCTGTTGGCTTTGGGCCACACATGGCATTTTGTGGCAAGGTCAAAAAGTCCAGTTTTGATTTCATCAGACTATAGAAACTTTGCCTACTGTGTCTCTAACATCCTTTGCAAATTCCAAATGGGCTTTAGCATGGGTTTGTTTCAGCAGGGGCTTTCTTCTCAGCACTTTTCCTTAAAGCCCAGCTTGTGAAGCATCCAGGTGCTGGTTGGACAGTTATTCCCATCTCACCTGAAGATCTATCCAACTTTTTCAAGTTATCATTGGGGAAGCATGGTTACACGATTGGTTTTTTTTTTCCTATTAAGAAAGATTTATCATTATTCTTCTCGTAAGATATAAAAGAAATACAGCTATCAAGAACTTCACAGGTCACGGTCATTTATGACCTTCTCAAATCATGGTATTGTTGTGAAATCATTTTATTCTTGAACACAGTGTAGGAAAATTGCTTTTGTAGTGAGTTTTAAACAGCGTAACCTCATGTTACCTCATGAGTTTTAGGGGTAATTACGGTAGAAATATTGCTAAATAAATAAATAAATAGATAGATAGATGGATAGATAGATAATTTTTTTAAAAAAATAAAATCTCAGTTCAGGAGGTAGTTTCTAGACCACCTGAATGCTAGAAATTTGTTCTTCCCGATTAGTTTCAAGGGTGCTGCTTGATTCCTTTATGTCCTTGTTTATGGTAAAATAAACACTGCTCTTGCTTTGGATATTACTATCTGGGACCAACTGAGAAATTGTTCTGTCTGTAATGTCTCTTGCTGTTCTTGGTCTTGTTGTTGTGTGCCTTCAAGTCATTTCTGACTTATGGTGACCCTAAGGCAAACCTATCACTGGGTTTCCTGGAGCTGTGAGTGTGTAACAACCAAGGACATCCAGTGGGTTTCCATGGCAAAGGAGAGAATCAAACCCTAGTCCCCAGGGTTGTTGTCCAAGGCTCAAACCACTACACCATGCTGGCTCCTATTCTTGGTCTTAACTTATCTGGAGGTTGTATCTTAGATGTTCCTGTGTGCCATCAAATCATTTTTGACTAATGGTGACCCTACGGCAACCTGATCAGAGGACTTTCTTGCCACTGCCTTCTCCTGAAACTGAGAGGCTATGACTTGTCCGAGGTCATGTGGGAGTTTCCATTGCCAAGCAGAAATCCAAACCCTGGTCTTCTGGAGTTCTGGTCAAACCCTCACACCTACACCAGGGTGGTTATATATCTTGCTGTCTCTAAAGAGTAGTTGCCTAATAATAGCTACCAAAATAACCACATGTTTTATAGTCTGGTTCTTATTTCCCTTTCCCTTGGTTTCGTGTTTAAGCAATATGCTGTAGACAGGATCTTCAAGTGAAAGCAGTTAGACCAGTTTCTCTATTGTTGCTTTCTATTTTGGGACTTGTGCTCATTGCCTGTAGGCTAAGGCATGGAATATAAGATATTATAATTCTCATGCTGCAGCCCTTACCCCTTCACCCCTTCTGATCTAATATTCTATCTCAAATTACACTTACCAAAGAGTATACAAAATTTAGCATGTAGAGACTGTTGGGGGAATATGGCCTGTTGATAAACTAATGAGCATCCTCCCTCCCAAGGTGCATGTGACTGTACATGTGTATAGGTGTCATTTGGATCTTTTTCCTCTGAAAAGGAAAAAGGATCCTGTGTGACACTAGTGGAGAGACAGAAACTCATTTGGCAACTCCTTTAGCAATAACTCAGGACAGTAAATCATTTAGCCATAACTCAGGTAGTGCAGTTGCACTGGATGACTGTTGTAGAAGTGGCAGCATAGGAGGCAATAGGTTGTGCAACAGAAAACTTCCAGATTCTATCCATGCACTGACTCCGTAATATAATATAATATGCCCATAATATAGTATGGCCATAATAAGGTCTTTTATAGAGCTAGTGCAGCTAAATTGTCATTCAATATAAAGCAACACCAGCACACATCCCATCACAACAGGAATACATAGATTACAACAATATATTGTTGCTGGGAAATTCCATTTTCTTTAACTGTTGTGAAGATTGCAGCTGAACTGCAAGGGAAAAAAGATGTCTGAGGACTTTGCAGATGATGCCACCATCCCTTCTGTTCACACAGTCCCAGTGCTTTCATCCTGTGAGCTCTGGCTCTTGGACAGCACTCAAGATCCTGCCAACTTTTATATGATCAGTTTGAAACCATTAATTTGATAATGATTTCATCCTATACAAATGGATGCTTCCTTTCAATTCACAATTTTTCACTGTGGCATAAGTACCAAGTACCACACTTACCTGGATTCCCCAGATGCATCTGAGATGCAAGGGGAAGAAACACAGAAGTGTTCAAAATGGCACTGGGTGCCTGCTTCTTCTTCCCAGAAACCTCAGGGTTTTTGCAGGCTCCTGTGGAAGGCAGCAACAGGCAGCCAATAAGGGGCAAGACTTACTGGCTGCCCTGGCTGAGGAAGTT
Source organism: Ctenosaura bakeri (assembly GCA_948474755.1). NCBI lineage: Eukaryota > Metazoa > Chordata > Lepidosauria > Squamata > Iguanidae > Ctenosaura > Ctenosaura bakeri. The sequence continues at coordinate 172,346 of CAOLHI010002793.1, read as the reverse complement.
TTCAATCAGGTCCACCATCATCCCAGGCTGGTTTCAGCATTCTTCTTAAAAGATCTTGGAAGTAGAAGAGGAGTTTTCCTGATCTATTTCTTGACCAATGCTATTAATATCTCTTAAGATTTTTTTAAATTTATGGTTGCATTCTCTTCATGGAGGATCACCTCTTTTTGTTTTTGTTTTTCTTGCAGATTATCATAGGAGAATTCTATCGGATCCATTGCTTGAAGGAGAAGTCTCGGTCTTTCATTCAGAACCCTTATGTGGCAGCTTTGTACAAGCAAGTGGGTTGCTTTGCTTTTGGTTGTGCCATCAGCCAGTCCTTCACAGATATTGCCAAAGTGTCTATCGGACGCTTGAGGCCCAATTTCATTGCAGTTTGTGAGCCCAATTTTACCAAAATCAACTGTTCGCAGGGGTATATTGAGGACTATGACTGCCTTAATCTTGATGAAAATAAAGTCCAGGAAGCCAGGTAAGAACAAATTTCTTTGCAACAGAAATAGTTTGGTGGGATTTGTGTAAAATTTCTGCCTTTCTCTTGCCTGCATGGGCTCCAAGAGAGAGTAGTATATCCAAAACATTTCTTGTTTGGAAAAATTGCAAGGAAGTATTATAATATGAGATTGTATTGAAGGAAAATGCCAATACATCAATAACGTTTTAAGTGAAAAATGTTTTTCCAAGCTTTGAATAGATAGAGCCAAATGGTTGGGCAACAGCAAGACGGGATAACCTTTATCAGTGCCCTGGGCACTGAAATAAATTTCACAAACTTATTTAAAATTGCCATCTTGTTAGGGATGCATTAATATGTGTTTTTTTGAGGGGGGGTTTGCATCTTTTACAATACAAAGTTAAGGAAATATAAAGGCAGTGAGTAATGATTTCTTACACCAGATACTTACAAAAACTTGCTAAACTAAGAGTCTGCTTTTAAAGATTTTTAGGTAACAATGATTTATGTTTCTGTGGCTTTATCATTTTAATATCTATTATTAGTATACCTAGGTATTGGTAGAAAAATGAAAGCCTTTACCCATTAGGTGAAATAACAGGAAGAGTATAATACTTGGCTGTTGCTTTTCTTATTTTTTACAGGAAGTCATTTTTCTCTGGTCATGCCTCCTTTTCCCTATATACCATGCTTTATTTGGTGGTAAGTATATGTTCATTTTATCTATAAGAAATCATATATAATCTCTCTTTCTTAGGATGGTGAAGGAAAATTGATAGTATGTTTATTCAGAGGCAAAGAAGAATCACTAGCACAGATTTACACTTAATACAGTTATGGACTGAAATCTTTCACTCCTAAACCCTGTGACTGATAGCCTTGAAAGTGATAGCCTATTAAAACCACTTACAGTGTGTGCAAGCATGAGTCAATCAGTGTTTGCAAAAATGTATCAAGTGGCCAGTAAAGAGAGCAGCCATTTCTGTCACCATGAGGAAGTGCAGTCACAAAAACTCAGGAAACTCATGAGCTTGCTTATGCTTTTGTTTTACTCTTGGTTTAGAGTAACTTGTTTCTACAGGTTCATGCAGATGTAAACAAACTCATGAAATAGCTCTTAAAATGAGTTTGCATGATTGGTTATTGCATGAAATGTCAACAGAAAGTTGCTTCTGCACAGCAAATTATTGGTCTCTGCCGGCCTCAAAAAGGTGATGGACTTCTTAACTTGAAGTTTTAAAGCAGAGGTTGGGTGGACATCGGTCACAGTTGCTTTTGCTGTTGATTCCTGCCTTGGAGGGCAGAGGTGACAAATAGGCTCTTGAGATTCCTTCCATGTCTAGAATATTATGATTGGGTTAATGGAAGTAAACCTCTCCATCAACTCCTTCCTATGGAAGCCCCTCCAACCTCCTGAAAATGCTACATGGAAGGTCAGGGATGTGGCTGAATATAGTGTCTGCAGGAGGGGAATTCTGCCATATCAGACAGAAGAATTTTAGCATGAGGAGGACAGATTCTGGATCCAAAGGATATGATTTTTGTCCTGGCGTATGATGATCAAGTATGTGTATGATTTATGGTCAAGTTAACTTTAAAATGAATTTCATGCATGTTGTTGAGCTGTATGAATTCATCATATACATATACTTTTTGGGGGGGGGGTCTCCTAAGGGATATTATGGTACTTTATGAAGCCAGGGATGAAAGTCAGAACTGCACACTTTTACTTAGTTCTTCATTTTGTTTAGATACCTCAACACAGAGATTCTAATTTGTTTTGTAAAAATAGAGTTCTCTGTTAGATCTAGGCCCTTTCCGCAGCTTACCCGCATCTGGCGTGGTCGCGTGGGGATCACACAAGCAGCCTCTTCCATGAGGAACTCGTGTTCCCTCTGCTCCTGCTCTGCAGCAGCTGCCGGCTGGCCGGCATGCAACATGAAGGATTCACCTCTTCTTTCCACAGCACAGCCGGGTATTTTCCCAGGCTGCGCTGGGGGAGGAAGAATGAGGGCCAGGGCTCCAGAGGCTTCGCACGGATGGTAAGTGAGTGTGGGGCCCCGGAGCAGTGCATGATTGCGCATCATTTTTGGCCAAAAGCCCAAAATGAAATATTGCATGATCAGCACCTGCTGGCCCCGGCAGTGTTGCGCGATTGCGAGGATGTCATGTGGAACACTCCTTGCAATTGCACGATGTTCCAGAGGCCCTTTCACATGACAAATGCCATGCGAAAAGGGCCCTAGAATGACAGACTCTAGTCTAATGTTGGTCAGATCACCAGGTGTGATCTGACCCTGGTTAATTAACCAGATTTCAGATTTTATAACTGATTCTTGAAAAAATAACCTGATTAATTGTTTGTATTGTTGTTGTTGTATTTACTCTTGGTTAGAGTTGACCTTAGTGGTATACATCCTGAAGAAGGGCACAATATGGGTTTGAACATCTAACATAATATAACCTGTGGTTAGCTGAGCAACACTTACCATAAATTGTATTTAGTTCACTACCATTCACCTTCAGAATTTGCACTGAGGGACTTTTTCTGACCACAGCGAAAATTCCAGTGCATTGAGGTTTAGGATCAGGATGAGAGTTTGAGTTAGGATCAGAGTTAAGTTTATGCACACTTTCTGAATTTTCTCTCCCAGGGGAGAACCTCCCCCCCGCCATAAGCCTAACAACCAGAGCACATCATTACAGCTTTTTCCACTGTATTGTTATTCACTAGTGAGCAGTGTGGGACATTTTTGTCCCTTTATGTTACATTGGGCCGAAAAAAGGAACCCAGTGGCAAAAAAACCAAATTATATGTCACCACATTTATGTCCAGAACTCTTTTTTTTCCCCTTTGGTGGGGGATTAAAAAACAAGTACATGGCAAATGGCTGAAATTTGGAGAAATTATTTACAACTGTGCAGGTGACAATGCAACAGAATGACTGCTGTGTAGATTCTGTTTGACTAAAATATTCTATCCTGGAGCCTGAGGGTTAATCATCTGTTACTTGCTCTGGTCTCTGGATAAAGCATGAAGAGCACAAGGAATGTAATCCTGTACCTGTTTCATTTCACCACGGAGCATAATTGAGATAGTATTAGACTTCTTATCTATTATTTACATATATGGATTCAAAATCATAGTTACACACTTCATTAGGTTACAAAAACCCCCACCTCTTTCTGGGTAGTATTCCAGGAAGCAGGGCAGGTGGACTTTCTTACCCACATAGTTTCACTCAAGTAGTGGGGCTGGTCTTGTTTTTCTTTGTCAATGAAAAATGGCTCTGCCCTTCCTTTCCTCTGCTTGTTATGCCAGAGTGCTTCCTGACTGTAGCTGCTGGAAGTATGCTTGATAGAGCTTGTGAAAGGAACCCAGCACAAGTCAGTTATGGGTGGAACTACCCTCAGCTTTTTGGAAGGAAAAAAAAGTAAGATTTAGGGAGTGATTTGTGGTAAATGTAATTAGGGAAATGCCTTTGGGGGAAAAAAACTTTTGAGACTTTCAAAAGATCTGTGGGCCCCATATCTCTTGTAGCCTTAGATATGAAATGGGGGGAGGGTGCTGAGTGGGATCAGACTGGACTTATAAAAACATTACACATGAACTTAAATCTATGAATAGGCCTTCTCCACCACAATTCCTTCTCTTTGCTGTCTGAAAAGATAAATTAAGACACAATTCCCTGCTGTCTTTCCCTCACTTTTCCCCCTCTACTCCTTAAGCTGGAAGCAGCCTCTGTAATTTAATTACCATACCTTTCAGACTGTTTGGTGGTCCATATGAATTTATTTCCTCATATTTTTCTCTCACTTTTCTTTACATGTTTCAAAGTCATTCCGTAAACAGTTACACCATTTCCTCTCAGCAATGCTAAAATAACATAGCCAGTGAACTGGAGGAGAGGGATACACAACATGAAAGAAAACTAATTTTTGGTTTCCCTTCCCCCTTCACTGAAAATTCATAGATGGAGAATGTCTGACTGGCAAGGTTGCAGCAGACCCCTAGGACTTCTGAATAAATGGTTTGTTTTAGCTATCACCACTTCCATTTGCCATGAAATGGTGCCACCTTTTCCTATCTTACACCTCCTTAGCACCCTAGAACTTCCTTTCAGCTCATATCATTGGTTCTGATTACTGGTTATAGCAGAAATAATAGAATGAAAAGCTCTTGTACAGTTGGTGTGAGAGGGAAGCTACCAGTTAGAGTAACAAAACCAAGCTTCAGTGAGATTTCATGACTTTACAAGTTGTGAATGGTTCATTGCCAGAAATGTCTGTGTCTGAGCCAAATGCACAACTGCAAATGTTTGAAGCTTAAAAAGAACTAGAGGAGCAATGTAATCACTAAAAAACTAATCTGTGCTTTATTTATTTCATTTATTTTGTATGCTGCCTTTTTCATAGCGTGGGACCCAAAGTGACTTACAAAGGCTAAGAACAAGATTAGCTAACAACCTGACAATAAATAAATAAAAAAGCTGAAACACGACCTAACTATGATCACATTAAAACACCATTTTGTTTTAAAAGTATGAAATTGTTTTTAAAACAAAATAATGTTAAAAATACAGCACATGCAGCCCATAAAAGGCTCCTTGCAACCAATTAATCATTAAAAGACTTTTTGAATACAAAGGTCTTTGCCAGTGAAAGGAGAACAGAGAGGGGACTCTGGAAGGCTTGTATAGATAGATCCGATCTTTCAGATGGTCTAGATCTGAATTGTGACCAGAAGGAACAGGTAGCCAGTACAGCTGTTTCAATCAAGGAATAATATGTTCCCTGTGACTGGCCTCAGTCAGCATTCTGGCTACAGCATTTTCAACCTGCTAAAGTTTCCAGACAGTCCAAGGGCAGCCCCACCTAGAGTGCATTACAGTAGTCCAAAAGGAATGTGATCAAGATGTGTTACCATAGCTATAGATCTGCCTTTTCAAGAAAAAGGTGCAGCTGGGATACTAGACTTAGCTTTGCAAATGCACTCCTGGCAAATCCAAAACCTGGACATTAAGGCTCAGGTCTGAGTCCAGGATAACAGCCAAGCTGTGAGACTGAAATTTTGGGGGGAATTCAGCACAGACTGAATCCTTATTCTCTTATCTGCCTTTCTAGTGGACTGGTAGCACCTCTTCTTGTCTGTCTTAAGTTTCAATTTGTTTGCCACCTTCCAATCCATTACTGACAGCAGGCACTGGTTCAGTACCAAGACAGCTTCCTTGGAATCAGATGGGCAGAAGAAATAAAGCTGGGTGACATCAGAACCCAAAACTCAAATAAGCTTTCTGTAGTTTCATGTGTATGCTAAACAGCATGGAGGACAGAACCGATGGCCAAGATGTCAAAAAGGAATTGCCCAGCACTACTTTTTGAGTTTGTCCCTCCAGGAAAGATTAGAACCATTGTAAAACAGTGCCCTCAAGTCCACTATAGGAGAGACAGTCCAGAAGCTGCTGAGAAGTCCAGTAGAATCAACAGAGGCTTACTTCCTCTGTGCAGTTCTAGTGTAGGTCATTCACCAAAAGGACCAAAGCTGCCTCCATTGCACGGCCAGGCAGGAAGTGAGATTGAAATGGATCTAGGTAATCTCACTCTCTCTCTCATGGTTCCATCACATTCTTTCACTGGGGCTGTCTGCAGCACTAATTATTAAATTTTTTTGAAACCATATCTTCTCTTCTTCCAAAATAGTGAACTAGCCAAATTGGCAATGATGTCATAAAGACAAATAAATAATTGACACTGCTTTCACTCTGAGTTAGGTTCATTTGCCATTGCTAATGTCACATGGTCAAAATTGGTTGGCTGCATGAAAAACAAGACAAAAGGGAGGTAAATAATTTGACCAGATTAAACAGTGATTTGAGTTCTGGAGAGGATTGTTTTGTCTGGGACCTGAAATAGTGTCACCAAGTTCTCCGAAAGGTATTTGAAAGAGGTTCTTTTTATTTGGGGATGAACTTATGTTAGGAGAACATATGCATCTGGTTGTGAACACGGCTGTCTGGCAACATTAGAAATCACCTGATTTCATCTTCGAAAACAACTGCTAGTGAACAAAGAGTTAAGAAGCCTCCCAGCTTTCGGAGAACTCAGCTTTAGTTTAAATTACTCACTCACTTTCAGTTTTAGGTTCATTAAACCAAATCCAATACCTGACATGTTTAAACAAGTGTGTGATTTTTGTAAAACTGAGTAATACCCTTCTAGTTTTCGTCCTGTTTGAAAGGTATTGCTGGACCTTTTCTCTATATTCCGCAGCCCACCAAACATTTGCTGATTCTAAACCTGCAGAGAAACAATTCACAGGTTGTATAGGCTCAGGTGATCATATCGTTTTTTTAAAAAATCAGCTCTATTGCTTTCATCTGTTAAAATGCCAGAAAAAGCAAAGTGCTGACTAAGGTCAAACACTCCCACAAAGTGCCAATTTTCTTCTGCTCTCATTTGACTTCAGGTGTTAGAAAGCTATTGCTATGAGCCTACTTTGCCTGAGGGGCTCTCCCTCCTGCATTCTCGCCCTGTAGGGAGTGGATCTTTATGAAAATTGCCAGGGTTGCAGTTCTTAGTTGCTGCAAATTCAGCATTCTCTTCTCTTGACTGCTTGACAAGTTCAGCCTCTATGATAAACTCATGTCCTGTTTCCAGCTGAAACCTGATAGTAAATGTACAACTTTTTTTTAAAAAAAACCCTGCGTATTTATTTGTGTAATTATTTGAATATTTATTTGTGTATGTTCCACCATTCTCCCAGTACAGGAGTAGTACACATGGGTTAAGACATGGACATGCCAGTGATAGTCAGTGGCTTCTCTGTCCGTGGGGCAATGGATCCACTGCAAAGTTGAGCCTGAACATAAAGAAGCTGCTTGATGTTATCCCCCAAATAATTAATATTAAAATCTGAAATAGAGCCAATCCCCACACCTTGCTCCCAGCTATCATGGGAGCCACTAGCCATAATTACAGTTTTAGTGGATATACAAGGGCAGTACATACTTCATAGGTTACAACAGGTGAAATGACCTCTCTGGAGAAGGGGAATAGGGATGGCAGACATTATGACCTCCTACCTCCATCTCGTACCAGTCCTCTCTAACTTAGGCCCTTTTTGCACCTTACCTTTTTTTTGGCGCTGGGGTGCAGGGATCACGCGAGCAGCCTCCAGTGAAAGGCTCTCGCGTCTCCACTGCCTCAGCTTAGCACGAGCTGCCTGGTCCCGAGCAGGTAGCGTGAGAGCCCCACCTCTTCCTTCTGCAGCACAGCCTGGCAGTTTCCTAGGCTGCGCTGGAGCAGGAAGCATGACCGCTGCGACTCCGGAGGCTCCGCACACATGGCAAGTGCACGTGGGTCCCTGGAGCAATGCATGATCATGCACCATTTTCGGCTGAAAGCCAAAAATGAAAAAGTGCTCGAGCGGCACCTGCCAGCCCCTGGAGCATCACGCAATTGCGAGTGCATCATATGGATGGCTCCTCACAATCGCGCAGTGCTCCAGGCGCCTTTTCACATGGAAAATGCCATGCAAAAAGGGCCTTAGTCTGTAGAGAAGGATAGAGTTGCCATATTAGGATCATCCCAGGCTTTGAGATTTCCTGGCCAAAGCCTGAGACCTAGAGATGGCCCCTGGTGAAGTCATGGTTGAAGGGCCTGGTTGCTCGGAACTTGTCATTCAAACATACACATAGATAGAACATATCTTCCAGAATGGAAATTGAGTGGATCTGCAAATTGCACTATTGTAATTTAATTAACTTTTGCAAAATGCAGGAAGCTGTGCAGCCAGCTAGAAAGCTCTCTTTGTGGCTGGATGTTTGCATACAACTTTGTCTCTCACCTGGAGCTGATTCCATGAAAATGGGAAAATTTGGATCCTTGCCCGTAGCCCAGAGGTGGCCCACCAAAACTGGAGGGTTACACCCTGAGATCTGACAACTCTAGATGAGGGATAGTGGAAGTTTCAGTGTGGCGATATGGTTTGAGTGTACAACTAGGAGTCTCGGAGACAAGAGTTCAAATTCCTGCTCAGCAGTGGCAGCCCACTAGGTAACCATGGGCAAGACACATTCCCTCAGCCTTATAGGAAGGCAGTGGCAAACCTCCTCTGGATAAATCTTGCCAAGAAAAGCTCTGAGAGTAGTGCCATAAGTCAGAGATGACTTGAGGGCATGTAACAACAACAACAAACATCTGGAAGGCCACATATTCCCCAACTAGTCTCTAAAGAGAAATGATTTTTCAGCTCAAGCCTGCCCGAGTTTTAAGATCTTCAGAGTAGCGATTTCTCATGAGGATCTGGAAGAGAGCCTTCTCAGTGGCTAGTGCCAGGCTCTGGAACTCTCTACCAAAGGAGGTCCGTTTGGTCCCCTCCCTGCTGTCCATTCACTGGCAGGCCAAGACCTTTCTATTTAAATAGGCCTTCAGTTTTTAAGGGTAGTGCAGGGGTAAGAGTCAGGGTAGTGCAGTAGGTAAATATTAATATACTTCTAATTATTTTAAACTAATGTTTTTAAGTGGTTTGGAGCTTTTTTAATTGTGGAATTTCAGAATGTTTTAAATGTTTTGTTTTAATGTAGGATGTGAGCCACTTTGGTTTCCTTGTGGGAGAAATTAAATTAAACAAACAAATGACTTATTTTTTTAAAAAAGACTTTTGTTGTTTGGTTTGTGGGGTTTTTTTTTTCACATTAATAGTTTCGCCTTTGATATGGATTTTAAAAATTTGAAATGTCACCAGAATAGAGCATCCGTGGCATAGCTGTTCATAAAATGCTGACCTACTATTATACAGAAAAGTAGTCTTTATTTTCTGTAAATATAGAAGGAGGCTTTTGTCTAATTTGTCCTTGTCCTGTACAGCTCAGATCCCTCCATGAAAATAGAAAGTGAGACTTGCTGCAGACTGTTAGGTGATTTGTGCCCCCCGCCCCATATTATTTTACTGACAAAATTACTACCTTTCTGCCAGGGATATTGTAGCATCCTATGTCTGCTTCTGGTAATTAGTAGGTAGAGTCAACAGAGCCCATACCAGGTTCCCACTGACAGGTTGGTTCTTAGGTTTTTGGATTCTCATCTTGTGACAGAATGGCTATATTCTGAATAAAGCATAGAAAAATTACTTTTGAGGAATCTCATTGGCCATGCCCGCTGGGGGATCCTGGGAATTACAGTTTTGGAAATTCTCCAAATTGTGATTCTGAAAAAAGATATGTCTGACCAAGTAAATTGTTGCTTCCAACATGTCATATCATAATATATTTATTAGTTTTTGCAAAAAGAGTTATCACTTAATAGACTATCATTTTGACTAAAAGACTACAATGCCTGCCTATTTAGCATTGGTGAGCTGTTGTCAGTGATTGATAGAAGAGAGTGAACTCAGCAGGCTTATATATGTGCATATTTGTAAGTGTGTACGTATATCTACATACATCTATATATGTATGTACATACATCTTATCATACTGTGTGCAAGCTCCTGCAGTGAAGATTGTCATGGCTAATGAGCCAAATATAAAGTCTCCAAGGTATGTCTGAACCTACAATTTTATTTTCACAAGCATTGCCGCATTAAAGATTGACACCAATTATAGACTCAACAGTTGTGTAGTGGATATTCATTCCGAGCTTCCATGGCACCATACAAATCCAGAATAAGGTTTTAGGATATGTTAGACCATAGCACGTTGCTGACTTAATGCCCAGCTATGATACTACTAAGATACTTTGTTCTGTTACTTTGTTCTTTTGTAGAAGAACATTACCTCCTGTCTGGGTAATATTTTGATACCCAGAGAAACATGTCCAGTTATTCCAGAGATTGCTAAGATAAACCAGATATAATGTTGACTGCAGACTCTTCCATGTGCCAGCCAAATTTGAAGACAGCTGCTAAATTAATTTCTTTACATAAATTTACTGACATTTATGCTATTAGGAAATAGCCTCCTGAGGTGATTACCTTAAATGCTGCTTCTTTAACTTCCTAGGACTCTGCTGTACTTAGTCTCAGCCAAACGAACAGTGTGTTCATGTATGGAATGCCAAATAGCAGATGTCTGACTCTATTTTATTGGGATCATGGCCAATCTGTTAGTCATTAGATAAACATTTCAAAGCATCAGATTCAACAGAAGTCTTTCCCTTCCTTGTGTGTTTCTAACCCATTTACTTGAATGAGTCTCCATTCATTTGAAAAGAAGTGTCAATATTAAGCTACTTAAAAATTATGAATCATTTCTAGAATCATTTCCTGCTCTTACAGTTATTTATCATATTTATCATCAACAGTTTTGGGATATAGGTGAGGCCACCCTTGCCAACTTAACTTATTAACTAGGATTCACATGTAGACATTGTGACCATCTTCAGAATCATTGCCATTGCACTAAGTAGTTTCCTTTTATGTACTATGTGTGATTGGCCTCTTCTCTCTCCACCCCCTCTTTAAATTGATTCTCCAACCTTTATTGAGCAATCACTCCATGTTTCTCAAGGATTTTCAAATGTAAACTCAACCCATGAGGTAGCCCATGATGCTTTAACACAGCTAGAACTGGGAAAGGGAGGTTGCAAAATTGTTTATTGTCTTTTCATTCTATGAAGGAAAACAAACAAATTGATCATGCACAGGACTGGCTGACTGCTCAAAAAGATGAAATAACTTTTTTAAAAAGTCCATGGAACAAAGCAACGGCTGTCATATGTTAGTGATGCAGTTGACTGATTTCACACAAAAAAATTACTACAGTTTAGAGAATTACCAAAAATTATCTTGAGACCAAAAAAGGGGGAAAAATCTTGTCCATCTCACAGGTGAGAAAAATGTAATGATTTCTCATTTTTGCATGTGAGAATCATTGCATCCAGTCATGCTATGAAAAGCTATATTACTGACTCTCTGTGTGAAAATGCATGAATGAGAACATATATATGTGAATATGAGAACAATACATGCAGACGTGTATGCATACACACTGACACTGTCCTTTGCAGGAACTGGGTTTAGTTCCAGACTTCTGCAGGAGTTCTTTTGGTACTGAATACTGACACATGTTACTGCTCTAAAGTAAGCTTTATTGGTGGTAAATGATGCAACAGATGATACATAGCAGAGAGACATTCCAGCGCTTCTACTGATGGGTAAAGCATCTCTTAGCCAGTGGTAGAATTACCCCCCCACACACACACATAACTAATTATCTTTGGCCAGCAATCATATTCCCTATTATTAACTATATAGAACCCCCCGGGGGGGGTACATCCCCTGACCAAGGCTGATGGAAAATGGACTCACATGGGTTATACAGCATAGAAGCAGACAAATGTGGCTCATCTCCCACACCTAGTACCTGTGAGAACTGTGCAGGCAGGTTAGCAATAGAGGAAGATTCATTCTCCCAATGTGTTCTCTGCCTTTATTTTTATTTTTTTCAGTCCTGTGAGGTCACTAATACATACACGCCTTTTCATGCCACTGGAAAGCTGTTAAAGTTTAGCCATGATGCCAACAAGGACTCCAGAATCCATCTGCCTAGTGGTAGAGGCCCAACTCACTATGCACATGGATCTAACAACTGGTTCCAGGCCAGTAGCGCTCTGATTCTATAGGCAACACCCGATGGAATCCTAGGGTTTGCAGTTTGCACAGAGGCACAGGTACTAGAGGAGCTCTGTGACTGAGAATTTTAAATTCCCCTCCCTAAACTGCAAATCCCAGGATTCCATATTAGAGTAGATTTTTAGCATTATAGCTATTTACTTTGAAAGGGCCTCTGCTAATATTAACTACTTCTGCCAACACAACCAAGAAGGGAATCATTCCCTCTGCAGCTCCCCATGTGCCTCAAAACTTACTCCAGAGTGCCAGAAAACCTCAGGCAGTGAAAAGAGATGCTGAGGGAAGAGGAGGAGAATAAAATCCCACTTCAGCAGTTAGGGTTACATGAGATGGAGGCCATTTATTTATTTATTTATTTATTCATTTATTTATTATTTATATCTTTGTCTACACATACTTTTTTTGCTTTTTGCAAAAGTAAAAACGTGCAACATGAATATGTTTGCCCTGTGCTCTCTAACTTGCTGGAGAGACAGGAATACCTCCTTTACATTTGCCTAGAATCCCCAGCTGACCACAGCCTTTTCCTTCTGACATCAGTGGAAGTCCCCTGGCAGTGGAAGCATGGCCTGCTGCCGTCTGCTCTGTGGTGATCTATGAGAGAGTTCCCAACAATTCCTGCTCCACGGGGTCACTCACTGGGTCACTGCGTTCTTCCCTCCCTCTTTGGTTTTGTGGCACTTGATCTTCTCCATGCTATTGGGTACTACTTTTTCCATTGTTGCTTATTGGTCTGCAACAGTAGTTGATCATTCTGTGTTACTATATAAACACCACACAGGCGCCTCCGTAAACCTCCTATGACTGAGTTAGCAGACTTTAGCAGAAACCACTTGTAATTCGCTCGCTGTCTGCTGTAAAAACAACATCAGCTCAAATGATTTTTTTTTTACATTAAATGTTTGTTTTCTTTAGCTTGGGTTCACTTTATAATGAAAGCCTTAAGATGTAAGGAGGGCAGTGTCAGTGTCATAAATGGATCATAGCTGAGGCACGAGCTGGGGATGCAGGATTTTATTAAAAGGACACACACAGAACACAAATATGGGTTAGTTAACCCTTCTAATACTGGAAGAAACATTGTTCATCAAGTATGCTGATTTCAAGGGGGATATTACATTTGTTGTTACATCTAAAGGTGACTCTAATCCACTAAAGACTCATATGCCTTTAGAGTTCAGTAAAGCATAACATTCCACTATGCATGTCCTCTTCACCAGTGGAATGCCATCCTAAGGAAAATTGTGACCAGCAGAATTATATCCTGTATACACGTTTTCAAGCGAGAGTGGGGAAAATGCAGCCCATGAGGCAAATGAGCTCTCCAAGTCCCAATTCAGTGGTCTTTGAATCCCCCTGGCAGTCTCCCTCCCAAGCCCATAGATCTTGCACTTAAAAAAAAAAAGTCAATTTTGGGGCAGTGGCCTCAAATGCAAGCTTGTTCAGATGTTCCATATCGGTATGCTTGTGGCTGAAAATGAGCCACACATGCCCAGTGAAAGTCACATGACATCACTTCAGTGTGCCGCAATAACCTGATACAGTCTATAGGGGGCAACTGGGGCAAAAATCACCCCCTGCCCCATGTGCAGTTGGTCATCCTTTTTTAAAAAAAGCACAGAAGCCTCTTCAGCTAAATCTGGTAATTTCCTGTTTTAATATCCAAGATGAGTGGGAATTGAAAACTGGTCTTAAAATCTAGAATGGTCATTTTAAATTGTAATAGTCACAGCCATACAAGCACTAAGAAACATCTGGTTTTGTGACAGATAAATTAATTCTGAGTAAACTAGCATGGCAGTGATCCCTTTCCATGCTCAGCCTTCAGTCCTAAGCCAGTGTAGACAAGGAACCTTATAAAGATGTACCAATTCAGAAGGAGAGCTTTCCCACTGTGATTCAGATTCCCAGAATTGTTGTCCATGTGGCTGGGATTAAGCCAAGAACTCCCTAGTCGCAAAGAGGAAGTGCAGTTGTAAGGCTGAACTTGAGCCCCAGCATTATAGTAATTAAGTACTGGCAGAAAATCTGATTGCACGTCATTTATCCAGAAAACTGGGAAGTTTCGCTATTTTTTTCTTTCAAAAGAAGCAGAATAAAGGATGATATGAAGACACATGACTCTTGTGAGTGGCTTTTGTATGTTATCCTATAGATGTAATGTAATAGCCACAGTGCTTAAGTTTTCCTCTTACCAAAAATATTTTCTGCATGGGTTACACCCTGCAGACATTTCTCTGACCTTAAAGCAGTCATTTGCTCTGGTATGTGTTGCTCCACTTAACACAGAAATACACCGTTTGGGCAGAGGGCAGTCATTCATGCTTATGCTCCCCCACACCCTGCTTTTTGGGTTGGGCCAGTCTCCAGCTTCTTTGATTTGTGAGTAGATGTTTTATGCTTTTCCTTTTCCCCTTCTGGCTTCCCCAGTTCCCACAGGAACCCAAGGAATAGGATGTGCCCAGCACTTTTGAGAGGAAACTAGATCAGGATAAGTGAGAAGAGGTGAGGCAAGGGACAATGCCCATTTGACATCACTTCAGCTCATTTATTTTAGTACAAATCCTCAGTTGGTGGTTGATTTGTTTGCTTATCTCCCTACCCCATTAAAGCAAATATATAATTAGTTTCACTCTGGGTTTTAGATAAAAGGAGCTTTAAAATTTAGTTCATGAGGCAGTTAAACAGTATCAAGATTTCAGGCTATTTAGGAAAGATGTTGAATAACGCTGTGGATGCATTTGGAGTACTGTCTATATTTGGATTGCCTCGCCCCTGAAGTGATTTTGTAGATATGAATGAGGTAAAGAAGAGTGGAGATTAGAATGATACAAGGGTTAAAGGACTGAAGTCTAAGTCTCTGGGCTTCTCAGTTTTAGAAATTACATAAAAAGAATCTTTCTAAAAAAAGCTGTATCTCCCTATTGGAGCCTACTCAGTTTTTTAGACTTATGGGAGAGGGATTTTTCTCCGTCCTACAACCACCATGGGTGCATCTGGTGGAGGCTTGGGAATGACTCGTGTCTGTTCCCAGACTATGGAAATCTTTTTCATAGGTGGCTCAGTTTACCTCCTTTCTGCCAGCAGGCATTATTTATTTATTTAAAAAATCCTTCAGCTTTTAACAGGTTGGGATAATGCAAAAGGTGTGCTTGTTCTTAATTTGTAATAGGTTTTAATGCGTTTTAACTGTTCTTACTCAATAATTTTTAAGTGGGTGTTTGTTTAAAGCTTTTGATTTTTGAATTCAGATTGTTTTATTTGTTTTGTTTTAACATACAGTATGATCCACTTCTGGTCCCATATGGGAGAAAAGTGAGATATGAATGAATGAATGAATGAATGAATGAATGAATAACATGACATGATAGAGGCTTATCAAGTTATGGCTACTGTGGAGAATGTTGCTAGAGAGGACTGAAAATGATAATGATAAAGGTGAGGGTAGTGATGGTATTAGGACTAGGATTAGGATTAGGTCATCCAGAGTGATTCATTAGATTGAGAACAGATAGCAGATAGTAGTAGTAGTAGTAGTAGTAGTAGTAGTACTACTACTACTACTCTCTACTAATAATAATAATAATAATAATAGATGATACATTTCTTTAAGTTTATTTCCTGTTTTCATATGGCAGAGGGAGAAACAAGTCATATGTCTTGTTTGCCCACAAAATCTGGCCAAGCTAAAAACGTCTACAATTGGCTTGTTCATTCTTCCTGTACTGGGGTAGGTGAACTCAGAAGATGTCTTGAGTCTCAATTGGCTCACAGAAGATGTCGATCACAAGGTGGAAGTTGGTGCATAATACTCTCACATGTGGAACTATGCAACAGCGGGCAATTCAGCTCTCCCTGACTTACCGTTAGACTGCATTTGTGGCTGGTAGAGAGTGGCTGGGGGGTGAGATTGGGGAAGCATCTGACTGTGTCTCTGTAGCCAGAGGCAGAATGATTACATCATCTGCTAAGATCTGCTCAGGTCCTGTGGAGGTCATAGCAGATGATGTAGTCCAGGAGTGGGCAAATGTGGGAGGCTAGGGGGCCACATTAGCCCTCTGAGAAACCTCAGGGTACACTCTCCCACTGCATCCCCCCAGTGCCCCCCAAGGGTGTGTAGGGGATTTTAGTCATGTTTTTAGGCCATTGTTTTTATGGAAATATAGCCAGACATGTGCTATGTCCCACCTGCAGTGGAGCAATGGTAAGTCCATGGGGGCTTTGGTCATCGTGGTGGGTGGAAGGGAATACCAACCTCCACAACCACCAGAAAAAAAATTACATATGTATCTACATATCCTTAAGGTGGGCTTAAGGCTATGTATGCTGCTAGTAGGAAGCTACTTCTTGTTCAGTGACACTGGCTATACAGGATAAGCCTGCCCAAAGTTTGGCATTTCTGTTGGTGTGTTGTGGTGATGATCAAACTTCCATAACAGGTAGTGATGGTTGTACACACTCCCATGGAGGGAAAACAATATAATATCTTGTTTCCTGCTTTTCTTCCTTTTTACAGCTTTACCTGCAAGCCAGGTTCACTTGGAGAGGAGCTCGGCTGCTGCGTCCTCTGCTCCAGTTTACGCTGATTATGATGGCATTTTACACAGGACTTTCTCGTGTGTCTGATCACAAACATCATCCATCAGATGTACTGGCAGGCTTCACACAGGGGGCCCTGGTGGCCTATTGCGTAGTAAGTGGCATATACTTCAGCTGTATTATTTCACCAAATAACCATTCATCTGTATCATATCTGCAAGATTGGTAGTGCTCTAACTGCATGGGTGCTGGCTTCTGGTGGAGAGGAGTGATAGGAGGCTGACTCTATTATGACAGTTGTGATGAACCAACAGACAGCATCCAAAAGCCATCTGAAAAAGATGCTTCCTCATCACTTTGAGCTCAGTAGAGCATTGAGTACTCTGAAAAGTACATATTTGAGGCATGCCTTTGGAAAACTGACTTGTTTTACTGATCCCATTCCAAAACAGACAGGACTATAGACTCAATAAAGGAAGCCATAGCCCTGAATTTGTAAGACCTGAGAAGGGCTATTGATAACAGAGTGACTTAGAGGGCTCTCATGCATGAGGTCACCATAAGTCAAAGTCTACTTGATGGCAGTTAACAACAACACATTTTTTAAAACAAGATGCAACCACAGATCCGTGATGTGACCAGTTTTACCAGTGACTAGGTAGGCTTGTGCTGTGGTTTGTAAAACCAAGAACAGAGAAATTGGTAGCCTTTAGCAATGAGCAAATGTTGGGTGGTTCCATATACTGCTGGAAACTAGGAGGATAAACGCCCAGTGAATTCTAGCTTTCAGGTGTAATATATACAGAATGAAGCTCATGTGAAACAGCTGTTTTCTAGATTTTCCTCTAAGTATTAGGTTTGGTATGTTCAGTGCATGGAAAGGAGCTGTTTTTGAACATGTGCCAGACTGGGCATATTACCAGGATAGCTCACCTAACCAAATGTATAAATGATTACAGCAGTACTTTCTTTGAAAAACTAAACACTTTCAAAGGCTATATATATATATTTTCATTCATTTTCATCCATTCATTTCCACTGTTAGCAAACCACTGTCAACATTTTTTTTGCGCAATGTAGTCTCTGATTTCACAGGCAAGGATTGAAAACCTAAGCAGCTTGAAGGAACATACACAGATCACTGTTTCCCTTTGAGATGAATCAGAAAGCTTAGTAACATGAATCTTGGGTCTGTTATTTTGATGGGAAGGGCAGGACTGCATCTATCTCTCTGTGTTTTATTGTATAATAGAGTGAAAACTGTTCTTGCAAACATGGTTTGCCCACGGCATGATTGCTTATCTGCTCCTAGCCAACTAGTTCTCATGCCATTCACTTTCCAAAAGTGACCAGATTGTCAAGTTCTTTTAACTTCACACACATACATACACACACTTCTTACCTATAAGCCTTTCATGTAGGCAGAATAGCTGTGCTGAAATGAAATGGTGTTATTCTTTCCCTTATCTTTGTTAAGCAGGAAACAAATGGTCTAATTTATTCATGTCTAAAACATTTGAAAAGTACTGTGTGCATCTTATGGGTTAGCTCTCAAGTAAACGTTTAGGATGTGGAGGGTTTTTTTCTGTATCTTTGTTTTTGCAATCTTCCAGTTTATTGTTAGAAAAATATTTACATGGTGAGAGTCATCACAATAAACACAGGACACAGCAATCAGGAAAAGGTAAAGTTAATTTGCTTTTCATCATGTTTATTCATGGTGGAAATGTAGCTTATCTGAGTGCTCATGTAACATTCACAGCTGATAAGTATGTTCTCTGTGTGCTGGAATA
Source organism: Ctenosaura bakeri (assembly GCA_948474755.1). Classification (NCBI taxonomy): domain Eukaryota; kingdom Metazoa; phylum Chordata; class Lepidosauria; order Squamata; family Iguanidae; genus Ctenosaura; species Ctenosaura bakeri. The sequence goes on along the minus strand of CAOLHI010002793.1, from coordinate 153,928 downwards.
TTGGCTTTTGAAGTTCAGATCTGATAACAGTTGGAGTTCTTTAATGAACCAGTACTTTCAATACAATCCTATACATACCTGCTCAGAAGTTTAGTGGAGCTTACTCTCAGGGAGACCATGGACTTCTGAAAAGAAAAATAAATCGGTCCTAGAACAAATCAAGCCTCCTAGAAGCCAAGATGACTAAACTGAGACTGTGATATTTTGGACATATCATGAGAAGACATGGTGCATGAGAAAAGACAATGATAATGCTTAGGCCCTTTCCGCAGCTTACCTTCTCATGCTGCTGGAGTGTGGGCCTTGCGTGAAAAGCCTGGGCAGGCAGGCTCTCGCAAGCCTCCTGCTTCCCTGCTGCTCGGGCGCCGCAGCTCCTTCCTGCTCATGTGAGAGCCCCGCCCGGGCCCACCCCTTCCTTCCGCAGTGCAGCCTGGGAGTTGTAGGCTGCTCTGAGGAGAGGACACGCAACAGGCCCGGCTCCAGAGGCTCCACACTGCAGGTGAGTGCGGCCCAGGTCCGTGAGCCTTGTGCAAGCGCAGCTTATTTTCAGCTAAAAGCCAAAAATAAGAAAATGCATATTTGCTGCACTTGCAGGCCTTGACCATGGTGGAAATGGGAATGCATCATGCAGACCACTCCTGACATTTATGCGACGCTCAAGGGGCCCTTTCACTTCTAAACTGCCATGCGAAAAGGGTTTTAGTAAGGTAGAAGGCAGTAGGAGAAGAAAAAGACCACATTACAGATGGACAGACTAAATCAAGGAAGCAACAGTCCTGAGATTGTAGGATCTGAGCAGGGCTGTGGATGATAAGGTGACTTGGAGTTCACACATTCATAGGGTCACCATAAGTTGAAGTGGTCTTGATGACAGTTAACAAAAAAATTCCCTGGGAGATGAGCCTAGAACAGTGGACTTGTTTATGTTCAGAACTGATCTTGTCTTACAGACAAACTAGCCATTGTCTCTGCTAATTAATCATTCCAACCTCACATTTGCAGAGATCCAAACTATTTGCTACCTGGGACATCCATGATTCAAAGTCTTAATCCTTCCTTCACTGTACAATTTGCTGATAGGGCTCTGGCCACAGTAGCTACACAAGGAGAGGGAGGTTCTAACTCTTTGCTCCCACACCATTGCCCCAATTCAACACTGAAAAGGTTTGAATTGGGAGTGGCATACACTCACAGTGTATGGCTGCTGTGAAAACCATGCAGATTCTACATTAGGACCAATTTGAAAATGAAAGTGTCAGTGTTATAATATCTTTAGATCAATCTGTGGTGCAACTGCACTTGGAATATCATATACAGCACAGGGACCCTGTCACACTACACAAATATAAAACTGTGATTCTACAGTAACTGCCAATGCCAGAATGCCATCGCATCCTATGAAATCCTGGGATTTGTAGTTTGGTGAGGCACGAGAGGTCTCTGGCTAAGAATTTTAAACATGTGTGCCTTCAAATCACCTGTTGACTTAGGCAGACCCTATGAACTTCATGGTCCCCACATGTTTTATGCACAGGTCTCATTTTTGATTTACATAGAAGAATTGGAGGGCAAGTATGTAATCTCTCCCACATCCATCAATGCCATCCCTTCCTCAACTTCCAATCTGGAGCATAGTTAAAATCTGCTGGGAAGGGGGAAACATATAGGGAAGGGTAAACTGTGAGTAGAGAAACAGGAAGTATTCCTTCCCTTCTGTCTATTCTTGCCAGCGAATGGTCCTTTTCCAATCCTGTATTTCTCTTGTAGACTGTTGTTTTCTACAGCCATGACCATTGAAATCCAAAAAGCATCTCTTGCCTATATTTAAACAGTAGCAGTAGTGTTAGTTCCCATGTTTCTTGTTTATATATGCTCACAACAATATATGCTCAAAGCTTTAATGACTTTTTTTTTTAAAAAAATCATCCCTGCAGACTGTCATAGACAGCATGCATCTCCCTATAATGAAGTCTTGGGAAGAAAAATACAGTATTTTGTGGGGGCGAGGGAGTCAAGCACTTTACTCTCAGCTCAGGTGCCATGTAGCTTTGCCCAGACATTATTATGGGACCCTGTTGTCAGCGCTGGCTGTATAGAATTACTCTGTAAACACTTCCATTTCTAAATACTCTTTAAAAAAAAAAAGGTGGAGTTTACCAGGCAGGGAGGAACTCTGCAGGACAGGTTGTAGTAATAGGGTACCAGTGAAGTCAGTTCATTGAAGCAAAAACACTTCTCACAGACAATAGGAGTCCAATACAAGAGAGGGACAGATTCACCGTTTCCTGTCTAATGACAAGTTACAAATCTGGCACTTTTTTCCTGACCTGTAAACAGATGGTGTGCTTTACTGGCCCAGAGGAGAGGTGAGAGTTCAGCAGCTATAGGCTGACTTTCCTGTGACGAGGTAAAGCCACTGAGGAAGCAGCTGGCTGAGCAACACCAAACACATGTATGGCCCTTCCTCTTTAGCCCTGGGTTCTCCCACCCTGTCTACCTCTCTTTTGTATACTTCACTTCTGAGCCAGGATACAGAGAAAGCATCGGTCACTCTTTGCTCTGCCCTCACAGAGCCCTTCTGAGAAAAGACAGGCATGACCATAGAAAAGGTGAGAAGGGGGTGGCTTGTGATTTCCTATGTCTTCGCTCTGGTTTCCTGTTCACAAGGAGTGACTAAAGCATTCTGCTGTGGCCTCAAAATTGTTCAAAACATTGGCAGTAAGATGTAGAAAAAGTCCTACTGTCAATTTTTTCTCTATGCTTACACACAAACATCCAATTTTATGCATTTTTTTTTCCATTTCTATTTCTGTCCTATCCTTTGGACTAAACAGGCCCATCAGCTTTTGTGTGTCTGGTTAGGGGTCTTTATCCAGTATTTAAAAACTCACTTCAGATGTTTCCATATCTCTTCCCATTACAGTTTATAATAGATTTTGTACACTGCTTGTAAAGCAAATTTTGCTAGTAGCCATGTTTTCCAATTTAGAAGCAGGTATTGAGAAATCCTTTGGGGAAAAGATTTACAGACACAAGTAAATTCAGGATTATCTTTTCTTGCTGAAAACCATGTATGGAATACTCTTTTTCCCACAGATATCCAAAATTCTGAACAGATAATCATGAGTATTGCAATTGTACTTTTTTCTCATATTTTCTTGGTTGGGCCAACAGGAGGGATAGCAATTTTAGTGCTTAAAGCTGAAGACAGAATTATTATAATGCAAATCTGAATTAGGTTCTGAATATTATTTTCTGATACTGCCAACTTCTTCCTTTTCTTCTGTCATCTCCTTCCTTTCCAGGGTTTGTTAAGTGTAGGTATGGAATTTTTGCCCTGTTCATAGTGGAAACTTTTCACCTCCTCCCTTATTTTTTTTAGTACAGTAAGTCATATCCATTCAGTGGAGCTTTGAGAATTTGCATGATGTATTTTGTGCATTTTTGATTAGCCCAATACAATCCACTGTTTTGTGGACTTTGGATCTTTTTATATATTACTGTATGGCCAATATGACTACTGTTGGATATGCCATCCAGTTGAGTATCCTCTGTGATGCCTGGCTAAGACAAAAAAAAAAAAAGTGACTTGACCATTTCCTTCTGTTGTTTCAGAAGCGTTCTTGCCTGGCTACAAATCACAGTTTTATAAGTTGGGACAATATTCTTTCAAAACAATGATTTATCAACCTTCAAGAGAAGTCCATTATATTCCAGATTAGTTCAAGTTCTTAGTTCAAGTGCTCAGTAGAGGACATGTAGAATTTCATCTTCAAAGGTCACCAAAGCTGTGCACACTATTTCATTGTAGCAAGCAGAGTTGCCTTTTCTCACCTGAAGGAAATCAACAACAGCAATACATTTATTTCAGGTTCACCAGGGTGATGAAACAGTCTTATTTGGTTTGGAGCTTAGGCACACTAAGAATTGCTGAAATCAAGATACTTTTTACAAGCAGTTTTAGTGGCTACTTCTAGTCACCTAGCAGTGAAATGTGGGAGGATAGGAATCTGTGATCCTGTTTCTTTCCCCTGTTCTCCTTAATCTTGTGTCAGTTGCTTGCTAAAATGTTCTGCACTTAAGGGAAATCCTTTTTTGAAAAGAAAAAAAAATAGAAAGATGTTGATCATTTGTAATGGTTGTGTAGCACATTCCCATTTGTCTGCTGATGAGTTTTCTTTATGGGTGGAGATCACCTTCCACAGGAAATGGAATAAATCCAAGCAAAACCACTCCATGCATGTACCCTTTCTTTTTGTGCTAAGCAGCTGAAGCATTAGGAGAGGTTAGCACACTTTCCTAACCTTAGAAGATCATGTTTCATGATTTCTGTACGTGTTTTTATAACCCTGAGCCTTGGCTAAAATGAAATCCAATTTAAAGGAGAATTAACAGCACTGCTACTACCAAATGTCTGATTTAAAACCACACATATAGTGAACTACAGAGCAAAGGCTAAGACAAGCCAAGATGACACTCCATCTATAACTTTACTCATTGGGAAAATGTGGGCCAGATTGAACTTAATCCCCCATCTGCCACTTGCACCGTGCAACCGTTAGTAGCTCTTGTCACAAATTGATTTGTCATGGAGTTCTCTGTGTAGAATGTGGATATAGTTATGATTGAATCCAGTCTATGAAGTGGAAAGCAAGAGTCATAATATCAGAGTTGCTTCCAGCTCTCAAGTCGTAAAAGCTGAATGACCAGATGAATAGCAGCAATACAGTTGTGTTTAAATTAGATGAAGATTTAGTTTTTTACAAATTCTGGGAACAATCCAAAGAAGGCTAAACATGCCAACATGCACCCCTAACAATAAATCAGTGGCAACTTAAGATCTTATATCCTGTACCTGTTCTGGAACTTAAGAGATACTTCAGGAGTTATCCCCATCATGTGCTTCATTATTTTAATAGCTGTCAATGCTAATCTTAATTTGTATTCTACTGTATTCATAATCACAGAAGTGAACCTAGGGATTTTCGCTGGTAAGCAGATCTTACAGTTCTTCAGCACACATTTCTTAAATAGCAGGATGGAAGCCAGAAATACAATATACAGATCAACAAAAGGAAGTAGTCAGATGTGGTCATGACTAATTAAAAGTATCATAAACTGGGTTTAAACTGGGTGTAAACTGAGCTAACTTTCACTGGATTGTGTCAGTCATCTACAGCTTCTTGTATACAACAACATCATTCTCACCCATTCTTTTTCATTCTGTAGTGTCTGCTAATGAGGGCAGTATAATTTTCCAGAACCATACGAAAATGATGTAGCCTGGTTGAAAATAGCAGAGTTATAATCAATCAGTTAAGCGGGGCGGGGGGAGTGTATTTTTAATTCAAGGACCTTAGCATTGCTACTGAAGCTGGATTTCAAAGATAACTCAAAATCTAAGAAAGTCATGAGGAAGAGGTAGTTACTATTTGTTTTTCTTTAGTTACAGCCAAGCATTGATTTTTCTGAGTGGAGTTTTGTTTCCTTGGTGAACTAACTGTATGCTTCAGTGCCAATATTTAGATGTCAAACTAACTGATCTGGGAACACAGCAAGACAATTGGAAGGTTGAATGCAAACATCTGCATCTAGTAAAACAAGCAGTCTCTCTTTTTTTTAATAATAATTTTATTAAGTTCCACAACTAAAAAAAATCATCTTAAATTGTACTTTTACATGAAATATTTTTGTTCTTCCACTCTGATCTAGTTTTCATTTTCTGAATTTTTATTGACTTAAGCATCACAATTCTATGTTCATCTTACATGTTTGATCTTGCATTTCCCTCGTCCACTCATGTTATGTTACAGTTATCCCTCTTTTATTTCAACCATAATTCAGACATTTTCACTTGGCAATTCCCAGCAATTACCCATTACAATTTGCCATCCCATTTCCCCTTTAGTCTCTGAGAAACAATATCTGCATTTCTGTTTTCAATAAACATCCCCCACCATTGTTCAATTGTCAGTATTTGCTGAGATTTCCACATTTTGGCATATTATATTCGGGCTGTTGTTATCATATACAGTATTGATCTCCAATGTCTCTTAATACTAGTATTCTCAAGAACATTTGTCATGTTTAACAGATAAAATTCAGGGTTTTTTTACAAGTTGAACCTTCAATATTTCACACATCTTTTTGTGTATTTCATTCCAATATTTCTTTGCCTTGGGACATGACCACCACATATGGAATATTGTTCCCACCTCTTTCTGACATTTCCAACACATTCCCGTGCCTGTATTGTAAATCTTTTTTTAACTTATCTGGTGCTATATACCATCTATGAAATAATTTAAAATAGTTCTCTTTAAGATTCTGAGCCGTTGTAAATTTCTGTGTCCTTCTCCAGCTCTGTTCCCATTCGTCTAATTGAATTGAATGTCCAATATTCTGCACCCACAAAATCATTGCAGATTTCACAGTCTCCTCCTGTCTCTCCTGTATTAAAGTTTCTTGATATATATGGGCTAACAAATGAGGTGGATTATCAAAGATCCATTTAATCACTCCTGTCTTTTCTTTTGATTCTGTTCCATAAGTTTTCAAGTCCATCTGAAATCTCTCATTTAACTGCCTATACGGAAACCAACTTAATGATAATTCTTCCTGTTCCAATTTTTCTTTTGATTTGATCTTATAAACATTTGTCATCGATTTCTCTAATATATTTTCGTATCTCAGCCATTTCTCTGATTCCATCCATCTTCCAAAGAAAGCTTCTTGAGGGGATACCCGCATGGGTAGCTACCTTATGTTTTTACTCTTATATTCATTCCATATTTTCAAGAGCGATTTTCTGATATAGTGATGCGAAAAATCTTTATCGATTTTTGCTTTATCCTAAAACATATAGGCATGCCATCCCATCCTCAAGTCCGCTCCTTCCAGTGCAAGCATTCTTGTATCTTGTAAGTCAATTCAATCTTTTAACCATGTGAATGCCGCAGCTTTGTAATATAGTTGAAAGTCTGGTGCTCCCATTCCTCCTCGAGATATTTGATCCGTCATAATGTTCCATTTAATCCTTGGTTTTTTCAAACAAGCAGTCTCTTTTAACAGTTGACTACTTCATGATTTCACACTCTGAAAATTCTGCTAGTCTAACAGAATAGTAGAGAAATACAACTTAGCCCTAAGAATGTTTTCACCTTCAAAGTGGTATAAATATTATGATGTAAGTTATAATCTTTATCAAATTTGGGAAGGGTAGCTAATACATTGGAAGATAGGAACAGAATTCAAAAGGATCTTGATAAACTAAAAAACTGGGTAGAAATTAACAAAATGAAATTCAGCAGGGACAAGTGCAAAATCCTACATTTAGGCACACAAACCGAATGTACAAGTATAGGATGGATGGAGGATACTTAGCTCAACAATACTACATGTGAAAAGGATATTGGGATTTGGACAAGCCATGTAAAGTACAATCTACTCTACCTAATTATAGCACTTTAATTCTATGGTCCTTTTTGCACGACATTTCCAAAGTGAAAGGGCCCCTGGAGCATCGCGTAAATGTGAGGAGCAGTCAACATGACACACTCATATTTACTCAAGAGCCTAAGGTGGACTGTGCATGCATTTTTTTAATTTTCGGCTTAAAGATGAAAATGCTGCGTGGTCACGCATTGCTCCGGGGCCCCACGTGCACTTACCTGGCATGCAGAGCCTCGGGAGCCAGGCTGGTCATGCTTCCTGTGCAGTGCAGGCTGGGAAAGGTCCCAGGCTGCACTGCAAAAGGAAGAGGCGGGACACGTGTGAGCAGGAAGCCACTGCGAAGCCCAACAAGGAGTGATGTGATTGCGTTCCTCCGAAGTCTTTGTGCACGAGCCCTGCTGCACAATGGAGCTACCACCCAACACTGGTGAACAGGAAGCAAAACAGGGCACAGAGATCTGATGTCTTGTCCTTACTGCAGTCAAGCTGAATCTGAGTTGTGTCTGATGAACCATTCAATCACATCAAATTCCACTAGTCTAAAGCAGAAAACTCCCAAGGCATTAGTCTGAACTTCAAAGGTAGTGTCCCAGGTGCCAAAATCATTTAAAGTCTGAGCAGAAGGCCAGAACAGCTTTACCATCCCACTGACAATGAAGCCACCAGCTGCTGGTGCAAGGAAAAATATGCCATGAGTGTTTGGTCCCACTGTCAGTCCTTGGAATAGAGTTAGTGGAGTACCTGATATTTACCAGAAAAGATGGACATGCAACCATTGCCCTCCCCTTAATGGGAGGGGCATGTACAGTAGGTCCTTGCTCCACAGATTATATATTTTCTTGTGCATCTCTAGGTCAATGTTACCATTTGTTTAGTAAGCAGAGTTACTTATGTATAGTGTTGTACACTATGCACAGTGTATTGATGTCTTTTAGCTGTTGTAAATTCGCAGTGCTTTGTTCAACTTGGTGTTACCAGGAATAAAAAAAATTCAGCAGCAATCTTGTCCTCATCCAGCTAGTGTAAATTGAGGATACAAGCGCCTCTTCCTATGTGTGCTTGAGTGTGTATACATGATATATAACTGTTTAATAGCTAGGACTTTTTATTGTTTTTGTTCGAAAAACTTCTCCCCCTGGATAAGAGATATGGACCTCATTCTGCTGTCTGCAGAGCCCTAAGTACTGTCTGACTCTTTTCCTTTCTGCACTCAAAAGTTATATTTTGCAAGGGAGAAAGTCCCATCAGTCACGCCAGCTTGATAAGACTTCAGGCTGTTGCAACTGAGGGAGGATTCAAAATTTCCTTTCAGGACTTTCTCATTGTGCAGCATACTTTCCAAATCATCAAGTGTGGACCCTTTCACATCCGTGGGAGCGGATACATCATTGGTTATTTCAGGGAAAAGGAGCTGGGGATATCTAATCTTTGAAGTTGTTCAAAAACTACCCAGCCGTCTCATCCTGAGTAAGCTTTCATTCAGGAAAGTACAGTGGGAAGGGGACGAAAAGTAGGAAAGTGAGGAAATATCAAGCCACCCTGACTAATAATTGTGGAGAACTGACTCGTAAGGGAAGTTTAATTATAGTACAGTTTAAATTGCCAGAGGAAGTGGAGCTTGTGTTTGGTTTTAACACTTTTATTGATCAAGATAAGGAAAATGTCCTTTTAAAAATAGCTAAATGGTATGATCTTTCTTTCTTTTCTTTTTTTTAAAGTAAATTTGATTTAGCCTGTATTAGATAAACTCTTCTTACCAAAAGCATCTTACTCAATACTTCTCCCCCATGCTCACACACATATATTGAATGTATTGGAATTAAAATAGTGAAGAAATACCATGCAGTGTGGAAGATACATCAGAAAGGGAGGCAATGGAGAAGGATATTTTCCATACCAGTAAAATGATGGTTGGCTAAGTTTATTCTAATTTTATCATGTAGACAGCTTATGGAATGTGTTAACTCTTATCAACAAATCTAGAAGGTATCTGATCCCATTCAGAAGATGGTGACATCAAAACTGCTGTGCCATCAGCTTCATTTCCAAATGGGAGTTCTAGCATTTGTAAAGAAAAATGGAATAGATATTGAAAGTTCTGAGTTGAATGAATAGTAAATGTATATATTTGATTTTATTTACAGGTGTTCTACGTTTCAGACCTCTTCAAGCCAAAAGCAAAGACTTCTCAGCCTCCTCCACCAATCCGGAAGGAGATACTTTCACCTGTGGACATCATTGACCGGAACAACCATCACAACATGGTGTAGACATTTGAAAACATTTTTAAATGTTTTTAATTTTTTTTTATTTTTTTGCAAAATGACTGCTGACAGCAACTACCTGCTGCTCTCAATCTCATCAGACAGTAGAATGTAGGGAGAGACTCTTGCCTGACAAGTGAGCTCTTACTCTGTGGCCTTTTTATGATTACAACATTTGCATAAAATAGATGTTGTTCAACTAGGTCAAAGGCAACAATTCCAAAATGAATCAAAACATGATACAAGAATTCTATATGTGCAATTGGCTGAGTGTTCATGTTGTAGTGAATGCTGAATTGTTCATAGCTTAATAGTTACTAGGAAACAGGCCATCTCTGCTTTTAATTTTTTTTTAAAAAATTGAGGTTTTCCAGTTCCTTTTAAGAGAGACGGGTGGGGGAGGGGGATATTCACCAACTAGATCATAGCACTATCTACAAGAAAATAAGCACTGATTGATGAATTGTGATCACTTTCTAAGGGGTATCCTCTTGTTTTATTGGTTTTCTATATCTCCATTCCATACTGTGACTTATGTTTGATTTAGAAGAAGCACACAACAGAAAGAATGGTGGAAGGTGTCCTTTGCTGGTGCAAAACCCTGAAAAACAGTATTTTTCTTTACCTAAACTGAACCCACTTAGTAAATTGAACTCCACCTTCTTCACAATATCCCTGTCTATAAGAGTAATTTCATTTTTGTTTCCATCTATCCCATTTCTCCTTGTTAATAATATGGCAATTTCACATGCCTTTATCATCTTTACTACTTTGGAGAGCTGGCTGGATTTGTCAGTTGCTCAAGATGTATGGAACACCCATACATCTTCTTCTGCGATGTAAGCATTACTGTATGAAAAGTTCAGCCTGCATTTAATTTGCTGGATGGTCTAGAGGAATCTTTCCCCAGCTTCCTTTGATCCACACAAATCACAAGAAGTATTTTCTGAATGGTCACAGAATTATGGATTCACAACATATTATCTTGTTTGCAGTCAGACTTGCTAGTGTTTATTAGCACTATGGGCTCTGAAGTTGAGATTCAGAACTTCAACCCTCCAGCTATAAGGCGGACTGCTGGGCAGGACCGTCCTATCCTGATATTCAGTTATATCTCTCTTCTGTTTTCCTTAGCCTGAAAAAAAAGGGAACATTCTTGAATATTCATTAGAATCCAGCCTTCCAATCTGATGTGTTCCAGATATGTTGGCCTAGAACTCCCATCATGCCTAATCCACAGTGACTGTGAAGATTTGGAATGATGGAAGTTCCAGTTCAACACAACTGAAGGCCACTGGATTAGGGAAGACTGCATTGGACAGTAGGCTAAATTCTACTCTAAATAACATCAAGGGCATGTGAAGAAGGCAAACAAGAGCAAATGTAGTTCTTTCAGATGCTTTCAGATGTAATTCTAAAAGGCATGCTTTTAAATATTTTTAAGAACAGAACTGATAATACTAGCCAAGCAGACTGGCCTTTGCACATCTTGTCATGCAAAATCCGTCCTATCATTTCAATTCTAGCAAGCTATGATTTTTTATAAATATATAAATATATATAAATATTATATAAATAATGTATAAAACATTAAAAATTAACTATGTAAAATATTATTTCTGAAACAATTTTAGATATATCCACTATGACTATAAACTGTGTTTTGACCTGTGTTATTTACATTTTGCTGCTTAAAAAAAAAGCATTGACTTAATTTTTTTATAGTCGACTAAAATATTGTAGTTCTGTGGTAGCAATATTTTAATGAAAATAACAAACTAAAGACAATTGTATAAAAATCATATTAAATTGTCTGTATTTTTGTAATGTTTCTCTTTTTTTGTACAAAGAAGAATACACAAAACTTTTTGTAGAGTACAAGAATTAAAGTTTGTATTTGCAAAAGTATCGCTGTATAAATGTGCTTTATAAATAAATGTTTCAAGCATAATTAATTTATCTAGTGTGAACCCATATTTGGGTGTTGCTGAGGTGATTTAAAAAAAAAAACAGAAAATTATACTTATGCCATTAAGTTTATACTGTCAAAGAACTAACCAGATACCAGTGATAATCAAAGCAGTATCTCACAATCTCGTTTATACTTTATTGTGCTGTTAACATATTGCCCAAATGTCATATGAGTGTGCCCATTTTTTCCTTTTGTTTCCATGTTCAAGCTTAGAACTTTTTTCCCCTCTATGGCCCTAATGGAACTGTATACCCACAAGAATAGGGGGAAAAATCACTGAAGTCAAGATTTTCACACTACTCTCATTTGAGAGACAAAGCACAACTTGCCACAAAAATTAATATATTTGCAAAAGTAAAATGCACACAAAGCCATATGTATTTTTTTTAAAAAGCAAGCAGCTAAAAAAAGAGTTATGGTACTGTGCAGCCACTCCTGTCCCAATCACACTAATCTTCACCTACTGGACATCATCACTGCAATTTATGTGGGTCTCTTCCCCATTATTGGGAAGCAGCTAAATGGCATTCTGACCCCCTCCTGTGAGGGATCTCTGGTGCCACAGGCAGAAACAGGATCCGTGTCTCAATTTCCCCTTTGTGCCAGAACAGACCCCATCAATTGCAGCAGCTATTTCCTGGTAAGTGGGGATGGGGGGACTTTTATGGTCCCTGTGTTTTCCCTAAACACAAAGATTGTGAATATGGACCAGCCACGAGTGTAACTCTAGGTTACATGGATTCCAGCTGTATACTATTGAATAATGTATGCAAACAATGGGCAAAATGTGTACTGTGTTCTTGACAATACAAGCTATTCAGCAGTGGAATAGCCTTCCTCAGAAGATGGTGGAGTCTGTAATTTCAGATTTATAAACAGAAGGTTAAATGGCTACTTCTCAGGGGTGCTTTACTAATGGATTCCTGCGTAGGTGTTTGGACAGGATGGCCCTTGAGATCCTTCCTCTGATTCTTTAATCCCATGGGAAGGGGGAAAAACAGGCTGTGAGATCCAGTTTAATGTAGGCAAAGCATAAAGCACTGATAGCGTACTTAGACAGTGGGGACAAAGGCTTTTCTGATGGATGTTTTGGGTTATGAAGAGGCAAACCTGTGCCTGCAGGTCAGATAGGACTTTAAACTGGCCCATTACACTGCAGGGAACTGGGAATGCTTACATAAGGGGACATGGGAAACCACTTTATGCAACCAAGTAAAAAGGTACAACCACTGCCATAACCTGTAGTTTATATAACACCATGGCACTACCTTTTCGCAGTGGTAGAATTGTGTGCTCCTGTGAGGCAAGAGACTTTGCTGACAGTAGCAGTGCTGCTGAACATAGGGTCTCCCACTTAGGCTTTTGCTGAAGAGCCAGACAAAATATGCCCAACAGCTACTGGGCAGCAACAGTAGTGAGGCTGGTGGGTGATTGGCAGAGGATCTCACAGAGACAATAGCAGTCTCACCATAGCTAACACTTCTTAGTAATGCACAGAAGGTGGCATGATAAACCCCTTTTGAATGTCTTTTTACCATGAAAAGCCTGCGATGAGACAATCAAATGAAATTAGACAGTGCCAGAAGATAAGACTTCCATATTGAAAGGCATTCAACTAGCTAGGACAAGTAAAAGTAGCACTGTGTCTAGTGATGCAGCAGGACTCAAGCTCAGCTTCTGACTCTTTCAAAAGTGAAAGGAAAGTGAACAACATACAGGTGGATAGTCAAGTAAGGAAGCGACATCTCTGAATTTGCAAGATGTGAGCAGGACGGTTTATAACAGGGTGTCTTGGAGATCTCTTATTCATAGGATTGCCATAAGCCAAAGTCAAATTGATGGCAATTAAAAAATCTAACAACCTAATCCAAAGGATGGGAATAGAAGGAGCAGTTGGAGAATTCTAGGCCAGTTTTCTAATGTTCCTACATTTGCACAGATGTGGGAAACCCTGGAGTTTTAAAATATTTGGAAAGAGTAGGTGGGAAAACCTCCTGAGATTGTGGAGCTGGTGATTGAAAGAATGGAGTGATGGAATGATGTGGCAGCAAATCTCAAGAGCACTACACCAACATTTCATTTCAGCTCCTACTTGTTCATGTTAATCATAGGGTTTTATAAATTTTGTGATATTATCACTCAAAGAATGGAAGACCTATATTTTCAGAATAGGACCATTTCAATATGCAACAGCAGGTATTGCTTCTGAGAAAAATGTGTGATTAAACTCCACTCTCATTTGATCTGCCCAATTCTTCCCAGCTAAATTTCCCACTGGTTGGCATCTCTTAGTGACTTACTCAGGTGTATATCCAATGTTATGTCTGCCTAAGTTACTGTTTTAGCCATTGTGAAAGTCATAATTGTCTGCCATTCCCCCTTAAACATACCTTTTAGATGCTGCAACACCCCTCTCTTGACAGTCACATTCTGGCCAGTGGAGTGGGAGCGAGGGAGGGCCAAAGAGTCTCCATCTATGTTCCTATAGCTGGAGGTACAGCACTGATGATATCCTCTAGGATGACCAGAGAAGCCCTGGGAACTCGTGGAGGATGTCTCAATTGCTATGCAGTCCACTATAGTACCATAGATGCATGTTTTTCCACCACTCCCCACTCTTCACCAGCCAGGAAATTGATATGTGGGGGGTGGCTGTTTCAGCTAAAAAGTAGTTTGGGGGTGATCAGGGAGATGTGACAAAATTTTGTCTGGCAGAACTTTGTATGACATCTCTCTGACCCAGGACCTCAGCCGTTACATTCATCTATATGCCTACGTGATCTGGAATAAGGATGTGAAGCGATTCTTTTAGCTACTGTGACCACGAGGAGTTGTTTAAATGTTTTAAAAGTTTTGTAAAGAAATTCTTATTTATCTAAAGGAGATGTTTTAAGTGAATAGATGCTTCTGAACACTTAATTTCTTATATTGCTAACAATGCATAGACACTAGCAAAAAAAAAAAAAAGCCCATTTGTCCTTTTCTGACATACCCCAGATTTTTGAAAAGTGTTGCTGTCTAATGAAAGGCAGTCAGTGGAATATGCCAGTCATAGAACCCATTCCTATGCATATTTACTCAGAATAAATAGTCCCAGTTATTTCCAATTAAGTCTGCATAAAACTTCTAACTTAATAGATGTGTTAAGAATTACATTTAGGTAATTTGAATGTGAGAAAAATAATCATGACAAAGAAAATTCCTTGTTCATATTTAGATCATACAGACATGTGAAGGCCATCATGTTGAGAGATTCTCCCTTCCTTCCTCTCTCTTTTTTTCTCTCTTACATACACACACAGAAAGAGAGAGGGGGAAGGAGGAAGAGAGCATGCCTGTTGGCAGTCAATGCCTGTGTGTTAGAAATAAATGTAAAATTATACTGCCAAATTCATGAAGAATCCCTTTTCAGAGGATCAAAGTGCTCTTTTATCAACTATCTAGCCAATTCATTAACTGATACAGAACAATCATATACATATCTAGCCAGAAATAAGCCCCACTGAGTTCAATAGGGCTTACTTCAGTTAAGTGGGAATAGGATTGTTTACTGACTAAATGTTGCTGCTTTTTTTTTCTATGTAGTTTATGTGAATCTCATTGCATCCCCACCTGGTGAGAAGAGCTGGATCCTGGCAGTCCTTTATGTTTACAAGGGGGAAGTGCAGTAAATTAGGTCAAACTAACTTTAAGGCACTCTTCTTCACTGTTCATGGCTCTCAGTCAGTTAAAATGTGACTCTTTTGCCCTTTTCATCCAGTATTTCTCTCTTTCAACACATCACACCTGCTTAAGTTGACATATTATACTTGCTTCAGTTTATCAGGTCATAGCAGCTAGACTTAAGTTAGCTCCTAGCCACTACAGTTTTTCCTGTCGTTTGGCAGCATATGAATTAAATTTAGTAAATGAAATTAATTAGTACATCCTGTCATGGAATTATTGACAAAAATTTGGGTCCTATTCTGTTGAAGCTTCAGTAGAATAAACTTGTCATCATTGAGAGTATTATTTCAAATATGAAGGATCTTTGGCCTTTCAGATGTTTTAGCCTGTAATTCTGATTAGTCCCATCCAACATGGCCAATGGTAAGTGACTGTGGTAGCTGATGTACACAATATCTGGAAGGCCAAAGGTTTCACACTTGCATGTTTTATGGATTTCACCATCGCCAGTCAAGTACCTAGGCTGCAGGACATAAGGTCTTTTCTCACTACATTGTTATAGTGTTCTTTATTCCACTTCCAACATCCTATGGAATCCTGGGATTTGCAGTTTAGGGAGTCCCATTTAGAATTCTCAGCCAGAGAGCTCTTTGGCCTTAGTAAACTACAAACTCCAGAATTCCACAGGATGTTGAAAGTGGAATAATAGCACTAAAACAGTGTAGTGCAGAAAGGCCCACAATTGTAATTGTTGTTGGCATATCCGAACCAAAGAAGAATGTTACATGGTTGTGCTAAACAGAATAAAGGAATCCTACAGTGCAAAGAGACTGGAGCATGAGGAAGGCTAAGCCTCCTTTAGTGACAGATGTCTTCAAAGAACAAACCACAAAGCCTTAGTATTTCTCTTTATTCATATGGAGTCTGTTGTAAATTACAGCAGAATCTCTTAACCATATCCATGCTCTAGGAAAGCGAGAGTTCAAAGTGCCAAGAAATCAACAGTTTAAAACCTGGCATCCAAGGAAAGTTAATGCACAAACATCAGCTTCCAGGTTCATGGTTTCTTGCTTCATAGCATGTGGATACCCATGGGATGGTCTTCATTACATTTGTTTTTTGTTTGTATTTAGCATCAAGTTGGTTTCAACTTATGGCCACCCTGTGAATGAGAGATTGCCATGAGTTCCATTCATCATCAGCCAGGTCTTGCTAACTGTTGTTAGTGCTTCACAGCAGAAGGCAGTGGTAAAATGCCTTATACTTATACAATCCTGTGATGATGAGATTACCTATCAAAACAGCCAATCTGAATTTGATACAGAGATCACACTGAAGAGGAAACTTCAAAATTGTTTGGAAAGTTTAGAAGTCAGTGTTCAATAACTGCTGTGCAGGAAGCTTGACTTAATATATCACATCAAGTTTCTGCTGGGAGGTGCATTAAAACTGTAATGAGAAAATGGCTAATCAAAATCTGAAATAAGTGTGAGTGCAAAAGCAAACAGTTTTCTTGAGGCTAAACTCTTTTATTATTCCCCTTACTTTGACTTCTTCAAAACATTAATATAAATGTTTCTAACAT
Source organism: Ctenosaura bakeri (assembly GCA_948474755.1). Classification (NCBI taxonomy): domain Eukaryota; kingdom Metazoa; phylum Chordata; class Lepidosauria; order Squamata; family Iguanidae; genus Ctenosaura; species Ctenosaura bakeri. Next base: position 136,989 of record CAOLHI010002793.1, on the reverse strand, counting down.
GATTTACAAAGGCTGGCACAATTTTCCCCCATTTCTTTTTCCATCTGGAAAGATGGTGAAAATGACACACAGTTGGAAACAGAAGTGGCAAGCAGCTCCACATAAATTTAAGTAATTGTTTTGAAATGTACAATTTTCCAGAAATGACAGTGCCTTGCAAAACTATTCACACACCCTTTGACTTTTCCAGATTTTGATGTGTTACAACCTACAACTGAAGTGAAATTAATTGGCATTGTTACCACTTGATTTATACAAGATGTTCAACACCATGAAGGTGTAAAATAGTTTTATTGTGGCATAAAAGTTAAGTGAACAGTAACAAACTGGCACTTATTGGTTGTGTGAGTATTTACCATCTTTGCTGAAACATGCCCAAGAAACTCTGATGAAACCCACTGCCTCCAGAAGTCACATAAGTAGTAAGGAGCTAGATAAGGTATTATTAAAGCTAAGGATACTTTAAAAGAAGTTTGTGTTGGTTAGCTGTACACAGAAAATAAAGAAGGAAAACTTTCCATTGGGCTAGCCCAAGCAGCACTTCTACTTTTTATTCAGTCTAGAAATGTTTATATGGGAGCTGAGAAGAGTTAGCCAGAAGAAAGGTAAAATCCTGATAAAAAAGAAATCAAAACAAAAGTGGGGAAAAGAAAATCAACAACCTCAAAGAAACCACTAGCAAAGCTAAAACAATTAAAAACAATTAGAAGTATGGCAGAATATAAAACATCCTGACTGCCCACCTACAAAATATAAACAATCCAACTAAATTACAAGTTCTTTAAATGGCAAGTTGTCACATACTTCTAACAGGTCTAATATCCATGTTACAGTTTTGATGGAAGGATAACAGTTTTTTAACAGATATAAAAAAAGTGTTCCTGCATTCTGTTATGGCTTTAGAAAACTTTAAAAGAGGATTAAACAGATCCACAGAGGCAAACTGTGCATATTGGGCATGACTGTTGACTGAAACAGGTTAGAGGCTGCAGTTGCTGAAAAAAGTGACTGGATAGTAATTGGATTGTGGAAACCACCACTAGAGGCTAGAGGTTCCCATGTTAGTGGAACTGCCCTAGCTTTTTGTCTGAACAATAAAAGAGCTGTCCAAGGTATTGAACCCTATTCCTTTAGAGGTTCAAAACCTTCCATAGTTCTTTGAACACTCAGGTCCTTTCTGCATTCCACATTTTTGTGAAGATGTTCAGTGGGGATCCTGGGATCAGCTCTGTCAGGAGGGGAGAATGACAGGAGTGATCCCCTCTACACTGGCTGGCTGCATGCAGAAGGGAGTGTAATGGCTATGCTGCTTCCTTCTGAAGTGCAGCCAGGCACTTTCCCAGGCTGTGCTGGGTCAGGAAGTACAGCCACTGCATTTCCTGGGCTTCCGCAAGACATGTAAGTCCATGATGGTGGTGCAATTGCAGGTCATTAATGGGGAAAACCCATGAATGATTTAATTGGTAGTTGCACTGCCTGGAAATGGGAGAAGGATGAGACCACAGTGACATCATACAGAAGCATCAGCATGGTCCTGTTCTTCTCCCATCCCCATGGTGGGTTGGGAGAGTGGCACAGAAAGGCCTTCAGACTAAAAACAAATCAGATTCACCACCACACTGACATAAGAACTACTAGTGCTACTGGCCTCTGTTCTGTTCATAGCCTCCTGTGGTTTCTCAACGGTCACCATTAGAAAGAAAAAAAAGAGGCTGAACTGAGCAGATACTTAGTGTAATCTAGTCTGAATCTCCCCTATTTAAGAACAAAGTTAAGTCTACCTCATATTGTCCAAGTACCATAAAGCCAATGCCTTATAAGACATGGGCATATCCTTGCTGGCTCAAAACAGGAACTTTGCACATATGTGTATAACCACAGCAGAACTGAACAGCATGGAAATTCTGAATCCTAAAGGGGAAAAAAAGAGTAGAAACCATTCACTGCTAGTCTGAGACTTCCACCTATACCTCTTGCTTTGGAATCAGAAATGTTTGCTGGGCCTAAAACAGACTGTGTAGTAAGATCTTGGAATATTGCATTTTAATAAGGAAGAGTGAAAGACATACTTCCAGCACACGACCTGTTCATTTCATATTGCATCCTTTCAGCATGATTTCGTAACATAAAACATGTGTGGGCTGAGTTTTGTGAGCTCAGTTACATAAGTCCCTGTGAGCAACTTTTTGAGGGGGAAAAAAACCTGTGATCTACAAAGTCAGTGAAATGTAATTGAGCAAACCAGTCATGCTCAAGATTAAAGCATTCTCCACCTCCACACTGGAAAGATGCCCATTTCTTGGCACATCTTAAAAAATCTATGAAACAAACTTGCTTCCTCATATTACTAGCACCATCACCAATCACAATGGTGTTCAAAAGCAAGGCTATGTTAACCACAAAGTTTTTTAATAGGAGTATCACTCTTCCCTTAACTTCTTCAGAGAGGATATTGATCCCCCACTGTTTAACCCCCACCCCCCGCCAACTGAGGTAAGCCAGAAGCAAGCATAGATCAACTCATAGGAGGATTCCTCTAGCAATACAGTGAGACTAAGGCCATTTCTGCACTACACTACAGCATGAGTGGCATGGCCACTGTGTGTGGGGGCATGGCTGCAGTGTGAGAGGGACATGGCCAGGGTGCATGCCTCATGGCCAGGGCATGCATGGGTGTGGCTACAGGCCGGGATGCCCAGAGCAAACCGTCCCCTCCGCCCCCCATCCCTATGCAACTGGTTTCAGAGCGGGAACTGCAGGCAAGTTTTAGGTTTTCTGGTGACTCATAATCTTCTAAATGCTTTCAATGGAAGATGAAACTCTTTGAAAACCTTTCTGCTCAAAAAAGGGAAGTATTCAGAGGAACTCATCCCACTTATTTCAGCACAAGGCTTGTGCAGAGATTGGAACAGTTAGTTTTTTGAATAATTCCAGAACCCACCAGCCAGCATATCCACCATTAAGCTTAGCATGAAAGCATTTCTTTGGGTGCTGCAAAATTAATACCTGCAGACTCTCAGTGCAAAATGTTTTGAGGCCTATGGGATAGGTGGCCTAACAGTGAACTTAGTAATAAACATCTAAGTTTTGCAAGACTTTGACAAAGAACGATCAATCAATCAATCAATCAAATGGTTGTCTAGTTTTGAAATATTACAGCCTTTGAAGAAATATTTATGTTCTTTCTACCAAATGGTTCCTTCACCTCCCTTCTACTTATCAATAACCTTGAAAACAAATTACTAGTTAAATATGACTGAAGAAGTGAGAATGGCAGCCATGACTGTAACTACAAATAGCAGAGGGAGCAAGGATGAATATTAAGATGTTCTTTAAATATCTGTGAAGGAAACTGAGAAGGAGTCAGCAGGTCTACATGGAGACAATCAACAGATAGTATTGTTGTTTCTAAGAAGGTTAACAAATTGTTTATTTTTTTTCAACAGGACAGCCACATCCTAGATATCAAATATATTTTTCTGGGAGCAGAGGAAATGCAAAAAGACTCCTAATATCTTTAGACTGTTTAATGGAGGCAGAGACCAAGAAGTTTCCTAGAGGTTCCATACAATTCTAAAGGAAGTAAACAAGGACAAAAGAAGGATGCTATTTTGATAGCTTGTTGATTACGGAGGAAATGTTAAAGGGAGTGTTGTGTATATTAATCTTCAGATATAGGTTTAAAAAGAGAAGAAGGGAAGGGAAGATGCAGAACATTATGCACTTTTAATAGTACATCATAGACCTTTTGACAGTTGTCGGAATGGTGATGATGGATGGATTAGTACAACCTCTTGGGCATGAGAACTTTCCTAGTGTGGAATCCTATAGTCCTTCAGTACTCAAAACCTATTGAATTCTTGGTTGCATTGTCACCCAAACTTCCTATGCATGTAGTTCAGCCTCTGTTCTGTGATTGCAGGCCTGAGATACTATGTTCTAGAAGAACATCTAATGTGTACATTTACAGTGCAATCCAATATTTATTTTTTCAAAATTAAGTTCCACTGAGCTCAATGAATGAGCACAGTAGAAGTGGGGAACATGTGGCTCTATAGAAGTTGTTGGAATGCAACCAGCCATCACCATGTTTATGTCGACTAGGACTGATGCGAGTTGCAGTCCAACAGCTTCTGGAGGAAAATGTTTAACCTACTCCCAGAATACAATATTGTAGTTAGAATGAATTCGTATATTCTCATGTGTGATTTGGAGGAGGGTACTTCCAAATGTGGTGGGAAAGGACCTAGCAACAGGACCTATTTTGCACATTTCAATGGTGTTATATCGTATACAGAAATTGCTCCATAATCACATGAGCAATTTGGTTACCAATAAGCAGTAATTATGGCATAAAATGAAGGAAATAATAGTAATGTGTAACTGCTTAAGTAATATGAGCTGTTTGCAACAAAAGCAGAAACAATTGTAGTTATTTAATGTTTTTAGCTATCATTAACTTTGTTTAGTCTTTTTAATTCTAGTATTTTTTGTTCTTTTTTCTATTACTTGTTAGATTGTTAGATTGTATTTTCTTTTGTTGTTTTTGTATGTTTTTATTTAATAATAATAATAAACCATATGTCAGATGTAGAGCTAGAAAGCATTTCTGAGATTTTGAAAAGACACAACAACTCCATCTCTCCAATGTTTGTGCTAATGAAGCCATAGGGAACTTGTTGGCATCTATCCCAACCATGAACACATCTCAATGCAGCCAATGCAGAACTGTAGCTGCTCCAGAGATGGTTCTATTAAAGACCTCCTCTAGTGTAATATACTACATACATTCTGTATTATATATTCTGCATTCCAGTAAAATCTGAAACCTCATCTTTTTTTAAAAAAAACTTTATAATCATTTTGTTTCTATCCCACTTTTCCCCAAAAGGAGCACTCAAGGTAGCTTATAGACTAAAAGGAGATACAAGCTATTTAAACAATCCACTCTTTATCTTATTAAAAAAAAATTAAAATACAGTTTTGAAATCACACCAAATTTCAAAATTCTTTTGAGAAAGCACCATTTGCAAATGAGCCCCATTGGTAGCACAACAAAAAGAATTCTGTAAAAAAAGAGTTCTTGAACTCCAAGCACTGTTTAGGAGATTTTATAGTTGAACTTGCATTTGTAATTGTAATTCATCATAAGAGTGCTCTCTGAATGTAATGGGAGGGCTTGATAAACATATCATTCCTTTGGAAATGTAGAAACCATTACACTGATGCCATGAATAACCTGGAGAGCCTCAGTATGATTGAGCTCATGTTACTATGCAGCAGAATATAGATCCCTAGTATACTAAGGCAGTCTAAATATTTATCTTCTTTTGACAGTATATCATTCTAATTAGTAAGCAAAAACATACGCACACAGATGAGAAAGCAAGAATAATTTAAATTAAGGATGCTCTGAAAATGAATTTTGTGTTCTGATTAGCTCGCCCACAAAATAACGAAACACGATAGTAATAGCAATGGTGTAAATTTTGCTCAAATTTGTTTTTTTATTATGCCAGTATGGCTGAATGAGAACATGAGCAATGTGTCACCACAGAAAAATTTAAAAAAGAAAAAAATTGTTTTCTAAATTGGAAAGATGAAATATCATTTGTCTGTGTGCTGTCATTTTAAAAAGTCCCTATCCTAATAAATTTTAAAAAATTTCAACAGAGAAGAAACAATGGGAGATGACAAAAGGGAGAGGCAAAAGTAACTAAGGATGAACACCAACCACCCATCTGAATTCTAAGGTACCATTTCAGTTACCTTAGTAGGCTCCACTCAGTTCATTGGTGTTTACCCACTTCTAAGTATGCTTGTGTTATTTCAGTCATGGCACCCTCAGTGAGGACCCCCAGATATCCTTTTGATATCATTTAATTTGGCCTTAGCTGGACTGGTTGCGATTACCTCATCTCACATGTTCGCAAGTTCTACGGATAAGCACGGACAGAGAAGCGGCCATTAATGGTTTGCATTCCATTTCTCTTTGTAGCCAGCAACCCAAAACTCGCCCGAAGCTTTAGGGAACTTCCCGCCACAGACTCCTCAATAGCCATGCGGCTTTTAGTCAAATTACTCTTATTAGTTGGGCCATCAACGTTTCGGCCAAAGGTATTGTTTCTACATGCAAATCTCATCACGAGAAACCTGACCTCACCAAATCCTTTTGTCCAGCACCGAAACCTCTTTTGTTCTCTTTTGGGACTGCCATAGCTGAAAGGCACGATCCTCCCTATAAAACCCCCTCACTTTTAACCGATCCTCGGATCTCCTTTGATTGCCATCCCGCCCTGCCGTTGGTGCGTTTAAGGGACTCCCCTCAGCGCCCCACGCTGAGTTTCCTTCCCCGAATCTCCAACCTCTCCCCAGGACTACGGAACAGGTCGTATTGCCTCTCCCTGCAACTCTCTTTCTTTTTCTAAGTTAGTTAGTTTGTGTTTGCCTTCTGTGTTTGTTCTTAATAAAGAATTGTTTGTTATTTGGAACCACCTTGTCTAGCCACTCTCTAACCCGACGCTGTAGACACAGGGTGAAAGATCTCACTTCGTTGCTCTGCCTCTCACTAGCAAAAACAGTGCTCTGAGTCTAATTTCCCCATCTTGGTATTTTCAATTGGTAAAGCCGGGCGCCCCATGTGGGACCCCCAATTTTCAGGGTAACACTTGGTGCTGCTGCCATATAGAGCAACTCTGTACTCACCCTCTGCCATTTCTGCAGAAAAGCCATAGCCACACTGGCTGAGTGCCTGCCAAATCCTAAGCCTTTCAGTCTCAATTCTGGAATAGGAGAGTAAGAACAGTAGCAACAGCAACAACAAAGGCAGAAAGATATATTGAATATAATCATGGGTTAGGTTTAGACATTGATATTACAGTTGACAATAAATCCAAAATGACATCTAATTAAATGTGGTACATGTTGAATACATGTTCAAGCACAGATAGAATAAGACCTTCTGTCCACAGAATGGCGGATGAAGAATGTTTGTCTTCATTATATCATGGTTGTTATCAAGGCTATAAACTTTGATTTTATCCTGTATCCCAATCCTTTCCTCACACATGGCATGGAGGCACAAAGATTTGTCTTGTGTCCTATTATGAGGCATGATATACTCTGTGTAGGGTTTGCATGCCATTGGTGATTGGATGTTGACTTCCATTTGTTCACTAGTTGCCAATGTGGATGGAGTGCTGGGCAGATTTTTTTTTTCATATCCACCTTCATTCCCAGTGAAGGAATTACTGGTAGAGGAATTACTGGTACCAGTCCAAGATCTTATGTAAAGATCCCCGTTGCTATAACTGTGTGTGTGAAATGAGGGAATGAAAGATTTAATTTAATGAAACCCATCCATGTCTTGCTGACATTCCTCTTCCCATTTTTTTCCCCATTCTGCTGGAGTAATTTTTCTGGTAAAGTTTTGCCAGTGTGTCTTGTCAGCAACATAAGTATATCTCTGATGGTAAAACTAAGCTTAAACTGCTTCCTGTAGCCATGCAGCAGAAGGATGTTGGATACAGGAAGCCCTCATCTTTTGACACCCTGTTATCTGACAACCTGCTTTTTTGATGTTTCTAATTTTAAGGACATGTTCCATTAATTCCATTGGGGTTCTGCTCTTTCACCAGTTCTTGCCTATACTCACTTGGAACTGTTTGCACATGCATGCTATTTGCAAAGCAAGCTGAGAGGGGGGGAAAGGGTGGTAAGCCCAGTTAGACACTTAGCAAGCAGCACATGTGCTGTCAGTCTCAAGTGAGCCTCTGTGAGTCCTTCATGCTCCCTACAGTACAGTACATGGGTTCCATTTTTCAACCAATTCTGTTTTCTGACAGTGCTCCCATCCCAACCTGCCAGATAAGTGGGAGAAGCCTATATGAGACTGTATTCTTAGACTTTGTTTAAGTCATATGCATGAGCAGCAAAAAGCTAGAAGTAGGGTCTTCTGTGCCATTAATACTAAAATAGATGTGCTGCAGTTTGCCAAACAAAGTTCAAGACCAAGGAAAAAGCAGCAGTTCCATCACCACTTCAATATACAGAAGCCACTAGACTGGCAGTTCAACACTGAAAATGGAACCGCTTTTTTTTTTACCATGTCTGAGCACACCAGGCAAGCAGGCCAAATGACAGAGAGAGATCTGTCATCAATCCAGCCCTCAGCATCAATTGCCTGAAATAGCATTATCCTTACCTAATAAGAGAGCTAGCCCTTATCAATTTGTTTCATTGATTATTTCTGTCCCTTAAAATGACTGGAACATACAAGGTAAACTTTGGTGTAAATCCAAGATCTCTCTCTCATTGCCCCTTTATTTTAACATCTGAACATTGCTCAAGACTGGCCTGATTTCAGTCCTGCACCTTGAATGCACCTTGAAATTCAGTAAATTTCTTATAGTTCCATGCATTAAGAGGGACAAGAGAAGACTGGGGATGGGGCGGAAAGGGACTACAGAGGAAACAGGATGGGGGGATTTTTTATCATGAAAAATAAACTGGATCATACTAAGGATGGAAAAGTTTCAAACATCATGAGGATAACTGCATTTTAGACCACTGGAGAAGGTTTTTCTGTCAAATGAGGTAATATAGTAAATGAAATACTTTTTTGGAGAAACCTAAAATGATGTAAGGTATATTTAATTAAAAAAAAACACCTCTGAACATTATGTGCCATTGCCTGGTACATAATTCTGAACTAAATAAACCAGGATTTGGTGTTTCTCACGAGAGCATTCAAATGTTCCCACTATTGTACCATATTTCTAGTTCTCCTACCCATTAAGGTACTATTTCTAACAAGCCCAGAAGGCAGATCTCTCCACTTTAAGAGAGATACTTCCTTACTCTGGCCTCTTTTCTTTATGAAGCATGGTTTTGCACTGTCACCTGGGCTCAACAAAATATTTGGCAACTAATGAAAAACACATGGCACTCCATTCATTCTGCTTTGAATCTTACCCTGAAACTTCAGTAAATAATACATTACCTGAGATACTTACAGAGCTGAAACCCCTGTTTCAAGATAATAAACTAAAGGACTAAACTAAAAACTAAACTAAAAAATAAGACAAAAGGGAAACAACTATGTATTTTAGAGGGGATGATTTTTTTCAAGTGAAATTTATTTCAGTGAGTTGGGAAGGAGAGAGATTACCTTTATCCACATATTTTATCTAGGTACTTATTTTACCAATCCAGGAATAGAATGGACAAGACTAGCACTAAAAATAGTTCCACTCTTAAAAGGTAAAAATCATCATGATCATCATGATCATGAAAACATCATCATCATCATCATCATCATCATCATCATCATCATCCTGTGTTGTATTTCTTCTCTCCAATTGCATGCCTACACTGAATGTTTAGTCTTTATTTTAGCCTTTTTTATCTTCTCAGTAAAGTACACTGAAAGTGGTAAAGTAAAATAATCTTATTTATTTGTTTGTCTTATATTTCTTTTCCACCAAAAAAAAAAAAAAAAGGCCGACAAAGAAAATAATAGTAACATACAGATTAAAAACAGAACAAAACAAATGTAAAGACATGGGTGAGGATTCTGCACCTCAGACATAGTTATGGATGTGAACTATGTATCGTTTCCTGGCCTGCTGAAGTGAAATGAAGAGTTGTAACAAAAGTCTTGCTTCTAATTGTCATACTGCAGATCACTGGCAAGAGGGGGCTGAACACATCATCCTCTTATGACCCAACTGCCAGCAGAACAGACCTCTGTTGCTTAGTGTGACTGCTGGCTCTTAAGGCAGGTTGCAGGGAGGACATTTTCAATCATAGAAATAGTTCCATTATGATAAAGATGAATACTGACTAGTTATGAATGCATAAGTCTAGCTTACACATTCATAACTGCACAACACGATGCCAGACAAAGAAACACAATACACCACCACAGCTAAAGGCGTAGTCCAAGATCTTGTTCACTAGTTGTGCAGCATAATATTATGCTGAAGGAGTTACTATATCATGCCACTGTGCAATCGATTGTGTAATTGATAGTACAGCTGTCCAGGCAGTCCATCCAACTGCCTATTCACTGCTAAGGAGCATACCCATTCAAGACCGACTTGTCTTGAAATCATTTCCATTGATGTGATAGGTTTGGGTCTGAGTAAGTCTTAGGCTAGACTAAAGGCCTATATATCAGTATAATGCCACAAAAGGATTCTAGCCATAGCTTGATTCAAAATATCTTTCTCTTGCAGTAGAGCAAATATAAACCTAGCTAAGGTGAGATCACTGGTTTCCACTACCTAGTAGCCCTCTACAAGAAAGCCTCAGGAGTGCATGATGAAGTCATTACTGGGAAATCCTCAACTAAAAGCATAGTTTTATCAACTGATGCTCCCATTCATTCAAGATCTGTGTGTACAGGTACCAGGAAATGTGACCTGTTGCATATAGGAATGAAAAGGCATTTCATTGCATTTAACAGATTTGATGATACTAGTATTTTTACATCTCCTTAGACTTTTATTTCCAAAAAAGCATGTACAAAACAATGCATATATATACATATGGTTATAGATATTTTCCTATGTGAATAATTGAAATACATATAGTTGGGGGGGGGAGTAACCACAGAAACATGTTTCAGAATATATTTTAGTCAACATGTGAAAGTTACATAAAGTGAGCAGGTCATCAAAATAAATGTGTACTTAATCATGTAAATTAGGAAAAATGCACATTTCTGTGGGAAGAAAACACCAAGTCTTGCAACCTGATATGAACAAAAGAGAGGAGGAAATCCAGGTGGGATTTGGAGAAACTCAGCAGAAGTGAAACAGAGATTTTCATCTGTAGTTTCAAGTCACCACAATAGCACAGAGCAGCCATGGAAGCCACTGCATGGACTTTACTGAAGGCACTGATTCATCAAAGCATCCCTACTGATGGAGGTCTTCCAAGTTGCAAACTCAGCAATAACTCTTTTCTGATCCATTCAAATAAGAACTGACAGGTATTATGGACTGGTCCTGTGTGATAGCTTGTGGACTTCATCCACTGACACTTATTAAAGACTTGAAGGGCTTGTATTGATGCACACATCCAAACTGACCAAACAAGAGTTCCGACTTACTTCTATAGAATAGACACAACATAATATACTCTTGTATGTACCCTCATTATGCACATGTTTACTAGTTTTGCTCTTACAGTGGTCATTTTGTTTAAACTGCTGGACAGGGCAGGCCAAAGACATTTTTCTGCCTGAGTTAAAAAACTGGATGGTATCTCCCCTCTTCTCTGTACAGCACCTAACTGGTCTGACCATTGAGCCTTATTTCAATATTGGCAATTTCACCACGTATGAGGGTAGCAGGTCGGCTGAGAGGTGCAGGACAGCTATATGAAATACAGAGCAATTCTATCAAGAGAAGAGAAAGGCCAGGGGGCTCAGAACAGACTGTGTGTGGGAGTTGGCATTGCTGCCCCCTCAGCATCTCTCATCTGAGACTTGTTGCCTCACTTCACTAGCAATAGGACTGGCCCTGCTGCTTGATCACACACACGGCTAGATGGACAGAAGAGATCACATCTTAGTCTTCTATCTCTTGTAAATATTCAGTGGAGTTTAAGAAAACTAGACACAGTATCTGGCTTAGGTCCCCCCCCCAAGCCAACAAACTTTATGGCTGAGAATATTTCTTCTCCTGTTTCCATCACTGGGAAACATCTAAGCAAGGAAGTAATATTTATAACAGTCAAGGAAAACACAGTTTCCTTCTTTGTCAGGAAATGGCAGTTATTCTTAGTGCTTTCACAGTGGAAAGAGAAATTGAAATAAGAATTTTTTAGCTGTATTATTTTTATTCCTGGGGATTTATCTTCACATAGTCAAAACAAACACCTTTTGCAATCCAGGGACCTTTATAAAATAGTAAAATGTGAGGTGGGAGCAAGGTTGTTTACAAGCAATTGGGGAATAGCCCATGGGAGTTTATCCAAGTCACTGCCAGCAGAATCTGATCTCAGTGACAAAGGGAACAGTGTCATGTCCTGTGGCGTGCACAGAAAATGTACCAAGGAATAAGTTACTAAAATCCAGTACTAGACCATTTAAGTAACTCAATGTATAAGAGACTGAGTTGGGGTGGTAAGGTGGATGATGGGGGGCATGGGGTCAGCAAGCAGTTTAATCAGATGGTAGTGATCAAGCATCAGCTGGCATCTGTTTAGACCAGACAGAAGAAGCAAAAGCTACATTTCAATAAAAAGTGGTGACATTCAGCAGTATAGGTGTAAATATTGAACTGCAGACATTCATAATTACAGCCCTCATAGTCATCCCTTCCAGGACAGTGCAAAAAATGCAGGCAGCTGTCTTGATCCGCATCCACAAAACCAGTTCTTGTGGTCTTGGTCTGTATCAGCAGAAGATATTCTACAAATCTAATGAGTTTGAATGGCTGATTCTCAGGGCCAAGTCACTATAAATATTTTGCATTACAATAGCAATAGTTCACAATTGCTGGAACAATCTAATCCCCAGCCCAGCTACTGAGAGGACTGCAGCTAAGCTCAGAGGGAAATCTGAAGGGCTTGGTAGATGACATCACCGTCCCTGCTCATCAGAAAGGCTTGGCAATTTGACCCCTGTGAGCCCAGGCTCTGCTATTCCTCTGGCTGTATCCGTTTGATCACTGGGGTTTGCTGACAACCAATACACTGATTCAGCACAATCCTTTCCTACAGCAAACTCCCTAACATAATCTCTTATTATGTCCTGTACCAGTAAAGCTTCTTTTTGAAAAAATGGCAAAGGTATATTTTGGACTACATCTCCCCGAATCTCTAGTCTGCATGAATGCCAGTTATGTTTGGTGGTGATGCTGGGAACTGTAGTTCAAAAAGGAATTTTGCCAAGCTCTATGTTGTTCTAATTTTAGGGAAAGGCCCTAGGTCCTGCTGTCCCTGATAGCATTGCATCAGTGTACAGGAGACAAGGCTACAGAGGCTATCCTTAAGATCAAAGCTTGATTCAGATATTACTTTGAATCAACATGAGAAGATGAGAGCAACAGCTCTGACTCCTTTCCATCATCACTTTTTCACACAGAAGCAAAGATGCTGGAAAATCATGGCTCTTGCTCATGTGGAGAGTTTCCCTGCAAAGAGAACCTTCTTTCCCAACATGTCACTTTCTGCATGAGGAAAGCAATGATGGAAGGGGTGGAGCCAGTGGTGGCTGGTAGCTCCCATGTTAGTGGGGCTATAAATCCACCCAGGTTTTAACCTGAACTTTAAGGACGCTGTCCAAGGTGCTGAATCATACTATCCAAGCAGATTCAGCACTAGTCCCAACTTATGGCAGTTACCAGCCATCACTGGGTGAAATTGGACTCACATATTGATTGAACTGGTTAAGGAAGCACCTGAACAGGGCTCTTTCATAAATACTGATGGATGCACAGTTCTTTTCCTTGTCCCTCTTCTTAGCAGGCCTCTTCTTTTTTGCATATGAGTATCCCTATAAAGGAAACCTAGTGACTACTGTTGTGCCAGCTCTGATATCTATCCAGTTTCTGTGTGGCAATTCATTAGCCAGGCTCTTAGTTGATTATGCTATTATTATAGAATGTGGCACCAAACTCTGTTGTTCAAAAGTTATGAAATGTAGTGAAACCTAGCTCAGTTGCCATCACAACTGTTACAGCTCCATGTCTACCAATTGTACTTTGGATGCCATCTCTGTTTTGCACATCATACAGATCAATCTTCCCCAATTTGGTGATTTCAGGATGTGTGTGACTCCAGCTCCCATCAGTTCTGATCTGCTTGTTAGTCCAATACTTCGGAAGGCTGCTGTTGTTAATTTTGAAACCCTTCATATAAAATGGGTAATGTGGCAGAGAGGGTGAATGAGCAACACAACTTTTGAGTTTTCATTTTGCTGCATATTTAAGCACTCAGCCTTTCAGATGCATTAACAAATAACAGATTTGCACTCTTAATTGCTTTGGGAGAAACTGGATTCTCAAAATGAAGCAGAAAACAATAGAAACCTTGGCTCACACACATATGGGCAAAAGCATGATGTAGAATTCTTTCCATAGTTACACAATTCTTAGGCCCCTTTTGAACTCTGTATGGAATTCCAACTCCCTTTGAGAACAAAAGATGGTTAGCTTGACAGGATCCATGTTTTCTACAACTTGGACCTGCATGTGCTTGTTACTTGTTAAAAGTAATTACAGTTAGAGTCCAAAGGCATACAAATAGTTAGAAAGTTATACTTTCATTTTTAAACACTTATTGTGTGTTAAGTAATAAAAACATGCTTTTAATTGTTTTTTAAAAATCTGAATGTTTTTCATTTGCAGCACAAGGGACAGCATGAGCCAGTATGGGAATTATCTCATATTCTTCCTCTACCAGTTAGTGAGGCCACACCTTGTAATACAGTAGTAACGATGGCTAGAATCCTATATCACAGTTATAAATGCCCAAACTGGAATTATACACTTTTAACTGTTATGTATTCATGGTTCCTAAGCATCTTGTCCTTTAGGGGTTATAGAGGGACTTTGAAAATCCCCCGAATGTGCACTTACTGGGAAGCAGTCTTTGTAATTGGTGAGGGTCTGTACCACTGTAGCTCGGGAAGCAAGTGGCTGCCATTCCCAACCCCTTGCATGAGAAATCTCTAGCATGACAGGCAGTTGCAACAGGGAGCCTGTTTCTTCCTATGTGCCAGACATTGCTCATGGGAAGGGGTGGAAAATCATAACCCTCTGCTTCCTCAGTGACAGGGGAATGGATCCCCATTGATCACAGCAGCCTGGTAAGTGGAGACGGGGGGGATTTGGGCCAGGATTCACTATGCAGTGCTGTAGTTACAGTGCTTATCGTATGTAAGTGGAATACAGTCCCATAGCTTTAAAAGTTACAGTTGTTCTGCAAAAGGAATGAAATTATTGCTGATTAAGCTACAATTCTAATGAAGTAATACCTGTTATTCAAACAAGGAATTGATTACAATTGCTTACTTTGTACTTTTTTTTACTTTGGAGCTCTAAATTCTTGTATTTCTGAATGATGATAGTGTAGTGAATGTTGAGTACCTGGACTCCGTACTGGAGGAAAAGCATTTTATACTATCAGAAAACGGAACTATGGAATTTTACTTTCAAAGGGTTTATGCCCTCTGGCCAGTAGATAAAGTGTCCCAGTTTGGCCACTCTTGACTGTCTTTACCTAATCTAGCATTAGTTAGCTCCAGCTTCATCCCTAAACTGCAAACTGCAGCACTGCAAACCCCAGGATAATAGCACTATAACAATGTAGTGAGGAAATGGCCATACTGCATATCTTCTCCCAACAAAGAAGTCCATGGACTTTTGAAAAGATGGACGCAGTTCTGAAGTTTCAAGAGGGCTGGGGTGTTGTTATTTTAAAAATGGAGAGAGATATGCTTGCTTTTTCTGCTCCCAGCAACAGCAGCACAGAGGTGGGAACTGTGTAACCTGTGGGTCACATCTGGTCCTTGAGACCCTCAGGATTTCCCGAGACACATTCAAGTTCTTTGTCCAATTTTTTTTGACTGAAAAAAGAGAAGTTTCTGGCCCCCAAATCTACTTTCTAGGAGCAGATAAGATTCATCCAGATTGCTTCACCTATCTGGAACCTTTCTTTCCTTTAAAAGCAGACAAAAGCAATGAAACTTCTTTCTGGTCTGCCAAAATGGCACCTACAGTGGGGTTCTGCAGTCCACCAAAGTTCTGCAGTCCACCAGAGTTCCAGAAAAGCTAAAAATGATGGTGTCTTGCCCTCTGGCCTCCAGAGCTTAACCTGCCTGATCTCAAGCCTGCTCTGAATGAGATAAGATGAATATCTTAATGTCAATGAAAAAGCTTCAGTGTGAGCCTGCAGACTCTTCTTCTTCATTACCTCACAAGACAACAATATACAACATGATTTGAAAATCAGCCCTTTGTTTCCTTCCCACTGACTGATTTGGGTGAACATCTTGGTTGATGAAAAGTTCTGAAGATCTTGAAATCTTACCTATATTTTTGTGCCTGTTTAACTGTCTAAAGATGAGTTATTACCACAGAAATGGATTTTGCTTTCGATTTTCCTGTATGGTCAACAAGGCTACAGCTGTTTTTGCTAACAATCAAGTCAGTCTACATGTAGTGCATGAAGGTAGAACGTCAGAATCTGAATAGAAAGCACTGTATCAAACTCGAGTGCCGAGAAACAGGTTGTTCTGAGGAAAATATCCTGGCAAAATAGCCAAGGAAAGTCCCTGCAGCAGTTAGTATAAGCTGTAGGGTGATTTATTCCAGCCAGGGCTGGCTCCAAACTGAAAGTTTCATCTTGCCTGTCTAGTCTGATTATGGGGCTAGGAGCAGTGAGAGAATCTTGTTTCTGGCACATCTCTACAGCTTTTAGAAAATGTGCATTTTCTTAGAAAAAAAAAAGTAAACTTCCAGCTGCTAAACAGGCATTTCTCTGCCTCTTAGCCAATTTCAGTGTAGCCTGTTCAAAATGGTGCTCTGGAAAGGTGCAGGGTGTTCCTAGTTGGCCTAGGAAAGCAATCCTCAGAGGAAGCTACTGGGTGATTCTACACTCTGGACATAGAAAACTTTTTTACAGGGTATCTCCTGTTGTGCTTTCTTCATTGTGAAGCGCACACAACTCACAACTCTCTTTTCCCCTTATTCTAAATGCTACTCAGTGTTTGACTAGGGAATGAGCACTATTTTGATTCAGAAAAGGATGGTGCAGTTTTAAGTCAAAATAGTAAGTTGAGCATCTGTAGCTACATATGTGCCTGATCAACCAACTGATAATGTTTTAGAAGAAGAAGAGGAAAGAGGAGGAGGAGGCGGAGGAGGCGGAGAAACATATTGCAATGAGCAGTGTCAATCCTGTGGCCCTGCCCGAAGATCAGGCACTGAGCCTGTTTGCTGCTGTCTCATTATTGCCCACTTTCTGAGTGACTGTCACCCAGTACAGGATCACAGACATCAGTCCCAAATTGAACCCTGGCAGCACCACAGAAAGTATCCATGAGTCTATAGAGATCCATTGGTAGTATCCAGCCTGCTAAAAATAAACCTGCATTTTCTGTAGACTTTAACATCTTTTGTAACCTAGGCAAGAGACTTGGAGGGCCAGAGATGGGTGGCAACTGTTGGCCTTGCAATGCTTGGAAAACTATTGAAAGACATATCTGAGTTAGTCTGTTTTAGCATTAAAAGATACAAAGGAATCCACCTCCATAAAAGAAAGCACTTTTGAGACTAACTGGGGAAAAGAAATTTTTAGCGTGTTCAGGGACTAAAGTTCACTTGCATCTAATGAAATGGAATCTAGTCCACAGTGCTAGGAAGCCACAGTTCAATGGCATCTAGAGGACCTAATACAATGGACCCTCTGTGTCGGGGTGTGCCGTCTGGAATAAAAAGAAACCTGACATCTGGAGTAAAAAGAAACCTAAGTCTTGGGGGAACATACACTTAACAAAAGTCAGCTTGAGTGCAAAAAGCCAGAGTCCAACTTGTGATCCCTATTCATTGATGATATCTGTCCCTTTCAGCAGTTAATACGGATCTGAAGTGACTAGGCTTAAAGGCTGGCTCAATCTGTGAGCTATGCAAAAGATCCAGTCTGCTCAAAGCATAAATCTAAAGAACACAGGAAGACAGTGGGGACATCAGAAATGTCAATAAAAGAAAAATATCATAGAATAGAATCATGGAGTTAGAAGAGACCCCAGGGGCCATCCAGTCCAACCCCTGCCATGCAGGAACACCCATCAAAACCTTCCCAACAGATGGCCATCCAGCGTCTGCTTAAAAACTTCCAAAGAAGGAGACTCCACCACATTCCGAGGCAGCATATTCCACTGCCAGACAGCTCTGACCATCAGAAAGTTCTTCCTGAGGTTCAAGTGGAATCTCCTTTCCTGAAGCTTGAATCCATTGCTCCTTGTCCTAGTCTCTGGAGCAGCGGAAAACAAGCCCACTCCCTCCTCAACATGACATCCATTCAAATATTTAAACATGGTTATCATGTTCCCTCTTAATTTTCTCTTCTCTTTTCTCTTTTCTCATACGGCATGGCTTCCAGACCCTTCACCATTGGTCACCCTCCTCTGGACACGTTCCAGCTTGTCAATATCCTTCTTGAACTGAGGTGCCCAGAACAGAACACAGTATTCCAAATAAGGCCTAACCAATGCAGAATAGAGTGGTACCATTACCTCCCTCGATCTAGACACCATACTCCTATTGATGCGTAGGCTTTCTTGGCTGCTGCATCACACTGCTGAGTCATATTCAGCTTGTGATCTACTCCTAGATCTCTTTCACACATATTGCTATCCAGTCACGCATCCTATATTTGTGGATTCTATCTCTTCTGCCTAAGTGTAGGACCTTATGTTTCTCTCTGTTGAAATTTATTTTGTTAGCTTTGGCCCAGCTCTCCAATCTGTCAAGGTCATTTTGAATTTTGATCCTGTCGTCTGGACTATTGGCAGCCCCTCCCAATTTGGTGTCATCTGCAAATTTGACCAGCTTGCTCTCTACTCCTTCATCCAAGTCATTGATGAAGATGTTGGGCCTAGGCCCAGGACAGAACCCTGTGGCATCCCACTAGTCACTTCTCTCCAGGATGAAAAGCAGCCATTGGTGAGCACCTTTTGTGTCCGGTCGGTCAACAGTTACAAATCCGATTACAACCAATTACAAAGTAAAACAGTTCTAAATAATAAATACAATACAACAAACATAATACAAGCATCATATCAGCTTAAAGAAAGGATCAGGTGTTGCACAAAAGGGAGACACATTTATCCTAATGTATCTCTCTCAGGTCAAATCAGGGAGACACTGACTGACAGGATAAACCAAGAATGTGGTGACAAGTATTTTGGTGTCAGTCCTCACATATACACTGGCAGCCTTTGAGATGAGCCATTAAGGATGTTTATCACTGACCAGGAAAGGCTGGACGGCAGAAAAGGTGTCATTTCCCCTTTTCCACGACTTGAGACAGATTTAGCACCTACAACAACCTTGTCTTTGTGTGTTTGGAAAAAAAAAATGCAGGGAAAAATGTGTGTCCCTTCCTTTAAGATAATGGAAGACAAGAGTCTTCACTCACACACAGGAGTTCTTATATGGCCTTGAGAGTCTACCTAGGTCACGTAGGTGCATCTATTTATGCCTGGGGAATTATAACAACAGAGGAGAGAGAAAGAGAGAGAGTTATAGTCATAAATGTACTGTAAACAGAGGACTGCAAACAGCTTAGGAATCATGGGCCATTTCCACACTACACTCTTATAGTGCGATTATTCCACTTTCAACATCCTAAGGAATCCTAGGGTTTGCAATTTAGGGAGGGGGCCAGCCCCTCCATAAACTGAAAATCTTGGGATTCCATAGGATGTTGAAAGTGGAATAATTGCGCTATAGAGTGTAGTGCAGAAATGGCCATGGAAAGGAATGCACAATATGAATCAGTCAATCTTGAAAAAAAGAAAGGAAAGGAAACGGAACTAAAGCAAGATGTTCAAGGCATGTGGAAGAACAGAGGAAATAAGCCAAAATAAGAAATCAAGGCTTGGGTGGGAAAAGCAGGACAAAGAAGATTTAAAAATGAGCAAAATGCAGGGAGTGATGGACCACATAGGAAGAAATCAAAGGGATGAATGAGATCATGGTAAAGGGAGGAGACGTTTTAGCAGTTGTGGGTAGGAAACGTAGCCATTGAAGAGAAAGATACAGAGGTGAGACATGATCAGAGTGATGAGATATAAAGAGAGGTCAAATGGCATATTTAAGAAATGAAATGGAGAAGAAAAAGGAGAACTTGGGAGTCCAGCAAGTAGACTGAAGGTGAAAGATAACACCATCCTGATTCCATTTTAAGAATTTCTTTCAAAAAAATAAAAAAAAATAAAGACTTGCCTCTTACTTTATTAGTCAAAACCCCAGATCTTGGCAGCAGAATGAATGGAGGGCTGAAAGTACAGTTTGTAAGTAAGTACAACTACACACAAAGTGAGAGAGCTGCAATTTACTTTCTCAGTGAATTTTTCTTTACTTGAATGAAGACATGCAGAAGAAGGCTGGTAATTATATTGTAAAAATGGAGAGGGATTAACCCTTTGCCTGCACCATTTATCCATTGAGTTTACACTTTGCACCTATTTTAATCCTTAAAGTAGTGGGGTGGTTCAACAAGTATACATGCCCGCTCTTAGAATAAGAGTAATAGGAAAGGTAATCTCAGTTGGAAAAATAGTTTTTTTGGGGAAAGGGTCTCATACACACAGACACACACGTTGCTTCCCAACTGAAACTATCAGCCCCTTCTTCCATTTCACCTGCATCTGGGGCCATTTCCGCACTAGACTGTTATAATGCTACTATTCCACTTTCAACATTTTATTGAGGCCCCTCCCTAAACTGCAAACCCCATGATTCCATAGGATGTTGAAAGTGGAATAATCGCACTATAACAGTCTAGTGCAGAAATAGCATAGGTCTCTTGTCTGAGGTTCAGTTGAATGAAACTGGGGAGAGTGAGTGATATTGTGGTGTAGTTGTTAGAGTGTTAGACTGGGGCTTGGGAGATCAAGCACGAAATTCACTGGATGACCTTGGGCTTGTCACTTTCTCCCCGCTTAAACTACCACCACCAGGTGGTGGCAACAGTGAGTTATTGTGTGGGCCAAGTGAGGAGGAGAAACACTTATGATCAACACCTTCAGTTCATTGGAGAAAAGATAGGTTATAAATTAAAATTAAAAAATACAGTTGGCCCTCCACTTTCATAGGGGTTTGAGACACAAGACCTTGAGAAAGTGAGAAGCCTGTGAATATTGTAAGCCTCTTAAACCATATTTAACACACAAAAAAGTACCTGTACTGGCAGGGTGGCCAGTCCTGTCTGTATGTGTGTTCCCTAGCTTGCTCACTTACTCACATGGACGGGAGGGTAAAGGTGAAGGAATAGGGGAGCAGGAGAAGGAGAAAGGGGACACCTGTTCCATCCCTTCCCCTCCATCCACATAAGTGAGCTAAAGTATGCACACCCTCCTACTGTCCATCTCCTTCCCTCTCCCACCTGTGCAAGTGAAAGAGTGAGGGTGCATGTGCACCCTGCTCCCCTCCCATCCCCTTCCCCCCACCCAGTAATCCATGAATAACCAAATTCATGAATGTATAACTTGCAAATGTAGAGGGGTGATAGTAAATGAAGTAAAACAACACCAATACATTTCAGATAGCAGCAGAAGATTTTGAAAGGAATAAAAGCAATTTATTTGTTTCCAGATTCAGATTGTGATGGAAAATATTATACGTGGACAGACAGATGGCAACTGCATTGACCAGAATTATGAAGTGTTGGTGGGTGAGCAGAACTTTGCTTATGCTCTTCTTTCCTAAACCTTTATGAAATATTATTGTACCATTAATGGACTTGGCCCTTGTCTCGTGGCTCCCTCTCCAATTTTAAGAAAACACGTCAAGACTTCAGGAATTCTTTGTTCTCTCATTTTAATGTTATTTTCGTATGCCTTGGCATTTTCAGGGAACAGACTTGTGAGAAGGAAGAGGCAGAGGATGTGAACTCCCACAGCCAACACAAAGAAAGGGAAGATTAGGTATTACACGTTCTGCTGAAAAGCTTCTCAGGAAAATAGAGACTGCCATAAAAGTTAAAAATAATGTAAGTCAAGGGTAGAATGTAAACCTTCCCAGGGTAGGAATGGAGGAGCAAGTGTTCTGGTTTGCTAATATGAACCAGCCTATTTTGACTCAGATTTTTGCAGCGCTCTGAATTTTGCAACGGCAATCAAACAACCAATCAATCAAACAAACAAATGTGTACAAGATGTATACTTGAGGGAAAATTGTATAAAAAGTGCATGCATTATGGAAAATAGCATACAGCAAAGCTGATGTTACTGGAAAATGCTTGCAAACATGAATATGTTTAAATATTTGGTTATAAAAATGCTTATTTTTGTACATACCAAAATACAAATAAAACCCACAATAATTTTTAAAAATAGTCTCGAATTGATGTGTAAACGGGGTGGAACAACCACAACACTAGTAGTAGTAGTAACAATAATAGTATCCACCTTTTTTTCCAGTGTGGTATGAAGGCAGCTTTGTTGCTGTTGTTTGCCTTGCAGCTGTTTCAGACTTACGGCAACCATAAGGCAAACCTATCATAGAGTTCTGTAGGGCTGAGAGTGTGTGATGGACCCAAGCTCACCCAGTGGGTTTCCATGACCGAGCAGGAAGTCGAACCCTGGTTCCCAGGGTTGTAGTCCAATACTTAAACCACTACAACAATCTGGCTCTTACACCAGTTAAACATAACTAAAAATTCACAGCATACAAAAGTTAGAAAGCTATAGTCTGATACTACAACTCCCATAACTCCCCAGCCAACACAGCCAGTTACCATCCTACCTGTGAAAAAATGGGATCTGTAGTCTAAAAAGTAACTTTACCAAGCTCTGAGTGAAACAGATATATTTATTCATCTTTAACCCAGGATGGCCCAGCATGGTTTAGTGGTTTGAATTAAGTCTAGGAAACTCAGGGTTTGAATCCCCAATCAGGCCTAGAACTCAAGTCATACTCTCTCAGCCTCAAAAGAAGTGGAAAAAACCCATCTGAACAAATCTTGCTAAGGAAATTCCATCATAGGTTTGCTTTAGGATTGCCACAAGCTGATAACAATTTTAAGGCAACAACAAGAACAACAACAACAATTCCCAGTATGACCAGAAAAAAAAACATAAAAGCTATAAAACAGGGTAAGAGCCAGTGTGATGTAATGGTTTAAACGTTGGACTATGACTCTGGAGACCAGGGTTTGAGTCCCTGCTTGGTCACAGAAACTGACTGGATGACCTTGGGCAAATGCCACTGTCTCAGGGGAACAAAAAAAAAACAATTTCCTTCTGAACGAATCTCACCAAGAAAAACTCGTGATAGGTTTGCCTTAGGATTTCCATAAGTAGAAATGACTAGAAGGCACACAGAAACAAATTACACATGGGCAGTTTATGAGAAAAACAGCACCCCTTCAAATAATTATGATGGATCCAAGATCCCTGTTCTTTGCTTATGGCCTTCTCAGCACTGTTCTCACAGAATCCGCTATCTTGTTTGCTCAAATACTCCTTAAGTTGTTGAGATATATAAGAATATTACATAACAAAAGCAGTAAGTCTGGTCTCAACCAAACTGAGCCTAGCATCTGTTACATTCATGAAAATACCATGCAAGTTAATGCATGTAAATTATATGCATTTTCAAACATGCAAACCATTCAGTCCTCTCCCTGGGTTCATGAAACATATTTGTTGTGACCCTCAGTCCTTACAAACTAAGGCCGCCATGCATCATCTCTTGCAATGTCATATGTTTTCATAATGTCTGAGCACAAGGTTTAATGAAGAAACAAGCTGTTAAAACAGATGATGCCCCGCAGGTCAGACCTTTCCCAAAGTGCAACACCAAACTGTTTAGCTCAACACCATGTTAACTACATAGAAAACATTACACTTTCAAAGTTGGAGCCAAGCCATTCAGGTTCATTTCAGGACTCTTAGGAACAAAGGAAGGCGACTTGTTTTGGCTCTATCAGAGGCCACAGTCCTTCAGCATTGTTGCTTAGGCACAGAGCTTAGGAAAGCTACACAGTTGCACAACAGCTTCCAGAATCCCTCAGCTAGCATGGTGGTTGTGTTTAATGTTCTCTGGTGGCTTCCATGTCAGGGAGTGGTAAATCCATTCTGGGTTTAACTATGATTTTTAAAAGAGTTGTTCAAGCCTCTAAAACCTAATGTCCAAATAGTCTCAACACCAGTGGCGGAGCTTGGAGTGTGTAAAGGGGTGGAGCTATGGTGCAAGGGGCAGGGCCACTGTGCATGGGAGCGTGGCTGTGGTGTGTGGGGGCATGGCCAGAGTGCACGGGGGTGAGGCTATGGGCCGGGATGCCCCCAAAACATTGCCGCCTGGGGTAAACTGCTTCCCCACCCACCTGTCCCTAAGCGACTGCTCAACATACTAGCTAACTCCTTTAAACAGAGGTGGGAATCATGCAGCCCTACAGATGTCATGGGACTGCAAATCCCAGCCAGTAGTAAGAAATGCTGGGGGTTGAATTTCAATAACACCTGGAGAGCCACACACTTTCCATTCATGCCTAGTCCCTCCAGATGAAATCCCAGATTTACTTCTCCACTGATAAGGGAGCTACCAGCCACCATTGTTAATATTTATATTTATATTGTCTGTATCTGAGGGCTCCTCTGAAGCTCATCTTCATGCTTTGACACTCTGTCTGATGATCACTGTTGCTTAGGTGGTGTTGGAGACCAGTCCTGTTTCAATGAAAAAGCACTAACTTTGCACTCAAAAATTTCTAGGTTCCATTTGTACTATTTCCAGTTGAAAGGATTGTGCCTAGGAGGGAGTTTGGAAAGTCTCTGTGAGTTCAAACAGAATCACTGTGATAGAAAGACCAATGATCTAATCCAGTGTAAGGTAACTTTGAAATTTTTTTATGTACCGAGATGCTTTTTTTTTAATGTGCTAATAAGTGCTCAAGTCAACTATCTTATGATTCCTAAACTTATACAAAAGAATGTTCAGTCGACACAATCTGTGCCTGTTTCAGTTCAGCTGTTTCATTTGAAAGAGGCAGG
Source organism: Ctenosaura bakeri (assembly GCA_948474755.1). Taxonomy (NCBI): domain Eukaryota; kingdom Metazoa; phylum Chordata; class Lepidosauria; order Squamata; family Iguanidae; genus Ctenosaura; species Ctenosaura bakeri. Next base: position 112,253 of record CAOLHI010002793.1, on the reverse strand, counting down.
CCTGTTCCTTACAGCACAGGAACAAAGAATCTTGTGACATTTAAAGGACAAACACAAATTCCAGTGCAAACATAATATGTTGTGGTAGTATGTTGTGGTAGAAAATGGTGCCTCTCTGGATGTTATTGGTCTATAACTCCCGGCATCATGTGGATGCTGGGATCCATGCATATAGATCCTTGGATCCGTACAAGGAAAAAGGTAGAATATAAATTAATTAATTAGATCAATTCTAATTATTCTGGAGAGGCAGAGTTGTCTATTTCTGCCATACATGTTTCCTCAGAAATAAGCCTTAATGAGATTTGTTTATATTTATTTATTTATTTACTTACTTATTTATTTGTTTATATTTATATGTTACCTTTCTTCCAGAGTGCTCCAGAGGATGGAAGTAACCACTGAGAAGGCTCTCTCCCATGTCCTCACCAGGCAGGCCTGGAACAGCAGCAAGTTCGAGAGAAAGCCTTCCCTTGCGTATCTTAGAGCTCTGTCAGGTTCATATCAGGAGATACTGTCTTTCAAACAGTTCAGACCTGAGCAATGTAGGGCTTTATAGATCATGAGAAGCACTTTGAATTTTGCCTGGAAATGAACAGGTAGCCAGTGAGGCTGTTTTAACAAGGGATTTATGTGCTTGTTGTTGTCTTCCTGCTGACTCCTATGTATGGCAATCCTATCAGCATTTTCTTGGGAAGATGGATTCAGAGGTTTGCTGTTGCTTCTCACTAAATCTGAGAGAATGTGACTTACACAAGGTCATCCAGTGGGTTTAGATGTTTGAGAAGGGATTCAAACCCTGGTCTCCTAGACTGCTGTCCCAGCACTCAAACTCTCAGCCAAGCATGCATAAGATTGCAGCCTTATTGCAGGAAAAGATTTCATGGACAACCCACCTTAATGCATGCAATCCAAGTGCTCACCTAAGGGATCTTTCACATTATGCAGATATAGTGCTGTTGTTGCTGCTGCTGCTGTCGTTGTTGTCGTTGTTGTTGCTGTTTGCTTTCAAGTTGTTTCTGACTTATGGCAACCCTAAGACAAACATCATGGGGTTTTCTGGGAGCTAAGAATGTGTGATGGCTATGAGGTCACCAAATGGGTTTCCATGGATGAGTGGGGAACTGAACCCTGTTCCCCAGGTTCATAATCTAACATTCAGACCACTATACCACCCTGTCTCTGGTTTCCCTTAAACTGCCATGGCCACATCCTATAGAATCCTGGTGTTTGTCATTTGGTGGAGCAATAGAGGAGCTTCACAGCTGATTTGCTGCCCTCTCATCCCAGAATTCCATAGAAGGTTGTCATGGCAGTTAACCATAGTGCAACCATAGCACTATAACTGTTTATGGATCCAAGAATAGTATGTGCATCCTCTATCTGAAGAGAGAGAAGAAAAGAAAGGAATTCAGTACAAGCGCTGCATTCCTTATGTGAGTTAGCTGACAATAAGTATAAGGAGCAACAAAAAGACATGGCTTCAAATGTGCAGAAAGATGAGAGCAACATTTAATGTCAGGAAAAACAAAAGCACAGAAAGAGGGCATGTTCCTCCACACCCACCAAAGCTATCCCAGCCACTGGGATTTTGAACTCTGCTGCAAAGTGCCAACATCTGCCTGCCTGCAAGGAGATTCTCTTCAGGGAACTCTATGCATATTAATGACACTCTAATTAAATAGCCCTGGTTCAGTTATTCTTTTCACACAGTTTCATCTAGCAAATTGACCCAAATCCTGCATTTCATTTCTTGATCAAGAGGCAGGAAACAAAACAGTCTTTCTTTTGTTGAGCAATTGACTGTATGGGAATCTCTCAGTAGACTCTTGAATTCATTAAAATGGTAAGCAGGTATTTTTTTTCTGCACATAGAATGTTGCTGTGTCTGGCTCCGAATATAAGAAAAAGCCCTTGCTATTGTGAGTGTGTGTGTGTATGTGAAATCCCCCCTTTTAAAAAAAATGTCACTTAAATACAAAACTGTGGTTCCAAACAGAGAGAGCAGCATCCAAGATTTCTCTGGGAACATTATTCATATTCTGAACACTTCAGAGAGTTCAAAAAGTGGCTGTTCCTAAAGCGATTTTGAAAAAGTGAAGTACTCCTCACCTCACCTTGCTAGATGGTTTATTTTCCCTCAGACAAACATAATAATGATTGTGCCCACTCATTCTCCAGGACCAGAAGGATAATGGTGTCTAGCTATATCAAAAAAATGGTGAGATTGGTGAGCTAGATCCTGGCATCCACACTAGCTTCTAAGGCCCTTTCTGCATCACCTTCCCAACTCGCCTGTCCTAGAGATATGAGAAGGACAGGACTGCGACAACAGTTCTGCATGATGTCATCGCAGTCCTGTCTTTTTCCTGTCCCCAGGTGGAGCAATCACGATGTAAATCATTGACAGGTTTTCCCCATCAATGATCCACAATCATGCCACCATTGTTGACTTACCGGTCTGCAGAAGGTCTAGAAGCACAACAGCTGTGCTTCCTGCCCCAGTGCAGCCTGGGAAAGTACCCGGCTGTGCTGCAGAAGGAAGAGGCGGGGCCATCATGCTTCCTTTATCATGGAGGCAGCTGGTGCAGAGGGGAGTACTCCCATCATGCTCCCCTTCCAGCAGAGCTGCTGGGATCCCGGGGGGGAGGAGTCAGAAGAAAGGAGGGTACAGAAAGGGCCTTAGTCATAAAGAAGTTCTCCTGGTTAATGGAAAATTTCAACTTAACATGAAATAATGTTCATGGAACTTGATATGTTTTGGGTCTGTTTTACATGTTGACCTCACATTTTTAGCTTACATAGTGTGCTAAAAGTGATACACAAATGTTGGTCTTCTTTTGTTTGTTGAGGAAATGAAAAACCATTGGTATATACTGTATATATGGTCCTCCAGGTATGAATGGTTTACAACTGCCAACATTCCTTATATTGAATCCAACTATCCTGATTTGACAGGGACAGTTCCGATTACTCCTCTGTTGTTCCACGTTTCCTACTATTCTTCTTGTCACTTCCCCCTTTGTCCTCAACTTACTTCAATTGCTGCAAACAGAGTTCAAAGTGCTAAAGTAGTTTTCACTCAATTAACTTAGCAGGAGATGAAATCTTGCCCTTCACAGTAGGCTCAGTCAAAAGCAAACTGCTGCAGCTTCTCTTGGTTTGTGTGTTCTTCCAGAATAATTTTTGCCATCTTGACCATGCTTTGATGTTGTTTGGCTGCATATGTCCTGGTTTCCATCTGTCAAATGTTGGAGGATGGGATTGTACTGGCCAGGTCTGATGGAAATTGCAGTCCAAGAACATCTAGAAGGCTGCACGATTCCCTACCAGTCTATACTGTGGAAATAAATAATCTTGGATATTTACTGAGTAATAACTTTCCACAGTATATAGAGAACTATTTGGAAGTGTTATAGTAGATGCACTTCAACGAATGATAAATTTATTCGATTGTGAACAAGATCTTGAAAAAAAATCTTTGGGTGTCCTCCAGGCTTATGAGGACACTTGGACTAAATATATTGACTTTCCCAACCTCTACTGCAGACACAGAACACACAACCTTTTCAGTGGTGAATTAACACAGGGGATGGGATAATAGGAGTTGATTATGATGATAGATGATGAAACACATACATACCTCTCTCCTCCCTCCCACAAACATACGGAGGTAGCAATATGACTCTTTCAGATCCTACACACATTCATCTAGAAACCCCTCACTTATTAAAAACACCTAGTTAGCACACATACCCAGCTGAAAAAAAACCCCCACAAAGCCAATACACACATGCATTGGCCCATCCTCTAACCAGGGAAAAGATGCACACTTTATTTTTAAAAAATCAGTGACCATGACCTCCTTGCATTGCTGCTTAAGCTTTCTAAATAGTAACAGGTTTCCTCTTCTTCATCTCTTTCCCCCTTTCAAGGTAGTTTGGTCCAGCATACTGAAAAGCAAAGCATCCAAATGTCACACCTTCCTTCACTGTCTCTTCTGGTCTCCTCTCTATACCTAAGCCTCCAGCTCAAGTCAAAGTAGTCCCCTTCCCACCAGCAAATCCACTGTGGCTCCCACTGTTCCTTGCCAGAGACAGCATACCCTTCAACTGTCCCCATTTGCCAAGGACTGTTCCAATAAATCCTCTGTTGTCCCACTTTTTCAGCTGCTTTTAACATGTTTCTCCTTTGTTCTCAGTTTACTGCAAACTAGTCCAAAATGTAAAAGTAGTTTGTACTCAATTAACTCTGCAGGAGTAGAGGAGAGACAAAATCTTGCCTTCCTAGGAGGCAAAAGAAAACTCCTACAGTCTCTTCTAGTTTGTGTGTTCTTCATTAATAACATTTGCTATCTTGAACACGCTCTTTTCATCTGTTTTCATCTGTGAAATATATGAAAACAGTGACATTATTTACTTCCAAAGTCCAGATTCAGAGGACACAGTGTCTCTTTTATCATCTTAATATTCCTTCCTTCTCCTTACCACAGAAGAAAAGAAATCATCCCTAGAGGTAGTATTTCCATCCCTATTTGAGATATTTTGTGAACATCAGAAAAAAAAAATAACCCAGTTTCCTGGATCAGTTTTCGACTGGAGTTGACATGGTTCACATATCTGCGTGTAAATGTAGGCATTTTTTAAAAAAAGAATTTCATCTTTCTGAATTTGGATATGAACTGATCTGATTTGCACCTCCTGGACTAATATGTGGGTTAGAATGTTGTCTCTTGGATTTTACATTGCTATGAATTGTGATGAAAGTCTTAACTCAAACAATATACCATAATGATTTTTTGAAAATGCTTATTTTTGAGAACAAACATGTCTAGAAATGTATATTTTAATAGGAAAATATGTCCAAAGTCCATGTTTAAATGTCAATTAACGCACACATACAGACTTTAATACAGAAATGGTGTAGAATATAGTTGAGAATAAATAAATGTTAAGAAAGGAACACTGACTGAAAACAGTCAGTTTTCCATCTTTGGGTATTTGGATAAAACAGACATTGGTTGAAATAAACACATAAACACATGAACATGAATGAAGTAAATAAACAAATAAAATATCCTAGTGGACTTCTACAAATCCTAAGGGATTTCAAGAATCAAATTGATAAACAATATGCCAGACATAATTTGGAAAAAAGAATTGTATTATAGAATTGGTGATTCCATGGGACAGCAGCATCACAGACAAAGAGAGGGGAAAGATTAGGAATGATTGAATGATTGAAACCTACTAATTGAAATTCCAAATGGACTAGAAAACATATCAATGGTATTATCATAGAGAAGATCTCAGGTGCACAATTACAAAGCATGATACTGCTTAAAATGTGCCATATTATTCTAAGATACCTCCCCAATTCCTAGATTCTTGGAAGAATTCAAATCTTTTATGGTCCAGTTGTTTGCTAACACCTAATAGCCTGTGAAATTAACAACAAGAACATAACAACAATAATTGTAGTGCTGCCCTCCTCACACATTACAGAGAAGATATGCAGAGGAGAATGTGCTCACAATCTGTACATGAATATACAACACATAGCCTTACATACACTTTCCAGACAAGAATCTATACCTTTTTACAGCACTGATCAGATAGCAGTGATGTGAAGGACTTGTTGCATGAGACCACTAGACATCTGCTACCAATCAGAGTAAATAACGCTAGGCAATATTAACAGACAATCCGCTGCAGTACTTAGTAACCTGTTACAATAGATTCAAAGGCGCTTTTGTTGTCATACAGTTGCTGAGATGTTTGACTTTTCAAATGAGCCTTTGCTTCTGTGAGCAGTGGAAGGTATGAGGAATCCACTTGGAGGAGACCAACATCCTAGTTGGTCCAGCGCTCTGCTATGTCAGAGTGAGGCACTTTGGGAAATGGTACGTATCTAAGGCAAGGAGATGGCAAATCACTTCTGACACGAGAGAAAGCGACTAAACTATGGACAGCTTGAGATATGGCAGGGTAGTTTTGGGCCTTTCTGCACTACACTGTTAGAGTGATATTGTTCCATTTTCAACATCCTGTGGCATTCTGGAGTTTGTAGTTACTGAGGCCAAAGAGCTCTCTGGCTGAGAATTTTAAATGCCCCTCCCTAAACTGCAAACTCCAGGATTCTATAGGATGTTGAAAGTGGAATAATAGCACTATAACAGTGTGAGCTTCCACATTCTCTTTTCCACCTAAAATATTTATCGTAGCTCATGGTTAGGTATTCTTCTGGAGGCTCAAGAACCTGACGTCATGCAGTCTTTTTCATCCTGGCCCTTTTCACCCTTATGAAAGGGCCCCTGGAGCGTCACGTGATTGTGAGGAGCAGTCCACATGACACACTCACAATTGCGTGAGGCTCCAGGGGCTGGCAGGCACTGAGCGTGCACTATTTCATTTTCAGCTTTGAGCTGAAAATGGTGCATGATCGCGCATCACTCCGGGGCTCCACACGTATTTACTGTGTGTGCAGAGCTCTGGAGCCATGGTGCTTGTGCTTCCTGCCCCAGCGCAGCCTGGGAAAATCTCAGGGTGCACTGAGGAAGGAAGAGGAGGGGCTCTCACTCTACCTGCTTGCGAGCAGGCAGCGGTTGCAGAGCTGAAGCAACAGGGATGCGAGAGCCTCTCACAAGAGGCTGCTTGTGTGATCCCCGCACCCCAGCTCCACATAAAGGTAAGCTGCAGAAAGGGCCCCTGATTCCCTGACTTTTATTGGTCATGTTTTGTATGCAAAATATCAATTTTTAAGGTTAAATATCTGCCACAGTCAAAATTGGAAGCTTGTTAAGAATTTTGCAGAACACTATTGAAATGAACAGGTCTCTGTAAAGAAGAAGGGCAAGAGGATAACCCCACAGCAGGTGAATGGCTTTTTAATTTTTTGGTTCCAATAACTGACTGGCACTCCTCTCCAGCAATCCATATGAGGTAGACTGGGTTTTGCTTCTCAGTCTCGGAATCTGGCACTGTCAAACCATGCCCAGAAACAAGATAGCTTTAAATGGATTTGGAGTTCATTTGGTCCCTGATTCATCATGGCTGCACAGAGACTACGGCCATGGTACCAGGTCTCTAAATGAATTGGATATTATTATTTTAGAAAAAGGATAATATGTCTTGTTCAATGAATTAATAATAATACACATTTTCTAGAGGCTGACTTTTGAACTTCCCCCCTGTAAAAAAAGGAAAGTGAGAAGAAGCTTTCAAATGAGAGTAATAAAAAAAGTTTTGCCACTGGGTCGCACTTTTTTGAAGTCTTTATTGAGGCACCTAACAATGTAAAGTGAGCAGTGATAAGACTGGTCCTGGCAATTGGACTTTGCTAGTGACATAATATGCATTAGAGATGTAGAACCTTGACTATTTCATCCTGGAATGAAAGCGCAAATAATTATGATAGTTCTGGCCCTGCTGCAGGAGAAATCAAACTTTCTTCTGTGGTATTCTCCTGTATTCAAATATCTCAAAGTGCTGCACATGAATTATTTCACTCTGAAAAACACATGGCTTTTTGTATAAAATAGTTTCCTGAGCAGAAGAAGAAAGGGTCTCCTGCACAGAATCAGGCTCCACCAATTCACATCATAGTGCTTATTCCTGGCACCTAGTAATTTTGTTTGGTTTTTTTTTTTTTTTTTTACTACACATTGACTATACTGGCTGGGAGATTCTAGGAGCTGTAGAGCAAAAAGTAAATTTTCTAAGGTCTATTTTCTCCCACATTTACCTAGTGCCTTGTTATTCAAATGCATATTCAGTCTATCTATAATGACTTCCCTAAATGAATATGCTATAAATAAAGAGCACATTCCCTTTCTCTGATAATCTTTATCTTGCTTGGGACTTCACCCCTACCACAGCCATTTCAAGGTTGGAAAGTACTCCTTGCAAGGTACTCCTGAATGGGCCTCCACACTTATTGGTGGCTTCAGTGGGTTTGCCTGGACATGGTGACACCATTAGGAGGAAGCAGTAGTGTTGTAATAATCTTTAGTTTCCCACAAAACATTTTACCAAAGGTGTACTGGGTGCCTTGTAGAAAACACAAATTGCTGCTCCCAGGCCCAGCTGACAAGAGCAGAGGCACAGTGTTGGTGTCAGTTCAATGAAGGGTCCTACCAATATTCTGGGACTGTAGTATTTGCCTGAGTGAGCAGCCTGCTGACACCTGATCATCACTTTATCTTTCTATTATAACTAATACAAAGTCTGGCTTTGGCCCTTTCCGCACTCTACCTGGATCTGTCATTGTCCGGCGACAATCCCAGCAGCACCTCTGCTGTGCAGGGACCGTAATGGGAGTGCTCCCCTCCACACTGGACTGGGTCACTGCTGAAGGAAGTGCGACTAACACGCCTCTTCCTTCTGCAGCTCCTTCATTACACTTCCAGGGCTTCTGTCACCCAGGTAAGTGTGGGATGGTGGTGTGATTGTGTGTCGTTGATGGGGAAAATCCATCAATGATTTAATGTATAGAAATGTTTCGAAATACATGCTATTTGTAAGTTGTTCGCCGCCTCGATCCATATGGAGAGGCGGGATACAAATAAATAACTAAATAAAATAAATAAAAATAAATAAATAAAAATCCATAATCATGCCACCTGGCAATGGGAGAAGGACAGGATCATGATGACAGCATGCAGAAGCATTGTCATGGTCCCACTCCTTTGCCATCCCCATGTCGGGACAACAGTGTCCTGCAGAAAGGGTCTTTACAATGTTGACATGAGCTATCTTTAAGATTTTATAGATGAAAATGTATCTGTAGTGGCAATGAGGCGGAATAGAATCCCCTATGACTAGTTGAGTTTGGCCTGTCAGAAGGGAGCATAGCTAGCATGACACCGTCACATACCCATTCCAGTGTGTGAAGTAGCCCAGAAGGATAACATGAAAGGTATTATCAGTGACTGCCCAGAGCTCTAGCAGTGTCTCTAATACCATTGACTTGTTTTATCCATCGCTTGGTATAATTCATTCATCAGGATGACAAACACTGTCTCCTTCACCTATCTAAGCCAAAAACCAGACAAGATTCCAGCCATTAAATTCCCCAGATACCATTCTGTTTCCCTTCTGTGGCCTAACAGCCTTTCCTACTAGTATTCTGGTAAACACTCTTCCACTTAGTCACAACTAGATATCACAGACCTTTAGCCTTGTTAGTCAAGAGATGTCTCAAATTTGTTGAATGTTTCCATTTTAATTTTTGTTTTCTAGTGGTCATTTTTATTCTGATGATGATGATTTATTTGATTATTTTTATGATTCTTTAATGTTCTCAATGACAGATCTTTACTTGTGTTTCTTTCTTTTTTAAAAAATTATCTTTTATGACTCCTTGGGTCCTGCACTGGGAGAAAGGTGGGGTACAAAATAGATAAATAATTTAACTAGATAAGCAAATGACTGAAATGATTTATAGCCTGGCTACGATCATGACTTTCTTTCTTTAAAACAAAAATCACACATTTTGGAAGAAAAGCAAGATATAAATAAAATAAACAGTTAAATGAATAAAATAAAATTCTTCATGCTAACAAGAACAGGTGTTCCTAGAAACGTGTTCCAGAACACTCTGATACTTCTTTACATATGGCAAAAGTACATATGAAGAACAATCATTTGCAAAGAAACACAAAGGCTCCAGTCCTATACTCACCTGTTGGGAGCAGGACTGATTGCATACAATGTGATTTCTGAGTAGACATGCATGGGATCATTTTGCAAATGTTTTGTTTCGTTCATGTAGGTGCAGAAAATCTGGGAACATCCATCGCATAAGGCTTACAACCAGTTCCATCATCCATGCAGAATAATGGCTTATAACATTTTATTTATATAACCTTCCAGAATTTTACAACTGTTTCATAGAACATAACAGGCTGGACTTTGTGTGCCATCCTCCCACCTTTCCCTCATTCACTCAAAATGACCTGAAAGTGAATGAGCACAGGGATATTTCCCCCCAGCTGTGGCACTACTCCTGAGCTGCTAAAGAAATAGTACTTCATTCTCAAACACCTCGAGGTAACACTCTGGGGAAAGGACACTGGATGTCTGGACACTTCTGGCACCGTTCTCTTGTTTTCAGTGGAGCAGCATCAAAGGCTGAGCTTGCCACCACTGCAAGATTTCACCTAAGCCTGGAGAGGGTGAGAAAATCTGGCAAACAGGTAATTATGACCATTTAGCATCAATGAAGAAAAGAAAGCCTCATGTTCTGACCCGCTCTCCCACTGAGCTTTTTATGCCTCTGGTGTTTTGCCACTTTTTATTTCTCTCCCTGGTGTTTGTTTTCCTGATTTTCTAACTCTGCATTTATTACGTTGTTCAGATCCCTTTGACAGCTGAGTGCAAATAAGGGTGGTTGTAGGACCAGAGAGACTGCTGCTGCATTACACAACTTGTCCAAATCTGTGTGGATCAAAGCGATTAAACATAAATCTGGAAGCATAAAACAATCTGGAGTGGATCAAGAATTGGAAACATTACTTTTTGGGGACTACAGTTTCCACTACCCAGGCCCTTTCCGCAGCTTACCTTTTTTTGGCACTGGGATGCAGGGATCATGCGAGCAGCCTCCAGCAAGAGGCTCTCACGTCCCTGCTGCTTCAGCTTTGCACGAGCTGCCTACTCCTGAGCAGGTAGCGCGAGAGCCCCACCTCTTCCTTCCGCAGCGCAGCCTGGAAGTTTCCCAGGCTGTACTGGGGCAGGAAGCTTGAGCGCCATGGCTCCGGATGCTCCGCACGCACGGCAAGTGTGCATGGTGCCCTGGAGCAATGCGCAATAATGCACCATTTTCGGCTGAAAGCCAAAAATGAAAAAGTGAACGAGTGGTGCCTGCCCTACCCTCGAGCATCATGCAATTGTGAGTACATCGTGCAGATTGCTTCTCAAAATTGCACAACGTGCCAGGTGCCCTTTTGCATGGCAAATGCTGTGCAAAAAGGCCCCCAATATTACTGGTAGGATTCTAGGAACTGCAGTCCATAAAAAGTAACTTTTTCAAGCTCTGGAAAGGATTCATTGATAGCTGTCCTAGGTTTGAGCTGTGACCAATGATCAGAGCTTTGAAGTAATGGGTCACTAATATCATATTTAGCTTTAACTCAGAGGAACAAACTGCATACCCCTTCAGAAGTTTTTGAACTGCTGCTGCCAGCATTCTTTATGTTGTCTAAGGCTGATGGGAGTTGCAGTCCTGGAACAGGTAGGGGGCCACAAAATTCCTATCCTTGGCATAACTAATTATTTGGAAGGGTTATAATATGAGTTTAACATAGTCATATTGCAGAATTAATTGAACAACAAAGAGTGAAATTCTTTTAATGATATAATGATTAATGGTTCCTGGTTGAAGTTATGAGCAATGGTTTCTGAAAGACTGTATCTCCAAGCTTTACAATTTTTGGAAGAGGGGCATTTCTCTTGGTCTGCCACCTTCAAAGACTTTTCTAGTGAGGACATAGAAGAGAGTCTTCTCTTTAGCTGTTCCCAAGCTATAGAATTCCCTTTCATGGGGTTTAGACTGGCCCTATTTCTGCTCTCTCTTTGCCAAGAGGCAAAGACCCTTTGATTTAAGTCAACCTTCTGCTTCAAATTGGTGGTAGCAGAAGGATCTTTTAAAGGGGTTGTGTTGTATTACTGTGCTTAGAACGTGTTTCTTAACTCTTTCAATTGTTTTAACAGGATAGTCTGTTTAATGTCTTGTGAAGTTTTGTGTTCTATTTTAGTTACAGTTTGTTTTAACTTGTACTGTAAGCTGCCTTGGGTCTCCTACTGAGAGAAAGATGGAATAATAATAATTGATTAATTGATATAGTTACTTTCAAAGTTTATTTTTGAAGGGCATCTTAGAGACATTTTTGTGGGACTTATTCTTTACAGCAGTTTTATGCCATTCTCTTATAAGTTCTAAGATGTTTTTTTTAACTCACAATAAAAAATAATAGAAAGTAATAGAAGAAGAATAAGCAGCACCACAAGTAATATAATAAATTCCTTTTTCAACATTGTAATGAGCATGTTAATGTTAACAAGGGAAATTTCAAACACCACAATTCATTCACAGGAATGAGATGCAACATCCCAAGGTTTGCTAGGTGTGTGAACTGATGGATATATTTCATTTGTAAATGGAGCATAAATAACAAATGAATTTGTGAATACTGTTCATAAACGAATGAGGCATTTATGGAAACCCACAGGCAACTGAAGTACCACTGGCAGCATTTATATCACTACAAGTTCTAGAATGATGGCATCAGGATCAGAGCAAGATCATATGCTTATTTTGGGATGGCATTTTGCATTTTTTTCTTTTTTCTTTTTCTTTTCCCTTTTTCCTGTTTTGTAAGGGGGCTACTCTTTTGAATGCTGAATGTGTAAAAATAGCTTGTGATGTCATCCTGGGACATCTTTCAATTGTTGATCGAACTGGGAAAGAGACTGCGTTGTTTCAATATTCTTTTCAATATTATGTTTCATACCTCTTGAGACTCACTGAGGGACAAAGCATAGCTTGCACATGTGTGAGGTTTGTGTTCATTCCTTAAGTACAAAGGCCTCAACACATTTTCAAAATGTGAGTGTCTAAAACCTCAAAAAATGAATGCAAATATATTTTAGTTAATAGGCAAAATATACAGAAGATGTGTGTATTAGGAGAGGTACTTGTAATAAATACATGATAGAAAATGCATCTGGAAAATATAAATGAATTTCTATTCAGGAAGAAAAAAAATGTGATAAGGAACAAGAATGCAGATGGGTTTCAGTGACATTTGAAGAAATTTAGACGAAGAATTTAATATTAAAATCAAATTGAAGTAAGATAAGACAGGTTGGAGAACTGGAGAAATAAAAACAAAATTAAATTAAATAAGGATACACGTACATTCAGGAAGACAAAATGAAATGCACAAATAAAGAATAAGTGACACCTGGCCTGACAACAGTACATAAGAAAAGGAACTAGGAATTTTATTAGACTAAAAGTTAAACATGGGTCAGCAAGGCTATATCAAAAGAACTACCGTGCCTGATCAAGGGAAGTAGTAATACCATCTATTCTGCCTTGGTCAGACTTCACTTGAGAGTACTGTCTTCAGTTCTGTGCAGCACAGTTTAAGAAGGATATTGACAAGCTAGAAGATGCCCTGAAGCAGTAGTCCAAGGCTTTCAAGAGCCTGGAACCAAGTCCTAAGAGGAATGATTGTGCAAGTTTGGTTCATTTAGCTTTGAGAAGAAAGATTGGTGATATGATAGCCATTTTTAAACATCTGTAGGGCTGGCATGTGGAAGATGGTGTGAACTTTTGTGCTGCTGAGGGGATCGGATGAAATACAAAGGATTCAAATTACAAAAAAAGGAGATGTTGATGAAACATTTAGAAAGAGTTTCCTGCTGATAAGAGCTCTTTAACAATGGAATAGACTACTTTAGAATAACTCTCCTTTGTGAGAGATTTTTAAACAGAGGCCATTTCCACATGGGGGTAAAACTCCGCCTCCAGACGATGGGAGACGGAGGTCGTTCACACCGCCGGGCGCTCTAGTGCGGTTGGAAAAGGTGAGGCTCCACACCTCCAACCGCTCGAGTGCCGCTCGAGTGCCGCCGCAAGGGTGGCACTGCGAATTTTTTTAACAGAGTTTTTTACGAAACTCGCCCGCACTAATCCACCGCTGCTCCCGGTGTGAACCTGCAGAGACGCATTAGTGCGTCTCTGCAAATCTGCCCGGGGTGGGCTTCCGGCTGGCGCGCTGCCCTGATTGGCAGAGCGCCGCCGGAAGCCGCCAGCCGCCATTTTGGGTGCCGCCGAACACCGCGAACGCCGCCGAAATTCGGCGGCATGTGGAGCGGTGGAGCCGCGCTCCTCGCAGGGACGGAGCAGGGGCGGAGAAAACCGCACGCAGGTAATCTCCGTCCCTGTGTGCGCCGCCCCGTTTGGGCTCCCCGCGTGTGAAAAGGGCCAGAAATTGGGTAGCCGCCTCTCAGAAGTGCCAAAGGCCATTTTCATACTACACTGTTATAGTGCTATTATTCCATTTTCAACATCCTATGGAATCCTGGGGTTTGCAGTTTAGGGAAAGGCATTTAGAATTCTCAGCCAGAGAGATCTTTGAGCTCAGTAAACAACAAACTCCAGAATTCCACAGGATGTTGAAAGTGGAATAATAGCACTATAACAGTGTAGGGCGGAAATTCTTCCAATAGCAGGGACATCAGACTACTTAGCTTTTGTAGGCCTTCCAATTCTCTGAGTCAGTGAGCCACGCCCAGCATTCATCAGAACATTCATATAACATGATCAGAAAGTCAGAATGGCCATATGGCATTCCTCTTCACAGAGGTACCTATATTGGATATTTATATAGCTTTCTATTTAAACGGTGAGAGTTCTATGAACACCTCCCATTTTTCTGTTTTAACAATAGAGGTTGATCCAATAATCAGTTGTGCCCATTCAGTAACTCAAGAACCCTCTGGTACCAAATGTTCAAGCCAAAAGCCAAGACACTGCAGTGGTCATCAGTGTTATGATGAGAAGTGACATCAGTCTCAGCAGAAATCTTAGTTGGTATGCTTCTCCCAGCAGCAGCTAAAATCAGAATACATAAACAGATTAGTGTCTGTGGTTTGGCAATATTCTGAAATGTAATCCCTGTTATCCCTGGGAGCCCCTACCTATAAAAATCCAGCTGAAAGGTTTTGTTATTAGCAACCCACACACAAGTCTCCTGAGACCAAACCTAAGCTTCCTTCCTGTTCCAGTGCCCAATATATATACATATATAATCAGTGTTCATTATGCTCCACCAACCTTGTCCTCAAGAAAATGTATGTGGATTTCAAGCTATATAGAGAAAAGGAAATGCAGCTTGAACAAGTCATTTACATGCTTTTGGCATTCCCAGCCAACAGATGAGATAGAAGTTAAATTAATAGGCCAAAATCATTCTAATTAATGAACAGTGTATAAAATGTATATAAAATATACACAGATTTGATAATGAAATACAAAAGAGAGAGAAAGCAAGAAAGAGAGAGTGGTTATGGTATGTTGTCAGGAAAATGCTCCAAACAAGAAGGAAATTTCATGACATATAGATACGCTATAGTTACATATAGTATGGGAGAAGGGAGATTTTTTCTCTCTTTTTTGGAGCTTTTGTTCATTTCCTGCCAACGCTATCTTCCAGATGTCTTTTCTAGTCATCTTGGCTTCTCTCCTCCTCCCTATTCTTGTTGGTCTGTTCAGAACTTGGTAATGGTATTTTTCAGTGATGTAGACTCAAGTTGATAGACTGGGATTCAAGCTGGACTTAAGTTGCTTCAGTGACTGACTCGGACTCGACTCAGCCCTAAATGATGCACTGACTCAACTCAACTCGAAATTTGTATATTTTTAATGACTGACTTGATGCCCTTGGTTCAGTAACATAATACATTCATTCAGAAACCTTATAACTTTGAACAATGCCTCCGTCTCTTTTTGCCTACTAGTCATATGACAATGTCTCTCAAGCCCAAAGTGTGGGCGCATTTCTCAGAGGGGAACAGCAAACAGGTTAGGCAATTGGCTTGAGGTCTGCTCAGCAGCCTGTCCCCGCTGCATATCAGAGGAGCCTTCTAAAATGTTTCCTAAGATCAAAAGACAAAACTTGCCCCAGAGTGCAGGGTGCATTTCTCAGAGGGGAACAGCCAGTGTGTTGGGCAACGGGCTTGAGGAAGAAGGATCCTTGCTTCTAAATCTTTTGAATCTTCAATAATGGGAAGTAAGATAGGATGCTATTCCCCACTTCTAAAGCTGCAGATGGCAAAACTGCAAACATGGAGAGCCAACTCTGCTTAAATTGTTAAAACTGAATTTATTTCACTCTATCCAATAATTCTGCAATTTTGGTTGGGATATAAAGTTGGGTCCCAGACTTGAGACTTGACTTGAGACTTGACTTGAAAGAATCTTCAAGGACTTGAGATTTGACTTGAGACTTGAGGGTAGAGACTTGAGACTTGACTTGAGACTTGACTTGAGACTTGGAGTAAAAGATTTAAATACATCACCGGTACTTTTGAAGAAATTTTTATTCAGTGTTCATTCCCTAATCCAAAAGATTCAAGAAGCTTCTCCACTACATAAAGTCCTGACATTCAGATTGTGACAGAAGTGCTTTAAAAGAAATAAAAATATAAAGGAGGAAGTCAGTACAGAGCTGCAAATACACTTGCTCATGTTTGTATTCTAGTATTTTCATTATCTTGCCCACCATCAGAAACAACATGGGCTAAAAAAAATCTGTACAATTCTTGTCAAACAGTAGAAAAATGGTTAAAAACACAATTGACCTGGGATTGCAAAACATGTTTATATAGGGGGAAATGTAGGACTAATGTGTGTGAATGCCTTACATGTCTAGGTTAGCTGACTTTATAATGCCCAAAGAGGGATTGAATAATTCTCTGTTCCAGCATTAGTTTCTTTTATCTCCTCTGTCATGTACACAGCTACCTTCTCATGTTCTGGTCAACTCCTTGTCTTATTCCAGCTTCATCTCCTACTTTCTTTCCTTGGATCTTCCATTCACCCCATTCCTTTCTTAGGTATTCAACCAACAGGAAACAGAGGTCATTTCTGTACTGAACTGTTACAGTGTTATTATTCCACTTTCAACATCCTGGGGTTTGCAGTTTAGGGAGGGGTACCTCAAACCCCAGATTCCATAGGATGTTGAAAGTGGAATAACAGCACTATAACAGCCTAGTGCCGAATGCCCAAAAAGTCATCTACTTTTTAAGTGCTCCACTGCTTTAGGATATAGAAACAGACAGTCAGTTACTGCCAGAGGCTTCCTGTTGTTTGTCACCAAACCCGGCTTAACTTTTGGCAGTCCTATGAATGAGAGATCTCCAACAGCCCTGGTCATTAATAACTTAGCTCAGCTTTAGCAGTCTCAGGGCTGTGGTCTCCTAGATTTAATAGACCCAAAAAGCAGATTAAATAAGAGATATCCTGGGTATATCAGTATCCTGGAATCAACCATCATTAATAGAAGCACAGGGATAAAGAGATCTGTGGTCATCATTGCTGGTGTGTGTGTGTTTCTGTGCCTTTAAGTCACCTGTCAACTTATAGCGACTCCATGAATTTCATGGGGTTTCCTTAGGCATGGAATACCTAGAGGTAGTTTTGCCAGTTCCTTCCTCTGAAATGTAGCCTACAGCACTTGGTATTTGTTGGCAGTCTCCCATCCAAGTACTAATCAGAGCTGATCCTGCTTAGCTTCCAAGAGTAGACTGGGTTTGGTGCCTTTAGGGTATTAGGGCTTATATTGCAAGTACTACTAGTAATAATTATTATAGTAATAATATAGTCTTTCTCTTCTGAAGGCCAGAATATATGACTACTCTCTAGAGCTTGCAGGTAATGTGCTACAAGTATAATAATTAAGTTAGTTGCAGCCAGTTAGTTCTTAGGGTAACTAAGGTGGAAGAAGAGATAGAGATAGAGATAGAGATAGAAATAGAAATAGATCTCTTAAATAACATAATGACTGTGAGCCAGCATGGTGTAGTGGTTTGAGTATTAGACACAATATTCTGGGGACCAGGGTTCAAATCCCTGCTTGACCATGGAAACCCACTGGGGACCTTGGGTATGTCACACTCTCTCAGGCTCAGAGGAAGGCAAAGGGCAAACCCCTTCTGAACAAATGTAGCCAAGAAAACCCTGTGATAAGTTTGCCTTAGGGTTGCCGTAAGCTGGAAATGACTTGAAGGCACACAACAACAGCACTGGTAATATTGCTACTTTTTGTTTTGTCACACATAATGTATACTCATTTTTTTTGTGGCAGGGGAGAGCTAAGAATATTTCTGGGAGTCATTTTGAGGGATTCCTTCTCCATTTTAGGGCATTTCCTTAATGTTTAAGTGGACTTCCCCTCAAACTAAAAGGTAATGGGAGAATAACGTAGATAATGTACAATTTACTACAATTGTTACTAAATTACTACTAAATACTGTAGTAAAGGCAATATTAGAAAATGGATTGTATGGCAGTGAATTGTTAGGAGGTTTGTGTAAATAGTTATATAGCAAAATGACTGTTTAAAAAGTAACTTTCCAAACTCTTGTTGTCAGTGTCAAACTGATAACAGCATGTCCAATTTGGTTTTTGAATATGAAGTTTCTTAAGTTAACTCTTCCCTCTTTTGTGCCAAAAAACATGGAGGAGGGGATGCAAGGATCTGAGCCATTCCACATGCTATGAGTTCCAGATGACTCAAGGAACTGAGCCATTCCACATGCTATGAGGAAAGGAAGCAATCTGGACACTCAGATTATCATGCACCACAAACTGAGGTCAACAATACAAAGAAATTAGTTCCAATACTCTCCCAAAGGGTTCCTGGGAATTCTAGTCCTAGGAAAGACTAAGGCTAAGTTACCAGAATTACAGTTAACTGAATGACTTTTCAGGGCAACACGTGGGCATTTCCATAAATGGAAATCTTTCAGACTTCCCTCCAATGTCACACTTGCTCTTACTCTTTCATTTCTTTTGAGAAATTCCCAGTGAGATCTTGGACAAAAAAGAAGGAAGGAAGGAAGGAAGGAAGGAAGGAAGGAAGGAAGGAAGGAAGGAAAGGAAGGAAGAAAGAAAGAAAGAAAGAAAGAAAGAAAGAAAGAAAGAAAGAAAGAAAGAAAGAAAGAAAGAAAGAAAGAAAGAAGCACAACTTGCATAAGGCCTCTAGGAACAGGTCCAATTTGTTTTGCCACTTACTTATCTAAACAAACTCTGAAATGCTTCCGCATTTCAGCTCAGCCTATCTATAAAAACAGTAGACTGAGTGAGATGGGAAAGGAAACCTTGTTGGTCTTGGGTGTTGTTTTTCTAAACATTTGCTCCAGCAAGCAGGCAGTCTTTGAGTACTGCAAAGTTCCACTGAGATATTTAAACTGCTCTGGAAGAGATTCTCTAGAACAACCTTTCCCAATCTGGCTGCCTCCGCTGACATACAATTTCCACTAATGCCAGACAGCATAACTCAACGTCTGTGTGGAACTCAATGTCTGTGCTGGTCTGAGATGATGTGAGTTTTAGTCCAACCAAGCTAGAGGGCAAAAGGATTTTTTTTTGAGAGGGGGGGAGTGCCTCAAACTTTCAGATTCAAAGGGACTGGAAAAGGATTCCTTCACACTCATATATCTTACACAAAGAAGAAATTGGACCGTTTCTTTCATTTGAAAATAATTAAATAGGGGCAACTGTTGACTTCTCTATGGGGGTGGGGAAGAAAAGATGAGATGAGGGTGAAAACAACCCATTCTGGAAGAAACCTGGATACTGTAAATGGATGCACTTCACAGTTCAGGTCATCTGAAGGAAAATGAAAATATCAGACTTCCAAGAAACATATGTGCACATGGCTGGCAGCCCGGTCTCTTTTCTACAGTTCTCTGTTAAATAGCAGACAACAGGTCAAGTTGCTATAGATATGACTGAGAGTTGGTTCATGCATGAAGGTTTTGAAACAATTAGAAATATAAGCTGTGCTCATGGGCCAAGCAAATGGGCTCTTTGAGTGAAAGAGAACAGCATCATGGGGAGCAATTATGAAACCGTCATTCTAAAGCCGGAGAGAAACCCCAAAGTTCCAATGGAAAGCTGACTCTTAAGAAGGCCCTTGACCATTATGGTCTGAGTTTTTAAAATGAAGATATTAACCAATCCAGAACTTTTGGCAAGCATTTGCAGCTAATACTTGCACCATCAACCAATGTCAATTATGTCATTCCTGAGCCTGCAGAAGCTATTACTAACATTACTTTTACAGTTCACTGCCAAACAGAGAAAAGAGTTTTTCACACTGTTGTCGTTTTGTTGGAGCAAGACTATACGAATCACAGATGGCTTCCTTGCCATATGGAGCATTGCAGGAGCTCTGAGTTTATAAGAGATTTAATGAAAACTTGGCACTTTCCCAATTTACAATAGCATGTGGTGTGTATGTGTGTGTTGGCCGGGGGCAGGGAGAGTCCTGAGCTGTGAACTCACACAAACAAGTTAAGATTACCCAAAACTCCCACAGGCTTCTTCGCGGCTCAGGAGGAAAGCAACACTTTTCTTGAGAAGACAACAGGATGGTGTGAAACAGCACATGGTCAATGGCCTGGATCCGTGTCCACTTCCATTTCGAAACGGCTGAGTTAGAACAGCAGAGTCAACATCCATTTGAACTCTTAGCACTGAGGCATGAACAACCATATCTCAGCTTGAAAAATATATGAGATTATAGCATAATGTGTACCAATGTTTTCCCCAGCTTAGGTGCCAAAACTTTTCTGAATTAAAATGTGGAAGCAGAAAGGAATTTACACTTACACCATGACAGATAAGCATTTTGTATAATCCTCCCCCCCAACCTAAGGACTGTGTTCCCTTGTGACTAATCTGGGACCACACACCAGTTGCAGATGGTGGCAAAGCAAAGGTTCACAGGTCAACCTATTATTCTCATCCACATATTCTCCACACACTCATGCATACACCTCCTTACATAAATAGGCATAAATAGGCATTGATTTTTACATATCCTCACATAAAAAGACACTTCTGTTTTCATGGTTAACAACATGGGGATACAAGTGTGCAGAAATGCACATACAGAATGCAATTGAAGGAATTATTTTACCTTATGCAAGTCAGCCCCTGTGCTTTTGTCTGTGTCATTATCCCAAAAATATATTTTCTGACTACAAGAAAACACATTTAGAGTATTGACTTTCCCATAGAGTAGGACAGGGTTTGGATTGGCCCAGAAATGGACTCTGTGAGAAAGAGCCTGCAGAATAGGTTCAACAGCAGATTTCTATAATCCCATCCAGGCCAGGGTGGATTGAGACCTGGCCATAACAGAAGTCACCAGTGGAAGTTGTTTGGCCAGCTTTTGAACACATCTTACTTTATCAAACACAGAATGAGAGGAGCTAGCATTGCCAGGCAGATGTTTCTGCTCACCAATCAACTTAGGAAGAATGGTAAGTTTGTACGAGATTGAGAATTGACTGAGAATCAGCTCCTATGAAAGCCTTCCATCTGAATGGCATCAAGGCTGAAACAGCAGGTCAAAGTTCCAGCACAAAGCCTCTTCAAGGGGAGGAAACAGAGATGCAACAGGTGATTTCTTCTGGTTGATTTTACCACCTTTTTTTTTTTTTAAATAGAATGGGGACTGAATGTTCCAAATAGAAATGTGAAGGCATGGGAAAAAAATGGAAAAATTTGGGGGAAAGTTTTTTTTCTTCCTGTCATTTTTTCAAGAAAAAATGAAATATAGGTTATGGAATAGTTTGTTTTAGCATAATGAATACCATATTTAATACAGGGTGTTCTTATATTTATGTTCCACATTATTTCTAAAAACTCTGCAGCAGGTAAGACTATGCCCAATATCTCACAGTGTTACAATCCTTGGTCTGGGTTTCCTTTTCTCAGCTATTATTGAAAAATTATATTATATATAATTTTATATATAAAATATAATATATAAATATATAAATATATAAATATATAAATATATAAAATATATATATATATATATATATATATATATATATATAAATAAAATTATATAAAAAATATGGGAAAGAATGTTTTATGTCTGCTTGGTACTATGGAGAAATTAACTTTGCTTTATTAATACTGATAGTTTCTTCTGTTATAGAAGTGAACATAATTTTGGAGACATTTTCCAAATGGGCACACATTGTCAAAGACATTTTTTTAAAAGAAAAAAATCATGGAATTCCTTGTAAGTCTGAAAATGTATACATCTCTGACCAGAAATTATGCCATTTCCACATTTAGTCTTTAAGGTGCAGTTCAGGTAAATATATTAAACATTCTCAGTGGAGGAAATTTCTCATACACAGGTGAGAAAGGGTGCTCCTGGGACCCTGTCACCCTACACAGTTATAGTGCTATGACTCCACTTTAACTGTCATGGCAACAGCCTATGGAATCCTGGGATGTGTAGTATAGAGGAAGGCCATTAGAAGTCTCATCCAGAGAGCTGTAGTGTCTTATCAAACAACAACTTCCAGGATTTCATAGGAAGTAATCATAGCAATTAAAGTGGAGTTGCAGTTCTTTAACTGTGTAGTATGAAAGGGCACTTGGCCTGGCCAGGGGAATGTAGCAAGCAGGAAAGATGAAGCAACCTGGGCAGACTTTGGGAATATCAATTATTTATCAGTCCTGAGAAGACTTTTTAGCAATGTAAAGGTGGATACATCACAGATACCAATAGTGCAATTAGTACAAGATGCTATACTAATTTCCACCCACTCAGTATGTACATTTGCCTCATTTCTAGAAATAAAAAGTGCTATGGGCTTCCGGCAAGCTCTGTCCAGGGAAAACAAAACTTCTATAGGCTGCCTTGAGGTCCCTCTGTACTTGAAAGTATGTATAGCAAAAGGAGATCTGGATGATTTATCTGCATCTAAATTGCAGTTATACTAAGCTTTAAGCCTAGGATGTGTGTGTGTGTGTGAGAGAGAGAGAGAGAGAGAGAGAAATACATCAAGAGATTAAAGCACATGTTATTTTAACAGAATGAGACTTGTGCCTTTTGAAGGCAAATGGAAATATAAACAGTAGGATTCACCAAGCCAGCACAATTCTACAAAGACAATATGGCATAATGGCATGTAAAATTCATAATATTGTCTGAAGGATAGCATAAAATTATAACGTACATTTGTAAAATTTCTGAAATAATTTGTAGTATATTAAAAGTGCTTATAAAATCTTAATTACAAGGCCTAGGTTTAGCTCAAATGTCTTCAGGATGGAAATGCTCAACAGACAAACTTTGTGCAGGACATCTTTGAGTATATAACCCAAAGCAACTTAAAGAGGACAAGGAGGGCATGTTTTAGTTCTGGGATGTGAAACTCTGAACCTTCTTGCAACCAAAGTCTGGAGGTTCAGGAGCTCTTTACTCAGCTGCCTGTGCTATCCCTCTACCTCACTATCTCCTGGAAGCTTTGCTGCTTAACAGAAAGTGAGTTCTAGTCCATGATTATTCTATAAGTTTGTCTGCTTTCAAAGGGTACAGGACTGTTGTTGCTATGGCAGACTCAGAAACTCAAAAAGGTACTGGCTAGTAGACTCTGGGAGTTGTAGCCAAAATAAATAATATAATATAAATTTAAATATACAAAAATAATAAAAAAGGTAACCTTTCACAGCTCCAGATAGTTTAGGATAGTGACTACTCTGAACCTTGAATCTATGTTTTACATGGGTTGAACATGATTTCAGAGCCAGGCCAAACATTTTTCTGCCGTAAGCAAAGGAGAAAGATGGCACCCATCTGCCCATGCCACGGGACCCAACTATTCTTGCCTTTGAAGTTCACATCAACACTGCCAAAGGACTAGGGTCTTTCACAACAACTGAAAGTCAGCAAACAAGTTTAGGGGACAGGATGTATATTTTAGGACAGGATGTATATTTTCTTCTCCCAGAAAAGGGCTGAGGGCATGTTACATATCCTAATTAAGATAACTAGGGTCAACAACAATCCTGGAAGATACAACTGTGTCCAGATTAGTCTGAGCCAGAAAAGCCCAGACTTTCCAAGATATCTTTGAAGATTCTTGACAGCAAGGGGCAGAATGCTGAACCTTCTGATCCCAATAATAACCAAAACACCAGCTGGTGGACTTAGTACCTGGTTCTTCCTATTTATGCACACCAACCCTAAATCATATGCAGTAAAGTTATTTTCCAGAATAAAAGCAATAGGCAAAAAATAAGGAATATCAATGAATATCATAGGTCTTGTACATACTGGATACATGAGATAGACCTCCAAGCAGAGCAAAACTTAAGATCATTGTTTTTAGGCAGACAAAATGGAGACAAAGGACAAAAAGAAGATATCTCAGTTTTAGAAGAAAACTGGTCACAGCTCCAGTAAGCTCAGTTAACTAATCAGGACTCTTACAGGCTTAAAACATGCAGTATTTCAGCATCCAAACTGATTATTTTTTTCTCATTGATGGGCAAGGTCTTTGAATACTTTCACAAACCATGCACAAACAAGAGCTGTTGCAGTTGCTTTATGCATTACACTCTTTTGAAATGGCTTCTCAAACAATACATGCAAGATAAGCCTGCCTCACCACAGCTGCCTGCCTGCATGTTAAATATATTGCTGGAATCCTATATGACCTTTTATGTAATGCAACTTTGCATATACCTAGCTAAGTAGCAGAAGTACTAAGAAACCTGATTACTGAATTGTGAAGATGTATATCAGGACAAACAGGCAAGAATTCCAAATGTGCACTGGTGCCTGATGTGCATCAGTACCAATGCCACAGTTGTAAGTCCACTTACAAAGATGCCACACCTCAACAGGAGTCTGGACAACATCTATACATTTGGCCACCAAAATGAAAATCATAAGAAACACAGAAGTTAGTGAAAGAGAAAATTATCCTTGGAAGCATTTTGGAAAAAGTCTTCAAGTGGTCTCCATAAGGTTCAAAATGTTTTGGAAAGCTTCTTTATGGAAAACTTATCTGATTTTGTTGTTTCATTTCACATGTGCATATTGTTGGTTTTGGATAAAAGGTTTGGTGAAATACATTTAACACTGCTTCATTTTTGTGGGTGTAGGAGCCCACCCCTATTTTTCCATGTTACTTCTGCCTCTGATATCAAATTTTCTATTAAACAAGTAAAGCGCAAGAACAAATGTACTTCCTTGACTGATGTACATCTGTCATGTTGCTGCTTAATTTTGGCTGGAATTTGTACTCAACATTTTTGGATATATTGTGTATCTTGGTAATTCCTTTCCTAATTAGATAATTTGACCATTATCTAATTTACTTCAGAATTAATTCCATAAAATACTTGCATCACCAAAAATAAATAAATCACTTCATAAGTACCTCTATGGGACTATGTCTACATTAGTATAACTCTCAGGCGTGTCTCTGGTTGTGATTAGTAAAAGACAGGAAACAAACTTGGTGAACCATCATGTCAAGCTCTGAAAAGGAGCCATATTTTGTAGAAATTTTTACTCACTCATTACAAATTCATGGAGGTTTTCTAAAAACCACATGGGCATTTTCTTAAGCTGTGATATCATCTTGTATTTGTGTTAATTGACTATGTTTACTAGAAGAAGAGGGGGAAAGACTTCAGACGCGGTTTACTATTCAAGACTACCAGAGACAAATACTAAAATTATGAAGTAATTTCTTAGGCAGTTTTTAAAAGCAGCCATCAGTTTCAATAAAAGAAGGGAAGAGGGGTGTGAAATGACTTGTAAAACCAAGTTCTTGCTATGCATATTTGGGTGGAAGTTTTACTGGTTTACATTAAGCAGTCACTGAAAGTTACTGGGTCAGCACGTGCAAGGAAAACATGACATATAGAAAGTGAAGTTGTGCCTTGTGAATAAAAATCAATGCAGAATTAGTTAAAATATTACAAAACTGCAGTATGGTCATGGACACAAAGAACCCATTTGATTTATTTGTATTTCTTTCTGACTTTGAGGTGGTGATGTTCATACCACCATCTAGAAGTGGTCTGGCAAGCATGAGGTACCAAATGGTAATGGTTACCATTTTATGTTTCCTTAGCATCTTTGTACATGGTGCCAAATATGAACATGACAGTGTCCAGATGGAAGGATTCCCTTTCTTCTCTTTATCCTATTCAGCTTATATAAAATTAATGGGAGTTTCACACTGACACCATTAAAACCCATGAAAGAAGCAGGTTGATGAAGAAAGCATTTGTCTCGCAAATGAAATGTTTTGAAGCAATCTCTAATTAAAACTAAAAGAAACATTTACAAATCTTTTGAAGGAGTGGACTCTGCTTGACTTAGGCCCTTTCCGCACCGGCCTATTAAAACGGTGCAGAACGACCTTCGATGGAGGTCTTCTGCACTGTGGAGTGGACTGGGGCGGACTACTTTTCATAGTTCCGCACCTCAATCCGCTCCGGAGCAACCGGAACTGGTCGTGCAGCTTGCTTTTTAAAAACCTCTTTTAAGAGGTTTTAAAAAAGCACGGACCCCGTGTTGCTCCGTCGTCACGCTCCGGTGCAGATTTGCAGGCGCATACTAGTGCATGCCTGCAGATCTGCCAGGGGCAGGCTTTATGCTGGTGAGCTTCTCCAGTTGGTGGAGAGCCTCCACCAACCAGAAGCCACCATTTTTGACTCTGGAGCAGTGCGGAGTGATGAGCTCGCACTGCTCCTCGTCCTGACGGACTCGTCCAGATGCTGAAGAAGTCCAGTGAGTCCCGTTTTTGCACGGCTCCTTTTCCACATGTGGAAAGGGCCTTAGACTTTCTCATATTGAACATTTATAGTCCATCTTTCTCTCCAACTCTTTTTTATATATGTGTGTGAAATAAAAATCACTAAGAAATTTAATGAAATAAAATCTTGAGCCCAATCTACTCCAAATCTTTTGTACATTTTAATTAAAATCTTATAAACAAAGCAGTAACAAGGAGACTTCTGTCTTTAAATAGATAAATAATAGAACTGATGTTAAAATAGTTATGGATTGCAATATTTGTATTGTGCTTTTGCTTCCAAAAAGACATCCAGGTTTTTCATCTTAACATAGCTTTTTGTAGATTGTTTTCCATTGTTAAACTTCATAGTCATTGCACATTTTGCCATATCTCAATGAGCTATGCTTTTTCTTCCATTTTTTACAATAAATTTTGAACAAAAAGAATATAATTATTTTTTTTAAGAACAATCCTGCCAGTTTATTTAAATTAAACCATCTCATGATGACTCACAACCCACAAATATATGAAGTTGGAAGCTAGGACTGGTAGATTAACAGATCTATACCATGATCATGAATGTTGAGTAATTTCACAAATTGTGCTTACTTGCAACTTCTCATCCATAAACTCACATTTTGCTTTGGTATTTCCAGCACAAACACAGATGGAAAGGATGGACCACAAAAGATGCCTCACTTGGTCCTGGTCCTATACTGCCCTGTTTCTGAGGGAATCTCAGTCGTAATGCATTGTTGGAAGAATCCTCCTATGCCATGGTTCCCAGATCTTGGGACTGAGCCTGCAAACCTGGCTCTTCTCTGCTGGACTTCAGGGTGAGGGGTGGAATTTCAAGCAAGGATGCTGTCTTGAAAATTAAATACAATTTTTAAAATGCGTCTTTTGGGCATCCACAGGTGCAGCCTACTTCAGAGTGTTTGTTGTAGACAATGGAAGAGATCAATCTGATCACTGTCTTCTCTTCTTCCTCAGACTGAAGGGATCAGCAAGAGTGAGGAGTCAGCATGGGGAAATACTGAACTTCTTCAGTATTTGGTGCCTGAGATACCAGTCTGGTAATAACAGACTGTTGCCTTGTGGCTCTTTCTTATTGTCAGCTTTCTCAGGCATATTCTCACCTTTCTCACTCAGAAAGGTGCAATTTCATTTTTAGTCTGAGGACTGGAATTTCATTCTTAGACCCTTTCTGCATGAGGAAGTTTCAATCTTCTGAAGCGTGCCATTGCGTTCCTGCTGACTAGTGCAGATGTGCAGGCTTGTACCAATGCGAGCCTACAATCAGTGGAGGGTGGGCTGTGGGCATGGCCAGCATCAGCGATTGGTCCAGACCCACAAAGAAACAGGAAGCCACCATTTTCAGCCGGAGCAGTGCAGATCTAAAGACCTTGTACTGCTCCGATTTGCCCTGGACTAATGGAGGAGCCCTACAGAAGGGCTTAAGGGAAAATCCACATTACTTCAGACCCAGAAGACCGGTGAGAGCGATTCACTCGCCTCGTGCGGAAAGGGCCCTAGTGTAAGGAGTACATGAGCTATACCATTGTTAGCAAAAGGCATAGTACAGATGTCTTTCTTCTTCAACTCTGCTTAGGCATTTCATTCCTTTCTCTTTTAATTCTTGATCTCATTTTCCTTTCTTTTTCCTTTTCCCTGCCTCCTGAGTTAACGTCTTCTCTTCCCTCTTCCTAGAGGAAACCTTGGAATCATTAAATTTTAAGCATCGTTAGTTGCTTAAGCATCATTAGATTTTAAGCGTTTCAAAGCTTTAGGTTTAGGATCATCATCGTGATCACCATCATATTGAGGATGAAGGATGAAACCATAATCAGACTGTGAGGGGAGCTGGTTAAATAGAGTAAGACTTTGGAAACATTCTTTTTCCTTGTAGAGATTTATTTAATTGGGCTATGACTCCAAGTTGTTCTTAAAAGCAGTGCTTACAAAAGTGTTAGAAACAGAGCAAGAAATGTCTTATTCCCAACCAGAAATTTTATTTGTTCAACAGAAAGCTAGGAAAATGTTTTTTCCACCTTCTTAGGGACCACTTGTGAATATGGGTATTGTTTTGCATATGTCTAGCTGCTATATATATGCTCACTTTTCATGCTTTATTCCTGCTGATCTTTTGTCACAACTGCAGGGTCAGAAAAGTGGAGCTGGCCACATCCCACATCCCCACAATCAAGTGGAATTTGAATCAGGTTCAAGTCAAGGTACAGGAAGATCCAGTTTGACTTAAGGATTAGTGAGCAAGCTGGACCAGATCTGTTTTTCTGAGTTTATTCTTTCCATCTTCATATACCTACTGCTGTTAATTTTTGTCACCAATAAAATATCTAGCTTGTTTTACACTATCATGGGTTTCTGGCTGTCTCTTGATGCAATTGACAAGTGTGTCTGTTGTTTGCTCAATAGCTGGCAGCACTGGTTAAACAGTGAGGGATGGAGGGGCTCTCCTCTGATGTATTAGGTGTAAGAGCGGTACTGCTACAAAAGACTTTGAGCATGGCGTGTCATGCTGTCTAGTGCTGTTGTGATTGGTGACTATGCCACATATGAAAAATATCAAAGTAAAGTTTGAAAAAGAATATATTTCATAGATTTTTTAAGAGGAAACATGAAGAGGTGCCTCTTAGCAGCATGGAGTCGGGAAATGTATTAATCTTGAACATGACTTGGTTGGTTAATTATTTGTATTAGTTAATATTCCAAATAAGGTGTGAGTAGGGACTTGTGGAACTGAGCTTTTATATCTTTGCTGTTACAATTTTGAAGCAAAGAACTGGTGTTCTGGAAGAGTGACACACACCTTTCCATTTATTTATCTTTTTTCAACTGCAACACCTCACCACACAGCCTGTTTTACCCCCACAAAAAATCTCAGGTTCCAACACAAGATGTATAGCAGTACACCTCATGGTGGAAATCTCAGCATGCCAGGGAATTAATGTTTTTCTCTGATTCATCATGTTGCAGTTACCAGTCCAGAACAGGAAACCTAAACTCTCGTGCCATTCATTTAGTCTTACTATATTGCCACACAGAAAGCTCCTCTGTGCTGGTGCAGCAATACAAAGAATGGAAGGTGCTAGAAGAAGGCCAACCTCCACTATTAAAATATAAGGTGCTGCCATTTAAGTAACCACCCATCTTTTTGTGGAAAGTTTCTTAATATTTTTCTAAATTATTGTGGGAGAAAAAAAGGCACTTTTATAGAGGAATGGCAACCTGCTTTCCTACTGTTGTAAGTCTTATCTGCCACTTGTAAAATAGATCTTCTTCAACCCCCAATATTTCTCTTTATTGAATTTTGGGTCAGTGTTTATGGACTCTACAGGAGTGCAGAAAATGGTAGTGAGTTTCCTGAGAATACTTTTTTTCTTTTTTCTTCTTTTAAAGGCAAACTTTTAGTTATAATGGTTTTAAAGATGTACAGTCCTCCCTCCACATTTGTGGGTTTGACTTTTGGAATTTGATTATTTGATCATGGGTGCCTTCCACCAACTCTCCTCCTCCTATTACCATGCACTTTGCCCTTGTATGGAGAACTTGCACCAAGGCAAAACAGAAGGTGGGGGAAGGGTTATGTGACACTTCTTTTCCTCTCTCTGGAGCTCCCCCCTTCCAGTTCCCATGCAAAACAGAAGGGAATGGGGGGCAGGGGAAATGCTTGCATGAGCCTTCTTTCCCCCTCTCCAGAGCTCCTCCCTTCCCATGCAAAACAAAGGAAAGTTTTCTTGGTAGGAGGGCAGAATTCTCATTTAGAGGAGCAATATTGCAATTTTGCTCCTCTCCCCCATAGGTACACCACTATGATGACATCTCAAAAGCTGTATAGGTCACAGAATATGGCCAAGGGAGAGAATTATATATTCTTTTTCTCCTCATGGCCAGCATAAACTAAGCAGGTTGATAGTTTAAAGTCTCAGATTATGAAGGGCTTATGCAGAAAAACAAAAGGTAAATTTCAATACACTTTCTAGGGAAATGCTATGGTGCCTTCTAAACTTGACATAGTCTAGGGCAGTCCTACTCAGAATTGTGGTCTGTGGTTTATGAGTCATTTCTGTGTGTCTCCTGAGAGCATCCAGGAAAGAAAGAAACAAAGGTAACCAATGGGTACAAATATGGTACAGATCCCTGGCATCTGGAGGGCTTCCCATATCAGATAGATTAAGCAGCAATGGCTTAGTGCCTCGGCATGTACTAATACTGGATTCATACAAAGAAGCTTAATTTTCATTTTTATACAGGGTGCATAATTCAGCTGTTTTCACAGAATTTAGATTGTCTTATATAGATTATTTTTAAGAATATAGTTTTTTAAAAAAAATAACAAGAGGATTTCTGGTTAGATTTATGATAATATGAGGAATGTGCTCTGGCAGGTGCTCACTTGAGATGCCTACATCATGAAGCAGAGACAGTCTGGAATCTGATCTTTCCCCTGGCACAGGGAAAATGAAAGGAGTTATTTGAAATCCAATACCTGCTTCTAGCTTGCCATCATAATTCTAATAGAAGACTGAAGAGAGAAGATAGAAGTGGAATGAAGCAGAAGGGGTTTGGAGTAGCCATCACCTCATGTTTTTAGTCAGCTCCAGCTGACCAAATGCCAGCCCCAAACCTTTTTAAATAGCCTGGCAAAGATCCTGAGAGGTACCATAAGTATCTGCACTGAATTGATTCTAATTGTATAGAAAGAAGAGCTACAAACATTTGACAGTGTAAAAAAGTTGCAATATCTCTGGACAGTGGCTTAACTGTTTTACATGTCTGAACTTCCCTGTGCTTACTCCTTGGCATTGGAACCGGTGGAGGGGAAATAGCAGCTGTACATTATATATCATTTGAATTCCATATATTGAACTCTATACTTCTGAAATGCTTAACTAAGTTGAAACTATTTGAATCTCCATTTCTAAATCTCCATTGGGACACACTTGAAACTAATTTATCTTAAGATGAAGAGAAGTGGAGTAAATAAGGTTTGACCTGTTGGAGAAGTGTGAGAAAGCAAGAGGAAGGAGGGTGAGAGAAAGCACAGGAAGTGAAAGTGGATAAGAAAGTTTTTTGAAAGTAAAGAAGAAGTAGAGAAGGGAAAAAGAAGAGAATAAAGAAAGAAAATTTAAGTTGAGGAGTGACAAGAAGATAAGGATTGAGGGACTGTGGTAAGAAAGAAATGAAAAGAGGCTGAAAACTAGGGAAGCCGTGAAGAAGCAACAGAGAGGAAAGGCTGTGTCAGTGTGTTGAGTGGAAAGACGAAAGCAGAGCTGAAGGTGAAAGGATGCAATTTGAGGAAGAGTTTGAGATTATAAAGTACAGGAAAGACTAAAGAGGGAGAGACAACAACATAAGAACAGAGATTTAATAGTAGAATCTCTCAAACATCAAGTAGCAATACAAAGTGAGAAGGAGAGAATGAGACTTGGTAGAGAGGTAGTGACAAAACAGACTGAAGGAGATTGAAGACTGGAGAGTGGTGACGAGGCAAAGAGAAAGGATGCAACATTACAAGAAGAATCCATGTGGGTGGGGGGAGGAAATCTGATGGGTAAAGTGGACATCTAAGGTGTGAAGTGATGATAAATATTGGCACCTGCATGGAAGGGAGAAATTAAAAAAAAATAGCTATCTATATTTGAATTGAAATTGATCTAAACAAGAGATAAGGCATACAAGATAAAATGATTAAGTTCATTAGCACATAAATTTTATTAAGTGGTTTAGGGAGCTAGGTATGTTTAGTCTGCATAAGAGAAGGTTAAGAGGGGACATGATAGCCATATTTAAATATTTGAAGGAATGTCTGTCAGAAAAGGTTGGACCAAACCTGTAGAAAATACTTTGTGATGTGGGTTGTTAAGTGCACCTGTGGACAACCATGTGACTTCAGCTGAGTCATGCTGAGTCATGCTGATAAGCAACCAGGGGAGAAGGTTGCATCAGGTGTGGGGAGACTGCAAAGGCTGACAGGATTGCATCAGCTAGTGTGGGTATAAATGTAGCTGAGAGCTAGCTAACAAGTTGCATATGGTGCCTGACGTGTCTGCTGGAGGCTCTGTCAGAAAGAGCAAGCAGAAGAGTGCTGGAATGCTTTCTGGAGATTCTTGTAAATATGTACACATTGCAACTGAAGAATAAATTGCCTCCTTGGTAGAAGAGAACAATTGGTGTGGGTGAGTTTTTACTAGCTACAGTGCACTGCTGCTAAGTTATTCTCTGCTGCTGGGCAGCTATATTTTGGGCATGACATTTCATTGACAATTGGTTATGGGCCAGGTTTAGCCCACTCTTGCCCAGTGCTGGTCAGCTTTAACCAGTTTGGACCAGGTAACCCTGTTGGTTTTGTGGCAGACAGTCTGTGAGATGGCTCAGAGTCTCAGAGCAGGCTTATTCTCTGCCACTCCAGAGACTAGGACAAGGAGCAATGGATTCAAGCTGCAAGAAAGGAGATTCCACTTCAACCTCAGGAAGAACTTCCTGACGGTCAGAGCTGTCCGCCTCAGAGTGTGGTAGAGTCTCCTTCTTTGGAGGTTTTTAAACAGAGGCTGGATGGTGATCTGTTGGGAATGCTTTGATGTGTGTTCCTGCATAGCAGGGGGTTGGACTCGATGGCCCCTGGGGTCTCTTCCAATTCTATGATTCTATGAAATTATCTCTGAATAGATTGCTTTAACTCTTTGAACTCTATAAAAGATAGTATAAGAGGGATAATGGCTCCACAGTGACAGCTACTGACCAAAGCTTTAATTGAGAGGTGGGGTAAAGGCAATTTTTAAGAATTAATGAAAATCTCAGTAGAAAGAAGAAAAAGTCAGGACAGGCTGCAGCAAAAACACAGAGAATACCATCCTTGGAAACTTCATCAAAACTGTTGGAACAAAATACAATTATAGAAGAAATCAAAAGGATGAACCAGGAAATGAGGCAAGAAATTAGACAGTTAAGAATGGAGATAAAGCAGGACATTAGGACAGAACTTAAAGATGCAAAAAAATAAGTAAATCCATTGAGCAAATTTCTCTCTCAAAGAAAAAACAAAAACAAAAAAAAACCCTGTAACTAAGGTAAAAGACCTAAAAGAGAGAATTAAGAAAATAGGAAAATGGAAAGAATAGTTGATGAACATAAAAAAAGAACTAGATGACAAGGCTTTAACAGAGCTAAAACTAAGCAAAAATTGTCTAAAGATTAGAAGTTTGAAAGAATAGCTGAATAAAAATTTATACAAACTCATAATACCAGTTTTGACAAAGTTCTTAGAATGGACTCCTCAACGGTTGCATTGGGAGATAGATAAAAGATTTAGAATTAATTCTCCAATTGCAAACAGAGAAACCTTCCCAGAGATGTTGTAATTTATTTTACAAGCAGAAGACAAGAGACCAGATTGTTCAACAGAATTTTGAAACTAATTTTAAGATTGAAAATGGAGTGATAACATTGTACAGGTATATCCCAATTAGTCTTCTTAGGAAAAGATGAGATTACAAGTTTCTGACATCGCAACTAGGATGTAACAGAAACCACTAAAAATGGGGGAAATTAGAAGGAATTTCACTTAGATTTAAACTACTTTTATTTTATTTAGATTTAAACTACATCTAGCTACTTCTTTTGTTGTTTTTAATGGTATGGATGGGAAAATATTGAAACAGGTGTAGTTTCCTACCCCATCTATAAATGAAGGGCTTGACAGTTCTTTGCCTTTAGTCAACTAAACTGTATCTATTTGGAGGTCCCTGTTATCAATATGTGGTCCTCTGGCCTTCCAGCTCATGAACCATGATAAAGTCCAAATAGACGCAGTTAGCATCAGTCCTCCGTTCAAGCATTCTTAAGTCTTGAAAGCTTAGGTTATATAGAGAATGAGTTGTTCCTCTAAACAATTGTCTAACTGCATTAAATCTGTATGATAACTGAAATATGTCATCTGGTAAATTCTAGTCTCAATGAATTACAACTCAAGTCTCACGAACCTATCAGCCTCAGTAGTACAAGGGGATATTGGAGAAAGTACTTCATAAGTACTTCAAAATGTTTTCTGCCAGTCATGATCTCATGATCCCATTAGACCTTCTAGCCCAGCTGCTCTGACATCAGCTCTGTGTGACAGAATCAATTGAGGAGCCACTGCCAAAACCCTCCATGCTATCCTGGTCTGATGTATCATAACCTGCAGGAACAGTATTCGAAATTACAACTAGGAAGTGGAATGCACTCATGAAGTACTTTCTCCAACAGCCCCTTCTATGGCTGATACGTTTGTGAGACTTGCAAGTCATTGATACTAGAATTTACCAGGTGACATATTTTAGTTGTGATAGACAACTGTTTAGAGGAGTGGCCCAGCAGTTTGTGATAGACCTATTTCATTTTCAGCATAATAAGGAATGAAGAAAATTTAAAAGTGAAAGTATGGTTATGATGTCAGAGAGTGAACATTTTCTAGATCCATGAAAGAGACATAAGGGTCAGACATAAGAGTCATGAGAAGAGATATAAGGGTTGAACATAAGAGTTACTCACTCACTCACTCATGCACTCACTCATGTGGCAGGAAGGAGATGAGATGAAACCAGGGAGGGAGAGAGCATTCATTCATTTGCACAGATGGGAAGGGGGAAAGGAATGGGACAGGAGGAGGGGAGGATGTGTGTGTTCACTCATTTGTGGAGACAGGAAAGGGGCTGGAATGGGTGTTCCTTTTCTCCATCCTCCCACTCATCCCATCCCATCCCATCTCCTTCCCCTCCCACCCACATGCATGAGTAAGCAAGTGAGGGAACACATCTCCTTCCTTCTTTCTGGAAAATATTTTGAAGAATTAGACTTGATTTGTGACATGTTTATTTCAGACATCCTATTTATGAGGTGGTACGTGAAAGCCTAAAAAATATTCCAGGGGTTGTCAAGGTAAGATTCTTCACAAGGTTTATAAGTGATTATTACCTCCCACAGTATTTCTTGGCTATTTTAGTTTTTTTTTTTCTGGGAAATGGTATTTTTCTTTCCTTTCCTTGTGGCATGGAGTATCTTCACAGCTCAGCAGTATCCATTTTTTTTCTTTCCCTTCAACATTTTGAGCCAAAAGCAATCAAGGAGTTCTGCTTGTCTTGCATTTGGCACCACAAAATAGACTTTAGTTTGAAATCTGGTTCAAGGATGAGGGATTTGGGCTGGGATAAAACACTTGTTCTAAGTGGAGTTATGCCCTGTGATGACAAATTGCAAAAGATCTGTAAGAAAATGAATGAAGCAGGACAATGTAGATTTTATTTTAAAATTTTCCAGTGCGTGTGAAAATCTCGGTGCTGGGCTATATATAATCACCAGGAGGGAAAGATGGAACATTGTGAGGAGAACTACATCATTAGCACTTGGTAAAATATGAATATTGCCTAAAAATACATTCTTTGTAGATGCAAAGCCAGACATAAGTTGACATGGACCACCAAGAAGAAGAAAACATAATAACTTGTTCTTGTATTAGGTTTCTTAGTGAGGTGCTGAATTGCAACCATTGCCTCAATCAGTTATACCGTTGGCCCTCCACTTTTGCAGAAGTTAGGGGTGAAGAACTCAGGCAAAACTGAAACAACTGCAAATATTGTAAAAAACAAACAAACCCCAAACCATATTTAACATATACAAATCAACTGAGTGCTGATTTCTGTTATAGTTTGCAAAATTTAAGCCCCAAAGCCTGGATAATCTCCTCTCTCTCGGAATATGAGGTGCTTATTGAACACTTCTCAGAGTATAATACTGTACTTAGGAGAGAAGACTTAAAAACTTGCTGCATAAAAACTGGTTTTCTGTAGTCTGTTTTAGCAAAATTCCATTGCCACAATGCTCTAAATAACATATCTTCTAAAATGC
This sequence comes from Ctenosaura bakeri, assembly GCA_948474755.1. NCBI lineage: Eukaryota > Metazoa > Chordata > Lepidosauria > Squamata > Iguanidae > Ctenosaura > Ctenosaura bakeri. The sequence goes on along the minus strand of CAOLHI010002793.1, from coordinate 75,978 downwards.
AAATGAAAGATGGTACAATGCTAACATTTCAGGAACAGGAACAATAAACTGCTAGTGAGTATCTCTAGAAGACTTGGCAGTTTGAATCTCACAATGCATTTCTAAGTATGTTTTATTCAGAAGTAGCTCCCATTGAATTAAATAGGATTCATACCCCAGTCATGCCATCTTTCTGGTCCCAGTCAAAGATGTTTGGCTTTGAATAGTTTGAATGGTCTGACCATGGTAGCCATTTCTATTTCTTGTTCCTACATTGGATCTTTTGGGATTGTCACTGTTAATACATTTTCATGATTTCAGTGTATATACTATTTCATTTGTGTGCATGCATGCACATGTGTGTATAGTGTGTGGGGTTTTTTGTGGGGTTTTTCTTGTACATCAATTCAAGAGTTTTCTTTCTATGGAACACTACATATGTTCAATAGGCTAACCAAGTATCTCACTAAACACCATGGACTTGTACAGAATGGCATGTGCAGCAACTTGTATCCTCCTCCAAGGTTAGCAGCCTTCTTCATACCTCTTACTTGGTTGCTTTTGAGAGATCTGGATATCAATATCTCTGGTCACCATGTGAAATGCGCAGAAAAAAAACCCACCACTGCCTGTCGGTGCTGAGTGTGAAAGGCACACCCAAGCCTTGCACTCAAGGCCTGTCTAGCCTGACACCTCTTTGTGTTTAGGTCTGAACAGCCGGGGAGATCTCTGAATCAAGCCAGGGTCAGGGCAAACAGGTCTGTCTCAGTTCTCCCTCTCTGAGAATGCAATCCCTTCCTCACTCTTGTCTATCTTTGGCTTCTTTCTTTCAGGACTCTCCCCCTTTACTGCCTTCCCTAAATCTGCCCTTCTCCCAGATGTAAGGATCAGCAGTGATTTATATTTTCCGAGACTGTGGTACTGTTGGCACTAAGGTCAAGATGATATTAGTGGTAGCATGTATATTCCAGGATTCAAAATAAGACTCTGTGACACTGTTTTAAGGAACACAGAACTTCAAACATTTAATGTAACACTGTTGCTTTAAATGTGTCTTGTATCTAAATGTTTATAAACAGCACACCATTCTTCTCTCTCTCTTTTTCTCTCTCTTTCAATTCATTCACTATCTCCCATACACCCAATTTCTCAGTTCTCTCCCCCACAGAGGTCTTCAAATTTCCAATTTCTCCCAAACACACCAAAAATCGTACTCTCCTGCAAACACCCTCCAGACAGTTAAAATCCATTATTTTCCTCTTTCCACCAGCCCCTCCCCTGGGCTATCTAAAGTTCTATTTCACCAGCCAATCAGCTTAAACACTTTCAGTTGCCAAGGAGGCTCTGTTGTCAAGACCCCCTCCCATCACACTATGTTTTCCTCTTTTGTAATGGTTCATTCATCATTCAACAGATTTTTTTTAATGGGAGCAGGTGCAATTGAATCAGGATGTTCTCCATCTCTCAGGGTACACTATAATGGATAAAGGTACTTTGTGTACCAGCTGTTATTTGGTCCATCTTTGTGGACCAGCTATTATGGACCAGCTGTTATTTGGCCTTTTCTGCAGAGGTTTTAGTTCCTCTCCAACCACATTTTTCTCCAGTGTTTTTCTTCCCTATCCACAGTGAAACATGAACTATTAGCTCAGCTTCTCCTTTTGTTATAAGTTCATGCACGCAGAGCTGGGGAAGTAATTTTTTTTTGGACTGCTACTATCAGCTGTCTGTCTGGAAACTCATCCAAGGTCTGCATTAAGTAACTCAACATAGAATCATAGAATCATAGAATCATAGAAATTCAGAGTTGGAAGAGACCACACAGGCCATCCAGTCCAACCCCCTGCCATGCAGGAACAACCTCAAATCAATCCCGACAGATGGCCATCAAGCCTCTGCTTAAAAACCTCCAAGGAAGGAGACTCCACTACACTCCGAGGCAGCAGATTCCACTGCCGGACAGCCCTGACTGTCAGGAAGTTCTTCCTGAGGTTCAGGTGGAATCTCCTTTCCTGCAGCTTGAATCCATTGCTCCTTGTCCTGGTCTCTGGAGCAGCAGAAAACAAGTCCCATCCTTCCTCTACGTGGCATCCCTTCAAATAATTAAACATGGCTATCATGTTCCCTCTTAACCTCCTCTTCTGCAGACTAAACATACCCAGCTCTCTAAGTCTATCCTCATAGGGCATGGCTTCCAGGCCTCTCACCATTTTGGTCGCCCTCCTCTGGACTTTCTCCAGCTTGTCAATATCCTTCTTGAATTGGGGTGCCCAGAACTGGACACAGTATTCAAGATGGGGTCTAACCAAAGCAGAGTAGAGTGGTACCAGTACCTCCCTCGATCTAGACACCATACTCCTATTGATGCAGCCGAGAATTGCATTGGCTTTCTTGGCTGCCGCATCACACTGCTGACTCATGTTCAGCTTGTGGTCTATGAAGACTCCTAGATCCCTTTCACACGTACTGCTATCCAGCCACGTGTCCCCCATCCTATATTTGTGGATTCCATTATTTCTGCCTAAGTGTAGGACCTTACATTTCTCTCTGTTGAATTTCATTTTGTTCGCCCTGGCCCAGCTCTCCAATCTATCCAGGTCATTTTGAATTTTGATCCTGTCCTCTGGCGTATTAGCAACCCCTCCCAATTTGGTGTCATCTGCAAATTTGATGAGCATGCCCTCTATTCCTTCATCCAAGTCATTGATAAAAATATTGAACAGCACTGGGCCTAGGACAGAACCCTGTGGCACCCCGCTAGTCACTTCTCTCCAGGACGAAAAGCAGCCATTGGTGAACACCCTTTGGGTTCGGCCGGTTAACCAATTACAAATCCAACTAACGGTAGCCCTGTCCAGCCCACATTTTACTAGCTTCGATGCAAGAATGTCATGGGGAACTTTGTCAAAGGCCTTACTGAAATCGAGATATGCTACATCCACAGCACTCCCTTCATCTATCAAGCTAGTAACTCTATCATAAAAAGAGATAAGATTAGTCTGGCATGACTTATTTTTGAGAAATCCATGTTGACTTCTCGTGATTACCGCGTTGCTTTCTAAATGATTAGAAACTGACTGCTTAATGATCTGCTCCAGGATCTTTCCGGGTACTGATGTCAGGCTGACTGGGCGATAATTATTTGGGTCCTCTTTTTTTCCCTTCTTGAAGATGGGGATAACATTTGCTCTCCTCCAATCTGCTGGAACTTCTCCTGTCCTCCAAGATTTCTCAAAAATTATAGCAAGCGGTTCCGAAATGACCTCTGCCAGCTCTTTTAATATCCTAGGATGCAATTCATCTGGCCCTGGAGACTTGAATTCATCCAATGCAGCCAGGTATTCCTGTACCACCTCTCTACTTATTATGTGCCTCATTTCCTCTGCTTCCTCCCCTGCTCCCCAACCGCCAGGTTGAGTGCTTGTATCCTTCTGGGAAAATACGGAGACAAAGAAGGTGTTAAGTAGCTCTGCTTTTTCTCTCCCCCCTGTGAGTAATTCGCCATCTTCTCTGCGTAGCGACCCTACTGTCTCCTTCTTTTTCCTTTTGCTGCGGACATATTTAAAAAAACCCTTTTTATTGTTTTTAATGTCTCTGGCCAGCCTAAGCTCGTTCTGTGCTTTAGCCTTTCTGACTTCCTCCCTACATCTCCTAACTACTTGCTTAAATTCTTCTTTGGTGGTTTCCCCCTTCTTCCATTTCCTATACATGTTTCTCTTAACTCTTAGCTCAGCTGAGAGTTCTTTAGTCAACCATTCTGGTTTCTTCAGATGCCTTCCATTTTTCCTCCTTAATGGCACTGTTTTAGACTGTGCCTTCAGTATCTCCTTTTTAAGGAACTCCCATGCCTCCTGAACTCCTTTCCCTTTCACTATTCCTGACCACGGAATTCCAGCCAGCAGCTCCCTAAGTTTACAGAAGTCCGCTTTTTTAAAATCTAAGATGAGTGTCTGGCTACCCTTATCTTCTCCTTCCCACTGAATGCTAAATTCCAACAGGGCATGGTCACTCCCCCCTAAAGATCCAACCACTTCTACCTCATTCACAAGGTCATCCCTGTTGGTCAAGACCAGATCTAGAATATTTGATCCCTTTGTGGCCTCTTCCACCTTCTGGACCATGAAGTTGTCTGCAAGACAAGCAAGAAACTTGCTGGACCTTGCTGTCTTGGCAGAGTTTGACTGCCAGCATATATCCGGGTAATTGAAATCTCCTATTATTACTGTATCCCTCCTCTTTGAATGTGCAGTCATTTGGTTGAGGAAGGCGTCATCCAAGTCCTCAGCCTGGGTTGGAGGTCTGTAGTAAACCCCCACCAGAATATCCCTATTGTTTCTCGCTGCCTTAATTCTTACCCAAATGCTCTCGACCTGGCTTTCTGGGTTTAAGTCCTGGATCTCTTCACAGGTGAAAACATCCTTGACATACAAGGCTACTCCTCCTCCTTTCTTGTTTGGTCTATTTTTACAAAACAGTCTATACCCCTCTATTCCTGTATTCCAATCATGAGACTCATCCCACCAGGTCTCAGTGATGCCTATCAAATCGTATTTATTTTCTTGTACTAGGAGTACAAGCTCATCCTGCTTGTTTCCCATACTCCTTGCATTAGTGTAGAGACACTTAAGTCCCTGGGCCCTTCCTGCAAGTCCTGTACTATTGATTCTACTCCTCCCACCATTGGCCACTTGTACTACTTGTCCAGTATCATTTGGGCCTTTTACCCCTGTGTTCTCTGAGTCCTTGCCCTGAATAATATTGTCCCCCTCCCCAGTGGAACTTAGTTTAAAGACCTCTTAATCTTCCTTGCAAGACTGTTAGCAAAAACATTCCTGCCCAGTTTTGTGAGGTGCAGCCCATCCCTCGCCAGAAGCCCATGTTCATGGAAATTCAGGCCATGTTCCAAAAACCCAAACCGTTGTTGGCGGCACCATGTGCGGAGCCAGTTGTTGACCTCTACTATTTCCCTTTCCCTACGTGCGCCGTATCCTTGAACGGGGAGGAGAGACGAAATGACCACCTGCACACCAAGGTCCTTAAGCTTTGTCCCCATACGTCACTGCCTTTCCCCTGATAACTCATACAGGTAATGGTAGCTGCAATTTAATAGAGCTCTTGTACCTTTCTGCCTCCCTATCCCAACACATTTCGCTTTCTGAACAAATTGGCTGCATTCTTGTCCTTCTTTGGCAAGGACACTGAGAGGACTGCCTGGAGATTTCTGGTTTCAGCTTTTCTTCCTGCCTTGACAAATGGGAGGATCCCCAAGTTTAGGAAGGGAAAGAATATTTGAAAATATTTTTAAAACACACACACACACACACACACATCTTATTTTCAAGAGCCTAGAAACCCTTATAAGGAAAATCTTGAACTGCCAGGGCAAGAAAGAAAAGAACTGAGACCACAGAGAAGTAAGTGTTTCTGCTGCCAGTGTCCTTGCCAAAGAAGGACAGGGTCACATTGGGTAAACTAAAGGCAATGGGAAATGTGGGTCAAAAGATGTGAGGAGCCTCTTAAACTGAACATACCATTATATGTACAAGTTGTCAGAGGAAAGGCAATGATACTGACTTATTTAAATGCAAACCTTGGATAAGTTACTATAGTTCACAGATTTGCCCCTTACAAACAAGTGAAGTCCCAAGACTCTAAGGAGGGAAAGAATATTGAAAAGTAATCCAAAAATGGTTGAAAAACATGTTTCTTGAGTGTTGGGAAACCCTGCAAAGGGGGATTGTAGATTGACAACAATTCATACACTTTGGAACTTATTCTGAACAAAATTTGCACATTTGTGTGTGTGTGTATGTGTGTGTGTGTTCAGAGTCTGCGGTATTTCATACAGTTTATTACAGATCAGCTACACAGAACATGTTCTGTGCAGGAAGCAGCATTTTCTGCACAGAAAATTGAGCATTTCCCACACAAAATTACTGCTTTCAAATTTTGTGCAGAATTGTAAATGATCTTTGAAAACTGTCCAATTTTTGGAGACCTCAGTGGGAAGAAAGTTGCTAAAACTACTCATTGCTGCCTTTGAGACCAAAATTAGCAAAGAATTACATCCTTATGTGATTCTCCTCACACGCTGTCTGACAGTCTTTTTCTACTCACAGAGAGCTGCCATGGCTATGAATGAGGTGTTGATCTTGCCTAGATGGCCTAGATTCTTTGAACTTGGGAAAGATATTTTTTTAAGGTCAGCCAGAGACATTTCTTCTTCTTCAACAATAGTTAAATAAATGTCTTCTGTGTCTTACCTCCAAGCCCACTTGCTTTCCATAAACAAACAAAAAAGGCAGCTGCCACCCAGAAAGGCCTTTAAAATGACCACATGCCAAGCACTCAAGTCTCCATATACAAAAGCAAGTATAACTCTATCATTACTGAGGAACCATCTGTCAGAGAGCGCTCTCCAACAATTTGTGCTGTGTTCCTTACATACAATGCAGTATCTCTCTCTCTCACACACACACACAGAGAGAGAGAGAGAGAGAGAAATGAATATGACCCATGCAAGAGAGTTACATGGAAGGAAATGACTGATGAGTGAGATTAGAAATCATTGGTCCTCAAAGGATGGGGTATGGATGTTTGGAAAAGAGAGCACAAAAATCTTACCTTACCTTTCCCTTTATCTGCCTATCAGAACAGTTCAGAAGGAGAAGGACATGCTAGTGCTCCCTGTAGGTATCACTTATATCTGCAAATTTTCCTATTCTCAACAAGAAATGAATTATCAAAATATTCCATACAAAAAAGGAAGGAAGGAAAAAGAGAAAGTAAGTGCTATAATTTTTAATTTTTGCATTTCAGGACTTTTTTAATTTTGCAAAGAATTTTTTACACACCCCACTTCACCCATTGGCAAAATGCAGTACTGTATTTTTGTACACAAACACTTTTCACAAAATGTTTATTAAAAAAAAGTCTTGAAATGTTAAAAAAAAAAAGGTGAAAATGCACAAAATCTGTCATAATCTCATCAAGAGAAGAGTTTTGAATGTCTTCACTCTTGTGTGCAAGGATGATAAAAGATTTAAATCCCTAGTGTCTTTTTCCATGTAACACAAACAGATGTGTGTTCTTCTGCTAACTGTATCCATGACAGGAAATGAAAAAAAGACTTAAGCTTTTAGGATTCATCCGAATAAATTTGTCAGATGGCTATTTCTTCTTTCTTGCCTTTGTTCCTATTTCTGCTCAATTCAAGGATAAAAATGTATACCAGAACCCAGAGAAGGTATCCATCTAGACTACAATTCTCAGAATCCAGGCCATACTGGCCAGGGAATTATGGGAATTGTAGCACCAAAGGTAAGTATTCCAAGCTCTCAAGTTACTATTAAATACTGCTGACTCCTATGATTTGTGTGAACTACCCAGGCCAAAATGCAGCCTAGATTTGGGAAACTTTACTGGGAGGCACAGATCGATGACACCATGGGCCAGATGATGTTTTGGCAACTGTTCCCACTCCTAACATCACTGACTCTTTGTTGGTTCATAGTTGGGAGCTGGCTTCATCCATGGCATTTCTTCCCCAGTAGGAAAGAATGAGGTGCAGATGAAACCCCAGCTGGGCAGCTCAAGGCTCGCTTGAGTCGCATGGTACAACTGGGAGCTGGCTCAGATTACCAGAACTCATGGCCTGGACCCTCTTCTCCAGTCCTCAATACTAGGGGAGGAGTCTCAGGATGATACTACTGTCTTGAATGGTGTGTGTGCACATGTGTATTATCCTAATTTATTAGGCTTTTAAATTTATTTATCTGAATGACAAACTCTGCAACTATTGTTGATGCTTAGTGATAATGCACAGTAAGCTCATCAGAGAGTTTTCCTTGTAACTTTACTCTTCATATATAACTACAGCCTGCATCTTGTAGCATCATAATCTCATATTTTGGCTCTGGAATCTCATGATCTGGAATAGTCCTGATCTGTCAGCCCTAGAGCTGGCTCTACTGGTGCCACCATCACAAAAGATATAGTAGAAAAGAAGCTGCAAATAAGTTGTGTGGCTCCGAGAGTGTCAAATTAAAAATAGGGATAGAAGAAACTTTTGCTATTTTCTCCAGTTTCATGGATCAGAGCTAAAAGCAGCCTTTCCCTGTTTAATTCTGGAGGTTGTCAGCGTAAGCACAGAGACCTGAGATTTCTCTTTCCTGTTGATATAAATAAAATACTTTGGAAATGAAATAGAAGACCTAGCTTCTTCCACTATAGCAAGTACATATCATGAAATGAAGAAGAAAATCGGTGCAAAACAAAATAATGGTCAGGTAACATGGAAGAGAAAAAATAATGGAAGCAATGTTTTCAGGTTGTTCAACTTCATTGGCCCACTGTCTCCATGGAGAATAATTTGGTAAGATGCTGAGAGGCAATGTTGGGTAAACATTTACCTATGTATCTGCAACATAACATAACTCAAGTTAAATTCACCGGCATATCAGATACTGAAAAACACTGCAGAAACACCAGTTTAGGAACATTTGTTCATTCATTAATGAGATGAGAAACATAGAGAAAAATATCATAGAGACAAGGAAAATACATATCAGCATCATTGTTCAGGAAATATATGCACTGCAATGTTTATAAATATATGCTATAAGACTGGGCTCTGCTCTACCAATGTAAGGATATAATGAAGTCGTGCCAAGCTGATTGTATCCACCACTAGATTGCCTGATTTAATATACAAATGCTTCTAGTATGCATTGATTTAGCAGTTTATGTTAAATGTAGCTGCAGTCTACATGAATGAAAGAAAGCATATAAAGTCTGTGAAGCAAAGAAGGCAGCTTTCTAGAAGCTTCAGCAGTTATAAAGCTACCCTGGCTCCCAAAGTGATTTTTGGGACAAGGAAAAGCACAGTTCTTCCCATTCTCCTTTTGAGAAAGTCATACCTCCAGAAATAGCTTTCTTAATTGTCTACAGTGTTTAGTATTGATGTCCTAATTTCTATACAGGATTTAGTATCAGTATTCTGATTTCTGCACAGGATAATTGTACAACCACATGGATTTCTAAGCAGAAACACTGCCTATGGGAACATGAGCTTAGTCAAATGATTCTGGAATAAAATTATAAACTCAGACCTTGAGAAGACTTATTGGCCATCTGGGTTCAGGAATTCTGGTCCAAAAAAGTAACTTTCTCAAGCTCTGGGTAGACTGAAAAATTGTTCCCCACATCAGCATTCTATGAAGGTAATAATTTCAGTTCCAATGAAATAGAAGACCCAGCTTCATGTCAGGAAAACAACTAATATTCCCCTAAGAGTTTATAGTTCTAGAAAACTAAGAAGAGATAATCATATAGTCTCAGCATTAATACCCAGTACCCTCAGGGAGCATTTGGAACCTATGTCCCCTTGCAGCACTCACTGGTTCCAAAACTGTCCTGTCTGTCCAGCTGTGGGTTTGTCTTATTGCTTGAATCTGGGTACCAGACATAACTCAAGGGCACTGTGGGGGGGAAAATGGTTGGTGGCTTCCCAGACTTAGCTGCTGCCACTGAGTAACCCCATGTCAGGGGAAAAGTTGAACAAAGGCAGAAGGAAGTTGCCAGGTGGGAGGACAGGGCACTCACTGTGCAAAGGGGTGTTTGTGAAGTGATGAGCTGGGTGAGTCTGGATAGATCCACCCAATCACAGCTCATGAAATACTATGAAGGGAGGGCTATGGAGGAAAAGAGGCTGGTCTGTAAAAAAGAGAAATCAGAGACAGATGGCCTTTCTGCACTATACTGTTTTAGTGTTATTATTCCACTTTCAATCTCCCACGGAATCCTGACATTTGCAGTTTAGGGGAGGGGCATTTAGAATTCTCAGCCAGAGAGCTTTTCGGTCTCAGTAAACTGAAAACCCCAGAATTCCACAGGATGTTGAAAGTAGAATAATAGCACTATAACAGTGTGGAAAGGTCCAGAGTGAAGACTGGTTAGGAAAAGAGGAACTGATAAAATCTGTATATACCTCGCTTTTGTCATTCAAGAACTGAAAAGGAGAACTGGTCACATTTTATAACAATTAAGTGTAACTCCCTGTACTTACCCCCCCCCCACATTCCTGGCTCCCAAAACTCTATCCAGGCCATTTCTACCCTACGGTCCCATCTTGGCATGGGTAAGCATTGAAGCTGGGCCACGATGCATGTTACCGCATGATGTTGTCACAGTCCCACTCCTGTCATGTCCCCAGTCATCAGGATCACTGGATGTAGCACATACGACCCACCCTGGATTGAGTGGCCATTCTGGGTTCAGAGTGTGAGATGCTGGGAGGCAAGAACCAAGCCAGTTCCGGTCTTTGAGGATGCAGTTTATTAAGCAAAGAAGCAGAAAGGAGAAAAAAAAAAGAGCCAAAGGCGCACAATCATACATACACTCTGACTCTGTTGAAGAAGCAAGGCAGGCATCGGAGCAGCCTTCTCTTTGTTTCAACAGATTATATAGACCTTGAGCACACAAGTAGCAAAACAGTGTATCAATTCATCAACCCACCATGCCAAAACAGACAGGAGGGGGCTGTCCTACCTCGGACACTAATTACTGAGGCACCCATGGACCAGGTGCATGATAGGCTTGCAGCCAAGTCTCATTACCTGCCAGAGACGGCAGAGGACTGTCTCTGATCAGGCTTCGCTCTCCCCCCACTGTACCGGGTGGTGTGGGGAGTGAACCACCCATCATTAACATTCTTTGACTATTCTCACACAACTGCAGCACACAGGGCAGCCTGACCTAGCAACTCCACAGCACCAGCCAAACTCAAAATGTGTTTGTTAGCGTAGCAGGCGGAACCAAAGTGTGCAACATAGGGCCTACCCAGAAAGCCCCGACCCAACACTAGAAAAAAAAATACCAGAAAATATCTGGTAATAGGCCCCTTTCACGTGACGATCGTGTCAGCTGGGGCCATGCAGAAAGGGCAGAAGCGCTATCTAGGCACTTCCTTCCTCAGTGCAGCATGGGAAGAGGCCAGCTACACTGCGGAAGGGAGGAGCATGTTCTGACTGCTACCATCCATCACGTGGGCCAACTGAAAGGTGCTTTCATGAGTACTTTCCAAAGAAAATAGTAGTCTCTTCCACAGGAATCTTACAGAATTTCTCCTATGCACCTGATGTTCCGGAAGGAAGGAAGGAAGGAAGGAAGGAAGGAAGGAAGGAAGGAAGGAAGGAAGGAAGGAAGGAAGGAAGGAAGGAGAGAGAGAGAGAGGGAGAGAGGGAGAGAGAAAGGGAGGGAGGGGGGGAAGTGAAACAAACAAACCCCAAATCTCAAAAGCTGAAGAATTTGGAACTTCTGAGTGGGTTATAATTCTGTGGGGAAAGCCATTTCCATTTCTTTCAATCCACACAAAGCAGGAAGGATGTTGGATGTTTCTGTGAACCAGCTGGCATCCGTTTTGAATATATGTTGTTGTTCCGATGAATTTAAGTATGAAACAAGGACTGTATAATGCTGCATAAATAAACAGAGGCTGACTAATCTTTCAGTCGGGAGGGTTGTATCCTTTTATTCACACTTCTAACCACAGAGCTTGTATGGAACTGGCCAGATTGGGAATAACATGATCTGACAACCCACAGCCCAAGGGAGCTTCTTTCTGCTCACTTGGCAACTATGGTATAAAATGACCATGGCTAACTAGGAACAGGTAAGGTGGGCCACACATGTGCTCAGTGCACCAAACAGTCCCCAAACAAAGCAGAACTCAAAAAGTCAAGGCAAGCTGCAATTTGGGATATTGCCAAAGGTAGGGAAAATTGAAACCTGACTACAGCTTGCTTGCTTTCCATAGAATTTCATGGGAAGCACAGAGATAGCAAACATGTTGCAATGAGAAGAACTGGCTGGGCTATGAGTCAATTAACCTCAACTGGAAAGAGGAAAGCCTTTTGGTTTTAGGAGCCATTGCCAAGGAAAAACTGATAAGAACTTGCACTGGGATCTGGGGCAAGATGCTTGATCCGTTGTTGTTGTTGTTATTGTTGCCATGTGCCTTAAAATTATTTCCAACTTATAGAAACTTTCAAGTGAATCTATCACTGGGTTTTCTGGGACTGAGAGTGTGTGATGCACCCAAGGTCACATAGTGGGTTTCCATGCCCAAGTGGGGAATCAAACTCTGGTCTCCAGAGTTGCAGTTCAGTGCTCAAACCACTACATCACACTGGTTCTCGTGTGATCAGTCCATTTCTCTAAATCTTCTTAAAAATAAATGTTAACAATTTCTTTTAACAAGCTTCAAGTGACTCTGGTTTCCTTAGGGCAAGAAAGGCTGAAAATAAATCAAAAACATTTATTGGAATGGGATGATGAACACATTTCTTTAAAAAAAAAGAAACATTATTTTTTCCAAATCCAAGCAAAAATAAAAGAAAATCATATACAAACCTTAAAACATTGTTGTGCTACTAGAATGTATATGCCTAGATTTAGCAACAGATATTATGAATCTTCCCCAGGCTGTCCTGCTGGCTAAGTTTTGTAATGTATTGTTTGTTTTTTGCTGTCCAGGTCCCCAGAGGCCTAGGCTCAGTGAAGGTCAGGGCCCCAAGAATCTTGCCCCACTTTGCCTCTTCTTCTTAGTGTTGGCCAGTAGCAGCTTAGTGTCCAGGGACAAGCAGTACAGATATTCTCCCTACCAGTGTGATTACATATTCTCTGTCAGGCATTGACTGGGGTTCTGGTAAGTAGTGGCGGGAGGCTGACATTGCCTAAAGAACCAAGAACAAGGTCCCTTGCCAGGCAGAGTTGCTGGATGTCAAAGCCTAGCTCTGAGTCTTTGATCTTCTGCATAAGGAATCTTGGGGTGAAAGCTCACTTTTGAAAAGTGTATAGATACATAGATTTTTCTCATTTGTTAGATTTTTTTTTTTTTTTTAAATGTGCTCTGGGCTTGCTCTGTGCAACTACGGCTTATACTTAATATGCCATCACAATGGAACAGTCATCCTGAGGTCTCAGGTTTGGGCCCTGAAATGTCAGTGCCTGCAACCCTACATCATTCTAGTGGTAGCTGTGATCCAGTCATTGCAGAGGGAGCAGAATCTTCTCTCCTTTCTGCTGGTGGGTTGCCTTGTTTCCATTGATATCACCTTAATCGCTATGGAATGTAATTTGCTTAAGCCAACCAGTTGTGCATATCATAAAGGAGAGGAGGGGGAGGATCACTCCTTCAACTGTGCTGAAAAGCCAACTCGATCAGCCCTCTGCACTCAAGGGTCACCTATTAACAGCCATTCTACCTGGCTGCAGCCTAGGAGATGTGAGAGATCAAGAAGAGAGCCACTCTATTGGCTGTGGTGAGAGACCAGCTCTATTTGGCTTCTTCTCCACTTTAAATGTTTCCACTGAATCTGGCCATTACAAGAGTCCAGCAACTTCAACAATTGGTGCTTGAGTCTCCTCATTTTCCTTTCCTCTTTTCTTCCCTTTTCCCTTTGTGTCATTTCTTTTCTGTTTCCACCTGAGGAAGTGTGTTGCAGTCCAAGAATGTCAATAGTTTGGACGTTCCTACAGGCAACAACAAAATGGGTACTTGATTAGGATCCAAAGTGTCTCATTTTTAAAGAGTAATTGATCACTGTTCCTAGCCTTAAAGTTCTAAAATTTAGACAGTTGTCATTACAGTTGCAATTTTTAAAAGTAAAGCTGTACTTTCCAGAGTCACTGTTTTTAGTTACCTGCTTTTTTAGAGAAAATAAATGAATGCCACAAGCCCTAGCTTATGGTACAAAACACACTCTTCTGCTGACCACATCAGAAATCACCTCAACACCCACAACAAAGACTCATCAGATTATGTTGTTTGGAATGACATCAAGGTCTTGGTTTGGGTGTATTCCAGATCAAGATCACAAATGCAGGGGGAGGGCACAGTTTGCCACATGGGGAAAGATCACAACTGAGGAAGGTTAAACCTTCCTTTCTTGTGTACTGTGGGCTCGCTGCAGATTTACCTGGCACTTGGCATTAATAAAAAAGCAAGCACCCTGATGCTACTTCAGATAATAATAGAATTACAGAATCATAGAGCTGGAAAGGGCTGCAAGGGCCATGTATCCCAACCCCTCTGCTATGCAGGAATGCACTACTCTACTAAAGCATTCCTGAAATTTGACCATTACATGTTTAAAGACATCCAAACAAAGAGCGAAGCAGCCTATTCCACTGTCAAACACCTCTTGCAATAAAGTTCTTCCTAGGGTTTAAGGTGGATCCCCCCCCGCTTTAATCTGAATCTATCAGGTTATGTTCTAATCTCTGGAACAGAAGAAAACAAGCTCCGTCTTCTATACGATATCCCTTCAGATATTTAAAACTGGCTATCATGTCATCTTTCAGTCTTCCCTTTCCCATACCCAGCTTCCTAAGTCATTTCTTGCAGTGCTTAGTTTCCAGTCCTTTGGTCATCTTGATTGCCCTTTTTCAGATACATTTCAGGTAGTCAATATACTTCTTGAACTGTAGTGACCAAAACTGGACATAATATTGCAGGTGAGGTCTGACCAAAGCAGGATAGAGTGATGCTACTACTTCTTTCAATCTGGATACTACACTACTGTTGATACAGCCCAGACTTGCATTGGCTTTTTTGGCTGCAACACACTGTTCACTTATGTTTAGCATGTGTTCTATTAAGACCTCTAGATATATATTTTTTCATATATTATCCTTTCATGCCAGATGCCACTCACCCTACATTTGTGCATTACATTTTCCTTTCCTAAATATAGTACCTTACATTTATCCCTGTTGAAATTCATTTTGTTCATTTTGGCCCAGCTCTCCAATCTGTCAAGGTTATTTTGAATTCTGATCTAGTCTTCCTGAGTATTAACTACTTGTCCTAATTTGGTGTCATCTCCAGATATGTTAAGCATGTCTTCTATTCCATTACTCATGTCATTTACAAAGATGTTGAAAAATACCAAGCCTGGGATAGATCCCCTACGCTCTCCACTAGTCACTTCTCTTCAGGATGTGAAGGAACCACTGGTGCACACTCTCTGATTCAGTCCATCTACCAATTACAAATCCACCTAACAGTAGCACTGCCTAGCCCACAGCTCACCAGCTTGTCTTACAAGAATATCACAAAATCAAGATGTACTTATTGACATCGAGATACAATGCATCCACAGCACTCCTCAGGTCTAATAAGCTTTTTACTTTGAAAGACTGTATCTCTCTTCATTAGAGCTCTTAAGATCATCTGGAGAGGCCATTCTCTCTGGCCATTTCCACACTAGGCTGTTACAGTGCTATTATTCCACTTTCAACATCCTATGGAATCTTGGGATTTGCAGTTTAGGGAGAGGACTACAGTCTAGTGTGGAAATGGCCTCTGTCTGACGCCCTTCGCATGCACATTTGGTGGGATCAAGGGAGAGGGCCTTCTTGAAGGCTGCTCCCAGACTTTGGAATTCCTATCCCAGGGAGGTCAGAATGACTCTGACTTTGCCCTCCTTCTATCAGCAAGCTAAAATATTTTTACACCATCATGCTTTTAGAAACTGACTGGGGTGTGGTTTTAATGCTGTGAAGCACTGTTTTAAGATTTGTATATTGTCTTTTAATGAATTTGAATGTTTTTAATGGTAATGTTTAATTGTTTTTTAAATAATTCTTATATTTATACTTTTATTAATGACTTTGTATAGTTTTCAGTCTGTATTGTTTCTAAATGTGTTGTTAACTGCCTTGTGTCCCATTAGTGGGAGAAAGGCAGGATATCAACGAATAAAATAATAATAACAGCAGCAGCAACAGCAAGAATGACCACTCTATCAGAAAAAGATATAAGATTCGTTTAATGTGCCTTGTCTTGTTTGTTCAGAATCACAACATTCCTTTCTAAATGATCTGTTTAGATTATCTGTTTGCCTGTTCTAGGATCTTTCCTGGTACTGACTGCAAGCTGACTAGCCAGCAGTTGCTTGGGTCATGTCTGTCCCCAACCCTTGCTTCCCTGCTTTTCAAGGTGCAGACAGCATTAACCCTCCTCCAGGCTGCTGGGATCTTTTCAAGAAATCTCAAAGATGATTGACAGTGGCTTTGAGATTACATGTGTAAATTCCTTTAGTACTCTTGGACTGGATATGATTCATCTGGCCTTGGAGACCTGGATTCATTTAGAGTAGCTGCGTATCCATTTACTATCTTTTTGCCTACTTAGGCCAAAGTTGCCTTAGTATATCATTTGTTGTATTTTCACCACTTTGGAGCACTGTTTTCCCTTTGGGAGAAAACTGAGACAAAGAAAGTGTTGCATACAGGCATCCCTCCACATTTGCTAGGGTTAGGGGTACAGGACCCCCGTGAAAGTGGAAAAACTGTGAATAACTCTAGGCCCTCCCAAACCGTATTTCACACACAAAAAGTATGATCAGCCTATTCAAACCACCATGGATTCCTTTAAGACATCAGGGTTCCTTCATAAGGCAGAAGTGGGTGACTGATAAGGCTTATTGCCACCTCCACTGCTGCCCCACACCATTTTTAATAGGGACTTACAAGCCTCAATCACGGTGTCTCAGTCTTACAAGGCTTGCAGTGCCTATGAAAAATGGCATAGGGAGGCAGCAGAGGTGACAGCAAATAATCTGTGAATAATCAAATCTGCAAAAGTGAAACTTGCAAATGTGGAGGGCTGACTGTAGTTCCATCTTCTGCATTTCAAGGAATGAATGGTTTAGTCCTCAGTAGTGTGACAGATGTGAAAATGTGTCCTAATGAATTGCTGCTGGGGTCGATGTCACTATCCAAGCTTCCTTTCGTTCACATTGGTGGGGAACCTGTAGCCCTCCACCATCCCTTTCCATTAGGTGTTCTGGCTAATGCTGATGGGAGTTTGAGGCTGACAACACCTGTATACCTATAAATTTCCTATCCCTGGTCTGCCTCTTTTTAATACTACTATAGGCTCCAGATAGGCTAATTTGAGTTTACGCTCATGGATATGCAACACATGCAAGCAAAAACAGACAGTGACAGATCAAGGGAGGTTCTGGAACATGTACATTGTCCTATGTTTTATTAAGTCATAAAAACCATTTATTAGATGATAAGATGAAAGGGAGAAATTCATGGGGATTTCCTTATCAAATGCCTCAACATGATATCACTGGGGAGCAGCAGCCTAGAGGAATTTGCACAGTAAACTGGGGATTCCCCCAAAGCCTAAATAATTTGTACCACTTGTTCTTGTGCTGTGATTCTATTCAGATCTTCTCATTTGAAAAATCCCCATTTAAGCCTAATACACAGCCCTGCTTAGGTGACCAATTGGTTGCCAAAGCAAAAAAATCTGTTGATGTCAACAATCACTTTATTTGGCACGCTCTAATCAATTTTCCTCCTTGCACCTTGCATGGAATCTCCCTTCCTGTGAAACATTATCTGTGCCACCTACTATGTGACGAAGGAAAGGAAATGCAATAAAATGTTCCCCCCTCACCACAACATATGTTTTCATTTTTGTTTGATAAAGGTAGTGACATGTTTCCCAGCTCCTCTTCTTAATCGCTCAGGTACAATTTACTTGCTAATCTTAATTGCTCAAGCCTAACTTTGTTGGGTTACATCTGGGATCCAATTCTGGTGTGGATGGATGAGGATCAGCAGGTTGATAAACCAGAACTGGTTTACAGAATATTTCAGTCAGCATGGAAGTCCAAAAAAGTTGTGGTATGTAGTAAACATTGTTTCATACAACCCGGAAATCTGGCAGATGCAGCACAAAGGGCCAGATGAAACAAGTATAATGATAGATGGGGTGGAGGTTAGTCACTGCAACTCAAAAGATCAACAGTCCAAAGACAAGTACAGAGTCATGCTCTAGAACAGAGAGCTGGAGATTCTACAGAAGACTGGGCAATACAGGGTTCTCCCACTTAAGATGCTCAGGCTCCTAAACTGGTTGGGCTACAAGAGTTTTGTAAAGTGTGGTTTTCAGAAGCAGCTGATTGTATTCAAGTTGGAAGGTCAGCTGAAGGGGTACTGAGTGTGGCACTGAGCCCCACTGATAATTTTTTTCAGTGTGCCCCCCCCAGCTGTTCAGAAGCATCAGATTTGTGTGGTGAACAAGGGATGTTGGTGGATGACTTTGGGCTGCCCAGTAAGACCCTGGGCCAGGTTGGTGGTTTTATACTAAGCAGCCCAAAGCCTGGCCCAATTGGAGCCAGGAGGACTTTCCTCCTTTGCCCCAATAATAATAAATAATAATAATAATAATAATAATAATAATAATAATAATAATAATAATAATAATAATAATAATAATTATTTAAATTATTATTATTATTATTATTATTATTATTATTATTATTTCTATTTCTATCCTGCCTCTACAGATGGATCGAGGCAGCAAACAGCAATAATGCAATAATTACATTAAAAACATTAAAAATATACCCAGTCCTCCCCACCCACCAACCCAGCTAAAACCAACCCCCTAAAACACATAACAATTAACAATTAATTAACTATTAAAAGAACAGCAGGACAATTGGTGAGAGGCAGTGGAAGTACTAGTCTGGGAAGGCCTGTCAGAAGAGATCAGTCTTGACCGCTTTTTTAAAGCAATCAAGACTGGTAATATGCCGGGTCTCCTCCAGCAGGTCATTCCATAACTTGGGAGCGATAGAAGAGAAGGTCCTCTGGGTAACTGCAGCCAACCTAGTTGTGACTGGCTGCAGTAAATTCCTCCCAGAGGACTTAGTGTGCGGGGCAGATTATATGGGAGAAGGCGATGCCTCAGGTAGTCTGGCCCCAAGCCATAAAGGGCTTTAAAGGTAAGAACCAACACCTTGTACTGTGCCTGGAAATTAATAGGCAGCCAATGTAAAGACTTCAGAATTGGTGTTATGTGGTCAGTTTTAGGTCTACCAGTGACCAACCTGGCTGCCATATTCTGAACTAATTGAAGTTTCCAGACTAAGCACATGGATAGCCCTATGTAGAGCGCATTGCAGAAGTCAAGCCGTGAAGTTACCAGCGCATGCACCACTGTTTTTAGGTGTTCCAGGTCCAGGAAGGGGTGCAGCTGGCATATCAGCCGCAGCTGATAACAGGCACTCCTGGCAGCCGCATCTGTTTGAGCTGTCATCTGAAGTGGTGAGTCCAGGAGCACCCCCAAGCTGCGGACAGTCTTTCAGGGGAAGTGTGACCCTGTCTAGAATTGGTTCACAAACCTCCATACCTGGACTAGGGCCCTTAACAGCAAGTACCTCCATCTTATCTGGATTCAGCTTCAGTCTGTTTTTCCTCATCCAGTCCATTACTGCTTCAAGACATTTGTTCAGAGGCGAGATGACACCCTTAGTTGATGCTATTATCCGAGGCATGGAGAGATATATCTGGGTGTCATCAGCATACCATTTTGTTTGGCAGTTCATGAGGAACCTAGCTTCCTTTCCTGGCCTGCCCAGTGGCAGTTTAGAGTCCCTGGAAGACAGGCTAAAAATCTTGATGTGGGATTTCAATATTTGTATATCATATTATTTGCTTTGAAATTCACTGATTTGAAAATAATTGGCAAATAACAATACTACCAAGAAACACAAAAACATAGGTAAAAGGGCTCCCTTCTGGACTGGATTCTTCCCTCCCAGCCCTGGTCAGTCAATTTTGCTGGTAGAGCTGAAGGGATTCTGTCCCCAATTTCTGGAGAAGAGAGGAAAAACCTCTTTCCCATACCCCAACCTGAAAACTCATCTCATAGCATTGGAGGTGAGTTTCTTAGGCCATTTCTGCCCTACACTGTTATAGTGCTCTGATTCCACTTTCAACTTCCTATGGAATCCTGAAGTTTGCAGTGTAGGGAGGGGCATTTAGAATTCTCAGCCAGAGAGCTCTTTGGCCTCAGTAAACTACAAACTCCAGAATTCCACAGGATGTTGAAAATAGAATAATAGCACTATAACAGTATAGGACGGAAATGGCCTTAATCTTAAATTATACTTTTCCTTCATCGTAATCCAGTGTCTAGCTCCTGTAAGCTATTAGGTGAACAACCAGGTCTACTTCCTCCATTCATATGTTCATTTTTAAAAAAAACCCTGTTTATATTCTCTACCTTTTTGCATTTAGAGAAGATCCTCAAGAAAACTAGCAAATCTTGGCAAAACATGACCACAAAATTACAGTGTATCTCTCTTTTCTCCCCACAATGGGCACCTTCAATATTTTGTGGCTTTCCTGCCCTCAGCATTATGTACATCCAGGAAGTCACTGACCATAAAGTCTTCATAGGTTTTTGGGTTTTTAAAATTGTTTTCCACCTTCAGTTTACAAATATATCCCTGTGTACTATCTTTTCTCTAGTGTGCCAGGCTGCATAGCACTGAGAGGCACCATGGTTGCATTCTCCTCCTAGGGTGTGTTTATGTTATCTTCCTGGTGGGGAAGAATGGGTGGTACCACCTTATCCTCATCTGCCTATGAATGGGACTGAGGTTAAGGCTTCCCTCTCCTTCCTCCTCCTATGGTGCCAAATAAGATGAGCACCTCTGGGTTCTACTCTTTCTTGGGCTGGTGTAGGTCACCTTCTCTTTAGAAGGTAGAGGGCATGTATGCCTCTGTTGTCTTGTTATTCCCCAGAAGGGAGCAAGTAATGTCATCTCTTCTTCCTATATCTGGGGCTTGGGAAGGGGTAGGTATCACTGCCA
Organism: Ctenosaura bakeri; assembly: GCA_948474755.1. Taxonomy (NCBI): domain Eukaryota; kingdom Metazoa; phylum Chordata; class Lepidosauria; order Squamata; family Iguanidae; genus Ctenosaura; species Ctenosaura bakeri. The sequence continues at coordinate 55,309 of CAOLHI010002793.1, read as the reverse complement.
TCACATGATTTTTTTTTCTGCTGAGAGACATTACCACACCATCTGTGAAGGGAGATTAGTACTATTTTTCCTGTCTCAGATGGTAGGAGACCTTGGACTGCCCCTGTAGATTCATTTTTTGTCGCACAGTGTATCTTGGACAGGCTTCTAAAGCAAAATTGTATTTTTCAAAAAGCTAGCTGTGTTAGGCCATTTCCGCACTAACCTGTTATAGCGCTATTATTCCATTTTCTTTTTTTAATAATCATTTTATTCAAATTCAGATATAAAACAAACAATTGTAAATGTAATTTTACATGAATTATTGTTGATCTTCCACACTGATCTAGATTTCATTTTCAATATCTCTTAACATGCTTATATTATTGTACCACATTTTACTGCTAATATTACATGTTGGTTCTTGCATTTACATCTCCACATTCCAGCTTCATGATATATGCCCAGTAGCCCCCTCATTAATTGTCTTAAACGATGAATTACTCCGTTCCATCTGACAGTACCCAGCAATTACCCATTACGGTTTGCCATTCTTTTTGAATCTCATCGTCTGATTTCCCTTTTAATCTCTGAGAGACCGTATCAGCATTTCTATTTTCAATCAGTGTTCCCCACCATTGTTCTATTGTGGGTGTTTGCTGAGTTTTCCACATTTCCATTTTCAACATCCTATGGAATCCTGGGGTTTGCAGTTTATGGAGGGGCCTAAGGACCTATGGAATCCCCAGGGTTCCATAGGATGTTGAAAGTGGAATAATAGCGCTATAACAGGCTAATGCGGAAATGGCTTTAGTCTGTCTTAGCATAAAAAAGAAGTGGGTGAAAATTTTTTAGCAACAACTTTAAGACAGATTTATTTTAGTGTGAACTTTTATGGATATCAGTCCACTTCTTGAAATACACAGAAAAGGTTGCGTTTGTGAATGACCAGAGCAAATTTCTTCTTTTAAAGTCAAAGAATGTTTACAGGGGATTGGTTTGCACTTTACTATAGACTGGCTGAAATGAAAAAATACTCAGAAATTAGTTTTAAGGGACAGTTGTGGAACTGATTATGTTCTGGTGCAAATGAACACACAGAGAGAGCCATTTTTCAGTAAAGCATCTCTGTAATTGTCCCAAAGACTAAAAAAAAAAAAAAAGGAAAATAAATAATAAAATAAAAATGCACTCATTTATCATATCTTTGGCCTTAAAAGAGAGCTTATAAGTGTGATAAACTATAGGGATAGCTAATATGTGTGCAAGTCATTCATTGTGCCTGACATGTGTTTTTACATCTTTATTTTATTCCCTGGAGTGAAGCAGTTAAGAAAACTGGTAATTAATGTTAGTCAAATATGTGTCTCAGTCCAACGATAAAAAATGATTGAGAAAAGAGCAAAGACGATTTTTCCAGGAAATAAGAGAGTAACCAAAGATGACCTCTTTAAAAAAAAATTACAAAATTCTTAAGAAGAAGATGTCACTGTTTTTGAATGCAACGTTTTGAGAGATACAATACCAGAGTCATCCCAGCTAAAATGATGCAAACCAAATGTGGTTGTGCTAGGTATGCCATAGTGCTGGTCTGCAGCTAGGATGGGAATTATCTATAGGTTCAGCATCCGTTCATGCCTACCAAGACCTAAATCAGCTATAGTAGATCAGGTTAATCAATGGAAACTTGGCAAGTCAATACTTACATAGTTCTCTTCATATAGCGAGGATTCTACTCTACTTGGAACTGTAACAAATGGAACTATAACAAATGGACTTCAGCCCATGAATCCTTTGATTGTTAATTTTAATGATTTTAATTGACACCCTTGCAGTCAACATTACAAAAAGACTACAAATACAACACATACAAGAATTGCATGTGTGAAGGATTTTCATTGTCTCGATATGCAATGTTTGGGAAAAGAAAGGAAGCTTCTTTTGGGGATGACAGGATTCTTATTCTTATTTGGAAGGGTAATGTCTTCATTTTGCCTCCCCCATTAGCTACAACTTAAGAATGATAGAAATTAGACTGCTACTGCATCTATATGGCTACAGCTCCTCTAGTCTTGCCTATTTTACACAGTTGGAGAAAAATATTTTAGATTTTATACTGCTTTGTTATTATGGAGAGAAAGAATGTGAAATGGAACATCAAAATACAGATTTTTCAATTCCAGATATTCCAAACGCTAGTTCAAAAGTAAGTATTAATTCCCAAATACATTGCTGCCATTCAAGGTTGGTGTTTATGTTCAGCACATTACACCAGGAAAATCCAGTGCACTGCCATGAGTGCAAAAGAACTTTTAAGAGAGAGAAATATTACATAAATCTGATGGATTGCCATTTTAAAAAGCCAACAAGATGTTTCTCAGAAAACTGTGAACTGAACCAATAACAAATGTAATAGAGGAATGCAGGGATAAACAGAAAATAAGCCATTTTTTCTTCTTTTTCTCTCTTGCTCTCTCCTTTAAATGCATTGTGGGGTTGCCTGAATATTTTCCTATGGAGCATTAGTGAGGCTCACTTGGTTCTATTGTTTGATGCAGTCAATTTGGCTCATCAAGGAACATATTCCAGTGTGGGAAGAATAGGTCCACTGTGTATACAACTGCCACTCATAATAATCCATATACATAAAACTACTGTTCTGAGATGGAACTCTTTCTCCTTTTTGATGGCAGCAAGATGTTGCCTAGCTTACCAGGGAGCAATCAAACTATGTGAGGCTGTAAATAAGAAATATCTGGAAAAACACAGTATTTAAGATTTGTGAGGACTGAACTGCAAAGAACAGAGAGATAGCAGCAGTTCGTAGTATTTAGTGCTTTAGCCGCTAGAAATTTACTCCATCACTTATACTTATTTTATCTTAGCTACTAGTTCTAATTTTGGGGCTTAGGCTGGCAACAACCTGCTAGGTCAGCAGCTCTTTACCTTTGCTTTACTACAGACCCCCTTTAAATATCTTGTGTTGCTGTGGACCACCAAGACTTAACTCAAGATCTAAAACCCTAAACTGGCTATATGGATAGTAGCGGGAAATGTTATGTGTTTTTTCTCAGTCAGTCAGTGTCATTCACTTGCATGTTCTCACTGAGTACAAGTAGCAAATGCTATCAGTTATTTTCATAACTTTTGAACACTTTGAAATCTAGTAATGAAACTTTGTATAACTGATGTCTGTCATCAAGTAAAGACTCCTGTTCTGTCAGATCAATGTATGACCACCTTTCCTTCCTTCTTTCTTTCTTTTGTTCAATTTTAACTGTAAAAGCTCATAACATTTCTTCAAACCTTTATGGACATTCTATGAGGATAACATGTTAAGAAGCTCTGTGCTAGGTGATAGTTTTACTGCTGCCTTCTTAAGAAGGACTAATGGCATAATAGAGGGAAGGCATACTGGATCAAAGCTGCAGGGCTTTTTGTAAATCATTATTATTAGCAGGAACTATGACATTAATCTCCCTGAAGTTGGTTATTTCTACTGTGTTCAAATCTGCAATCCCTGAAGTAACTGAAAGGAAAATGAGTTTTCCTGGTAACTGTGTATTGTTATGTGTGACCCTGTTGTAACCCAGAGTATCTTTGGGGTGGTTTGGTCACGAGAGGCCAGGGCCAGTTAGCTTTACAAAACGCATGATCCTGATGTAAATGTAAGCTACTAGGAGTTGTTTGCACATAAACACACACAATCACAGACCCCTGTATAAATACATACATGGATCAACATAGCTGCTTTCATTTAGGGATTCTGTCTGAGGAGTGTCACTATAGTGTGTCTTGTTACAATGTAGAACTGCAGTTCCAAATTTACCACTACATCATTGGACAGGGCCCAGTTCTATTTATCTGTGTTATCTGAAGTGGAAGGTTTACAACTTCAGAGAAGGTCTCTACCTACCTGCCACTCTTCCAGTGACAGAACTCTGACCTGAGCTTTGTTATTTGTTTCCTGTCTGTAATTTAATGGATTGCAAATTGTCCATATGTTATCGGTCTGCTGTGATTGCTTTTACTTTGCCAACTTTAGTTCTTTAATTTTGCAAACTCCCTCTAGAATCCTCTAATTCTAGGACAGCCTTTCCCAACCTGGTGACCTCCAGATGAATTGGAGTACAACTCCTATTATCTCCAGTCTATATAGGTGAAGGAAGATGGGAGACACCCCCACACAAAGAAGAGATACTGTGGTGTGTGCGCCGGTGTGTGGCTTCAAGTCATCTGTTGACATGGCAACCCCATGAATTCATAGGGTTTTCTTAGGCAAAGGATATTTAGAGGTTGCTTTGCTAGTTCCTTCCTCTGAAACATAGCCTACAGCACCTGGTGTGCATTGGCAGTCCCCGGTCCAAGTACGGTACATTGGCCTTCCACATTCACTAGTGTTAGGGGCACAGGACCCCCACAAAAGTGGAAAAACTAAAAATATCAAAATGTGTGCTTTTGTCTGTAGGAAGGGGGCCAAGGCATGGTGGAAAGAGCAGGCATCCAGGGTCGAAACCATGTCGGGAGATTGATTTACAGCACCAGCACAAAATACTCCCTGGAACCACTGCACTCTGGACAAAAGGTGTCCCAGAGGCAAGCATAACACAGCAGAGTTTCAAAACAGCAACAAGTGTCTGCAGCACAGTGCAACTTACAGCATCAACTCTGACCCCTCTACCCACTGGTTAGTAACTCATACACACAGTTTGTCATCCAGAAATACCTGGAGGCTTTAATCATCACTGTTCCAATATATACACATCTGTACACAGGATACGCAGATCGACAGTCATAGATTCAGCATCATAGACACATCAACATCAGAGTTTCTGGAGCAGAGTGACGGAATGCGGAGATACGGGATGCAGAGAGTCAGAGAGCAAGTACCCATGCCTCTCTTTTATACACACCTGCTTCCGTGTCATCACTCAGGGCCTTTGGCTGATGCAACCCCTTGTCATGATTTCACTATCATGACTTGGCCCTTTACTTCATGTCCCCTAGGGAATGAGTCATACTTTGTCCAGTCATTCCCCAGGTGTCCCATGACATGCTCATCAAATGTATTTTCAACTGGGGCAAATGTCACCGCATTTTTAATCCACAAACCAGCTCAGGGAAAGGAGAGGGAAAGGGGGTAGATTAGCATGGTGGCTCTATACTTCCTCTGTTTTGCCTATCTTCTTCCTTGAGTGTGGAGGGCATTGGGAGAGGGTTTGAGGAGCTGAGAAACTGGGCTGAAAGTCATCCTTAGATGCCAGGCAGCAGCTGGTAGAGGACAAAGAGGACCAAGCTGGGTTTTTAAAGGGCTGTTTGGAGCTACTGAGAAGGAAGTTTCCCTCAGAAAAGAAGAACTTCGGGGAGAGGGACAGGGATTGAAGAAACTCACAAATAATCAAACCCTTGAAAGTGAAGTCCACAAATGTGGAGGGCTGACTGTAATAACCAGGGATGACCCTGCTTAGCTTCTAAGATCAGATGGGGTCAGGTGCCTTTAGGGTATTTAGTTATAAGAGACCAACATTTGCCAAAATCTATCCTAAACATTTCCCTCTCCAAGAAAGTGGTTTCTGTGTTTCTCCTTCATTCTTTTGAATGTCTTTTGATGGTGTGGAATTTGCCTGATCACTGTAAGGAAAGGGGACTGTATACTTCTTTCTTTCTACTACACATCTCTCCATCACTCTGCACCCTCCTGACTGCCCACATTTCCTGATCTAAAAAAAAAAAAAAAAAAACATGTGAGAGAGCAGTGACCTCCTGATGTGTTCCCCTGAGCTTGAAGTGAAGTGTGGGAAGCTGGGGTGACTACGGACCACTGGAGAGAGGAATGTACAATGAAAGGCTGAACACTGACAAACAGCCCTAGACCATTTAGGGGTCAAGCAAGTACCCACCACCATGTCCATGAGAATTTCACCAGTTGTTTTTTTTTTTTTCCTTCTCCTTTGATTTAAACCCTCCTGAAAGCAAATGCTTTTCCAGAAAGTTGGATGAGAGTTTGAGGGGAGAAAATGCTGGGGGAAAAAAACAAAAACCCAGAACTAATTAGCAGTACGATCATCTCAATGTCTACTCAAAAACAATTCTTACTGAATTCAGTTAGCTTTACTGTCAGGTAAGGGTATCCAGGATTGAAGCCTAGTACTGCTTACATTGTTTAGTGTTTAACCAAGCAGCTATTCTTCATTAAATCTTACAGGCATCCACTGGGGACAGGTTGTTGCTGGGGAAGCCTCTTATCATTGCCTAATTCCATGATTTTTGGAAACAGGAACTCCATGTGTTTTCTCAATAAGCACTTCTCCTCCTGACAGGGCTCAATCTTTAATAAACATGGGCAAGAGTAACCTCTGGATGCTAGCCTGCAGCAGTGAAGTATGAAATTTTGAATTCTACGGGTCACTGTTTCTGCTGCAGCCAGATGTGGATAAAAGGCAAAGGGTGTTTTATTGTTGTTTTCTCAAGAAACAGAGAAAGGTTTGTACTGAGACGTGTCAACTTTCTCCTTTTTTGTGAACAGGCTTTGAACAAGAGAAAGGGGAGGGGGAGGAATCCAAGTAGCCAACATGTGGCTTGAATATGGCCATTTGCCATTTCAAAAGATGAAACTTTTTTAAAAAAATATTTTGAATTTAAATATTCTTGTCTGCAGCTAATAAAATATATTTGGAGTCTAAATTGGATTTAGAAAAATACATAAAGCTGCTGCTAAGTTCATGACAATCTGAGTGTTAACAACATGACTGACATTTCTAATTGGTTATGGGATGGATTATCAGGCTGCCATTTGCTAGTCACGGTTATCTATTGTTTTAAGGAAAAATTGCTTTGAAAAGTAGTAACAATAAATAAATCTAACAGCAGTTTTCTGCTGCCTTCTTATATCCTTCTTGTTAGTGATCTTAGTATGGTTCAGAGATGGCTACCTATGAATGATAACTTTTACCAAACCGTATATATACCAGTAGGTTTATAATTTTAATTTTAATTTTAACCAATTAAGGGGTGGGACAGTGTAAGGATTGGTTGTTTTGTGTTTTCTGGGCTTTGAGGCCGGGTTCTATTAGTATTTTCTCCTGACGTTTCGCTTGCATCTGTGGCTGGCATCTTCAGAGGATCGGAGTGTAAGGATTGTGTGCTCTTGTGAGGCCAGAGTTTGTGCTGACATTAGCAGTACCGCTGATAGGCTCTCCTATATCAGACAGGCTTTTGCTGTGGAGCCAGACTAAATGTTCCGAACAGCAACTGGGCAGCAGGAGGAGGAGGAGGAGGTGACACTGGTGGAGCATATCACAGAGACAATGGCAATGGTAACATAGTACTACTTGTTAGCACCATTTGTTAATATTGTACAGAAGGAGGCACTTCTTTCTTTCTACTACACATCTTATCGGGTAGCCCTCCATATTTTAGTTATGGGACATGTAGTAGGAGTTAAGTAGCAGCTTGCTTGTAACAAGGTATGAGAACCAGAGACCGTTAGATAAACAAAGCTAGGAATGTAGTGATAAGCGCTGCCAGGCTAAACCAGAACTCCAAAGTCTCTTGTGCGCAGGATGAGAAACTCGTTGCCTTTAATGTTTTGTAATTTGCTAATTGCCTCCAGTTTGCTCACTGAAGTCCTGTACTATGTATCACGCTCCTAATAAATAGTGTATTTGCACTGTTATATTTGTGTGTGTGAATTTGGTTCTTGACACATCTCTCCATCACTCTGCACCCTCCTTTTGAGTGTCTTTTACCATTAAAACCCTATAATGGGACAATCCAAAAGAAAACAAGGGATAGCGCTAGGAGATAAGACTCCCATGTCAGAAGGTACTCAATGAAATACTGGAGAAAAGCAGAAAATACATATGAATAGTACTATCGCTAAAGATGCAATTGGACTCTAGCCAAAAGGATGTTCAGCAGTTGACTTGCTTGGAGGAGAAAGGAAAGCCTGAAGCTGCACATGGATAGATTCAATCAAGGAAGCCATGGCCCTGAATCTGCCAGGCCTGAGTAGGGCTGTTGACTTCGAGGTCTCTCTTTCATAGGGTCACAATAAGTCAAAGTTGACTTGTTGGCAGTTAACAACAAAACAGCAAATGAATATTGTTGGACTGCAACTACCAGCATTCCTTAGCATTTGCTATGTTTGCAAGGGTTGACAAGTTGCATTCAAACAACATTGGAGTGTTGTAATTTTCCCACTCTAATCTATTGTGCAGAAAAGAAAATATAAGCAAATACATGCGTGCTTCCCATGTTCTTTTCTTGGAGTTAAGTATGTGAAATTACCAGGGCAGTCTTCAGTTTCCAGGCATCACAGTCATTCCACAACAAGCTTCTTTCCCTAGTATAAAATATGCATGGGAAGCAGCCTTATATGAATCAGATTATTTATTCAGCTGGCTCAGTGGTTCTCAATCTTTGGTTCTCCAGATGTTTTGGATTTATATGCCCAGAAGCCTCAGCCAGTATAGCATACCTTCAACACTTCACAGTTGAAAACCAAGCATGTGTGGTCAAGATGACAAAGATTTTTAACACAAGCTAGGAGAGGCTGCAGCAGTTTGCTTTTGCCTGAACCTTCTGGGAAGGACAAGACTCCACCCCCTCCTTTCCTCTCTGTCACTGTTAAATGAGTGCATGCTACTGTTGCATTTTGAACTCAGTTGGCAGTCAATGAAGTAAGCCAAGGAAAAAGAAGGAAAGTGGGATGAAGAGAAAAAAACAGGGACATTATAAAAGCAGATGACAGAGGATTAATTGGAATTGCCTTACCCAAATCAGGGCAGTTGGAGCGTATTTTGTAGGCAGTGGACAGAAATTCTAGGAATGGAAGTCTAAATTGTTTCGAGGACAAAAGTTTGTTTTGAGGACTCAATACTGCTTATATAATTGCTAGCAAAAGCTCTCTAAACAGTGGAGGAGATTTCATTTGGGACCCCCTGTTACCCTGGAAACTGGGGGTCCCAGGAGGGCGCCCGACTTTGTCAATTAGAAATGCCAAATTTGGGGAAATTAGACTTAGAGCACTGTCTTGCTAGCGAGACGCAGGGCAATGACACGAGATCTTTCACCCTATGTCTACAGCGTCGGGTTAGAGAGTGACTAAACAAGGTGTTTCCAAACAATAACAATTCTTTATTAAGAACAAACACAGAAGACAGACACAGACTAACTAACTTAGAAAAGAAAGAGTTGCAGGGGAGGCAATACGACCTGTTCCGTAGTCCTGGGGAGAGGTTGGAAATTCGGGGAAGAAAGCTCAGCGTGGGGCGCTGAGGGGAGTCCCTTAAACACACCGACGGCAAGGCGGGATGGCAGTTGAAGGTGATCTGAGGATCGGTTAAAAATGAAGGGTTTTTATAGGGAAGATCGTGCCTTTCGGCTCTGGCAGTCCCAAAGGGAACAAAAGAGGTTTCAGTGCTGGATAAAAGGATTTGGTGAGGTCAGGTAGCGCGTGATGGGATATGCGTGTAGAAACAATACCTTTGGCTGAGATGTTAATAGCCCAACTTACACAAGTAGTTTGCCTGAGAGCCATATGGCTATTGAGGAGTCCATGGCGGGAAGTTGCCTAAAGCTTCGAGTGAGTTTTGGGTGCTGGCTACAAAGAGAAATGGATTGCAAACTATTAACGGCCGCTTCTCTGTCCGTGCTTATCCGGAGAACTTTGAGAACATGTGAAGTGAGGTAATCACTAACCAGTCCAGCTAAGTCCAATTAAATGATATCGAAAGGATATCTGGGGGTCCTCACTGAGGGTGCAATGGCCGAAATAACACCCTCTGCATGCAAAGCCTGGGCACTGCTGGCTTGTAGGCCTGGGTTAAGTGAAGGAAAAATGTCATTTTCTCCTGTATAATTCACTATTTGTTTTTCTCAACACAACATAATTTATAACTGTAAATTATTTTATAGGCTTACAGCTGCATCTAATTGTGCATCTAATTTTTATGAAATAGAACGAAGATTCTGGGAGAGCAAAATTCAAATCCTTACCTGGGTAACTTACCTGGGTAACTTACCTGGGTAACCAAATCCTGGGTAACTTTGGCCAAGTTATGCTCTCCCAGCCTCAGAGAAAGGCAATGGTAAACCTTTTCTGACTAAATCTTGCCAAGAAAACCTTATGGTCGGATCAACATAAATTGGAGTCAACTTGAAGGCACATAACAAAATCATTAAATACATATACTACTGCATGAGTGATCTGCCATAGTGAACGTAAGTGCTACAGACACTATCATTTTTTGGAAAGAGAGTCCTTAGGCCTTTCTAAGGCATAAGGAGATGTTCATACCCCCTCCTGCCTCTACCATAATACACTATTGCCCACTTCTTGGATCATAGGCCCTTTCCACACCAAGCAATTAGAACGGGGCAGTGTGTCCTTGCAGGGAGGTCGTCTGCACCTTGGAGCAGACTAGGAGAGGACTACTTACTGGAGATCCGCACCTCAGTCCACTCCAAGACTGACCCCAAGTGGTCCTCCAGTGTGTTTTTGAAAGACCAGAAAAAACAGGTCTTTATTTTCCTGGAACGCGCCATTGTGCAGATTCACAGGTTCGCACCAATGCGAGCGTGTGGTCTGTGGAGGGCGGGCTTTAGGCTTTAGGCGTGGCGAGCTTCAGCGGTTGGTCGGGATCCACGACCATTTTGGAAGCCGGAAGCCGCCATTTTTGAAGTCGGAGCAGTGCGGATCTACAGACCTCGCACTGCTCTGATTCACCCTGGACCAAGGAGGAGCCCTGCTTCAGGGACAGTTCACATTGCTTTGGACCCCAGAAGAAGCGGTAGGTAATGGCACGGAGCGATTCCCTCGCTTTGTGCAGAAAGGGCCATAGACTAGAACAGGAATAGGAAGATTTATCAACCATGTTTTTCTGTTACATGTCAAAAAATTACTTTGCAGGATCTATGAGTATTAACCCAATGATTAAATACAACTGCTTTTGCTCAACTTCAGTCTGTGTGCCACCCTGTCTTTGCATGGTCAGACTTAGCCATAATTCTACACAGATTCATTATTAATCATTTAGACTATTGTAATGTACTCATTGTGGGACTGCCCCTATAAATTACTTGGAAGTTAGAAATAGTACAGATGATACACATTCCCATTGCCACCAAATTTACACTGAATTAACATTTCCAAGTACAATTCATTGGTGCTAGTTATGAGAGCCAGTGCAGTGTAATGATTTGAGCACTGCACTAAGGCAGCAAGGTCTTTCTGAGCATCTTAGATATCCCACATTGGAGTTGTATGCATGCACTAGACCCATTGCCTTCAGATGGAGTGAAGGATGCTGCTATCCCATCACCAGTATTAAAGCAGGGTTCAAATGACAGTAAAGTCAGTTTCTGTGCATGGATTATGGAAGTGGGGAAGTATCTTGATTTAAATCAATTAGCCTTTGCAAAGTTCAGCTAGCTGCTTTCTGTCTGCCTAGAGGTTTGACCTCATGAAAAGTGGATAATTTGAATCCCCACTTGCCACCTAGAGGTAATGCGTGAAAACTGGAGACTTAGAGCAATGCCTTGTAATCTAGCAAATCTATTTATTCCTGCTACTTTTCTAGAAACTGGAGTTTCCAGGGGTTGAACATGGGTTGACCTTCATTCAAAGCATATATTGTTCTATTGAGTTTACGCAACCATCTTCCACTTGCTTCAGTTAGCCTGAGACAGCAGCTAAAGAAAAGCTTCTTCAACTCCCTTATATTCACTAAATGCTATTGAGCAGACACAGTAAAGTCAAACATCAACATGCTACAATCTGCTTTTGCCTTGCACTGTGAATAAAATCACAGGAGAGCTGGTTTTTTAAAGGGAAGAGTATTTTATTAAGGATGTTGGAGTTTTTTCCCAGAATTTCATCTTTGAATTCTTCAGCTGCATCTGTATAAACTCTCTTGGTTGTGTTTAGGAAATGTTCTATGATGATTGACATCTGAAAAGCAAAAGGCTTGCTTTGCAAAAGCAGGCTGAAGAATTTCCAGAATAACTTTTATTTGCAGCTCTTTTATAAATATATACATACATACATACATACATACATACATACATACATACATACGCACACTAGTATTTGAATGATTTTTAAAACCATGTTCAAGTCTAATTCTGTGGGCATTCTACTCTTTAAAAATTCAATATTATTAATTTAAACCATTCAAATGCTAGACCAAGAGAATACACTTTCTGCAGCCTCGTAACATTTCAGAGTTTTCAAAGTATGTAGACTGAGAAATTATGCACATAGGATCATTTTCTCTTATTCTTATAATGTGCTCCAGTTTTAATGAGGAGTGGGGGAGGACAAGAAGGGCAACAATGTGAAGGGCTTGGAAAAGTTCCTTTTTTGCAATGCTTGCTGGTAAATTCTGAGAGTTGCAGTCCAAAAAAGGAAACTTTTCAAACTTTCAAGAATCCCTTCTCCTCACTTCTAATAATCCCTGGCATCTGAAGATTTCAGGTGATTGCACTGAAAAATGTATTTCTTTAAATACAATACTCCAAGAGTGGGACACTTAGGGCTAGACCTGTTCTTTGATTTGTGTTATCTGTTGTCCACATTTGACAGACTTGCTGCAGCCAATCAGAAGCAGTGTTAGAACAATTTTAAACAACATTCTAAACTGCTGGGCTTCCTGTTCTGGTTTCAACCTAAACTCCTGATCTAGAATAGAGTCTGTGCAGCTAAACAAGGACTGTGCAAACCTTGGAGACAGAGAGTTTGTATGTATTAGTTTTTGGTTATGTAAAGTAGCAGCTTATTTTATTTCTGCTTTCAGTCCTGTGTTGTAGTTGTTGCATCTGCTTCCAAGCACTCTTTGAATGCTAGCTGAATGTAGAGGGTTATATTTACTTTCTTTGGGTTTTTTTCTCTTTTTCTTTTCTTTCCTTTTTTTTTTTTTTTTTGAGGGGAGGGGTTTTTGAAATAAAATCCACCCTTCCTCATTTCCTCCTTTTGTTGGCTTCTCCTTCCTTTCCTTTGCCTCCAAACTCTTTATGTGGAAATTGGACTTTTTTTTTAAAAAAAAAAAATTATGCTCTAGTGCAACAAAGTTACTTTTTTAAAAAAACCTCCAGCACTAAAGCACTAGATTGATGGTACACAAAAACAAAGAGAAAGGGGATGAAATGGTTTCTAGCAGATAAGAAAATTGAAAGTTTTTTTTTAAAAAAGTAAAATTCAAATTCTCTAGGGCAAAAAAGTTTTTTTAAAAAAAATCAGGAACTATGCTGTAGTACATGGGAAAAGTAAAGAAAAATAAAGAGAAAAAGGAAAAGAGGGAAATTGGTTTTAGCAGGTGGGAAACAGGAAATTCTCAAATAGAGCACGACAGGATGAAAAGTTAACACCATAGGCCATTGCACACAGAAGTCACTGCCCAAACACTAAACACACCAAACTGCAATAATAGGTGGCTTTGGAAATCAAAAGGTACTGAAACGTATCAGGACATAAAAAAGTGCCACATTCAATGAAGGCTTAAAAAGTTGTGGTGGTCGATGGGAATGGCCACAAAATATACCAGGAATAAGAGAGGTGTTCTTTAGATCTCAAAGATACAACTGGCAAACAGAATAATGAAAGCATCTATTTCCCCACTCATTTAGCCAGTCTGGAGAAGCCTAGAGAGATTTGTTTTCTTTCACTGACATGACCGAGCCTATGAGGAGCTACGAATCACAGAATTCCAGTACATGAGAAGGAAGGAGGGAGGGGCAAGACAAAGCACCATAAAACAGTGGGAGAAAGACCTTCCTCTTTTCCTGGTAGGATTCCTAAAGTCCTGAGTAAGTGTCTGATGCACTTAGTTTGCTGTAGTCTTGGAAAATGTCATCTGCTCATCACAGTACAGATTCCAACATTTGTTTAATCTTTCACTCCACCCTGTAATGTAGACATTAGAGCCTGGGGAATTGGAAGAAGCTTCTAAATGTCTACTTTACAAGCTTAGATGTCACTTGAGCTAAATGTTATTATTAAACAAAAATAGAAAAAGGTGAGATCTTTAACAAACATAAAATATATGAGAGGAATTTCAGAACTGAAGAAACCCATTTCATGGCTCATGTAGTTGTACACATGGCATGAAGTATTGTGATATGGATGTGGGAAGGAGGCCTATATTACATGTTTGTACCTGCCCCCCTCCCATGCTTAGGACTTGGGACTATGACTCTTGAGGATGACAATTTTACCCTTTCCTTTGATCTGCAATAATCACCCCACTGAAGCTGCTCTTCATCTTCAAACGGAAGCTGCTTTTGAGGACAAGAGCAGCCAGCTTCCCATTGGAAATTTGGTTCCTCATGTAATGCTCTGAGTCAGAGCATTCACATAACCATAGATCACTTTGAGATGATCTCCTAATATGTGACAAACCCCTTTGCAAAACAGATATTATATCAGTAGAACAAGTCCCTATTACTCATTCAATTTTTTGTAATGTGGCAGGAGTTTTAGAATATCTGGGCAAAGACCTTTTTTTTCAGCAGGCTTTTTACAATTGACTAGTTTTGGGAAGAGGGCTTTTAACAGTGATGCTGTGCTGAAGAAGCAGGAGCAGGAAGAAGAGGAGGAGAAGGAGCATAAATCAACTATGACCATTTCCATACTAGACTGTTACAGTGATATTATTTCATTTTCAACATCCTATGGAATCCTGAGGTTTGCAATTTAGGGAGGGGCCTTTGAGGTCCCTCCCTAAACTGCAAACCCCAGGATTCCATAGGATGTTGAAAGTGGAATAATATCACTATAACAGTCTAGTGAGGAAATGGCATGTGTTTTAATGTTGTAGCTTCTTTAATTGAGTTTTAATTCATTAACCTTTTGTTTGTTTTTTACCTGATGGGAAAGGACAGGTACAAATCAAATAAATAGGTGAATAATAAATATATTCCCTTAATATACCTCAAGGTTTACCTAATACTTTAGGTTTAAATAACATTGTGTTTCTCCCTGTGTCCTGGGTCTGATTTTGACTCATTTTTGGATTATAATCTTAATTTTGGAAGCTTCTTTGGGCTGTGGCTGCAGCTGTGTTCTTCCACACTCACTCAGATCCTTATGTTTACCACTGCTGCTCTATTCTATAGTTCTGGTATCTATGATTCTTGGATAACAGTGGTGCAAGGAGCAAAGTTGAAGAATAAGTGAGCTGTCCCTCTGGCAGAAGTCATCCGAATTCCCTTGTGAAAACATTTGACAACCATGTACACCAGAGTTTCTTCCCACCATTTAGCAGCCTGCTGCAATGAGCCAGGCTTTGATGGAACACATCAGAACCAATGTATAAATAAACAGAACACAGCAAAGAGCACATGTAGAGCATGAACTCTCATGCTGCATCTTGCACTTTGCTCAGAGGATATGTTGATTCAGCTTATCTCTGTAGGCATCTGTAGTAGTCATGCTTTCCTGCTTGTTTTTATTTTGGAGATATTTGGCAAGAAATGGAAACAACTAATTAAATGTTGTGGAGTCTTAACCAAGACTCTTCTGCATTAGTAGTGACAGCTTTTGAAAAAGCTTCATTCACAGAAAGTGTAACCCATTTTATTACTGGTCATGGTTCAGTGGTATGTCCAGGAGTATAGCTGGGAGAGGGGTGAAATGAGAGCCTTGCCCCTTCAGATAAAAAAACCAACAATCCACTTTCTTCACTCCCCAAATTTCAGATAAAAAAACCAACAATCCACTTTCTTCATTCCCCAAATGTTTAGCATTGCAGAGAGTGAGAATTATTCAGATCTCAGTCTTTCATATTTGCTGTCTTTGCATTCCTTTGGTAACTTTGGCCCTTTCTGCACCATACCCTATTAGCATGTTCTTCCATTACAATCTCAGCATTGCCATTCACACAGGGGTAGCACTCTCTCCTGTACCCTTCCACCAATATTGAATATTGGTGCCCTTCCAATAATGCTACAGATGAGTAGCATTATCGCAACTGGTGTTCCTTCTGCACTACAGCCTTCTTGGCCACTCCCTTTCCCCACCTTCACCCTACCCCACTGCCCCTGATTGATTGGGGTTTTTTGTTGTTGTTGTTCTTGTTGTTGTTTTGGAAGCTGTACTAGCACAGCAATGTTGTAACAACATGACACCCCAGTACGCTATTGCACTTTTGTGCTATAAGGCTTAGAAAATGTATTTAAAAAAATAAAAAGTTTTAAGTCAAGGGAGAAATTTAAAATAAACAGGGAAAGGTGATAGATTTCAAAGTTACCATGCCATGAGAGTGGCTGTGAGGGAGACAAGCTGGGCACGTCCACACTCCACCCACTCCTGGATCTGGGAGAACAGGAAGCTCTATCAAGCACTATTACAGTACTGCACTGAGCCAACTGATGGGACTGAAGTGCTAAAGGAGGCTCTTGTTGGATATTTTCTGAAAATAGTATAAGGTGGTTTTGCAATGTTTGGGTATGGGATAGCAACTGGATAGCTATGATGCTGTGCAGTAGTACAACTACTGGACCGGAAATAACCCGTTACTGCTGCAGGATAGCAACATCATGCGGAAATGGCCTTAGTCTTCTCTTTTTCTTTCCATCTCTAAACTATTTTTTCAAATGTTCAACTGAAGCATTTATGTTTTTGCCATGCTAGAAATTAAGGGACTGAAATTTGGTGTGTGTGTGCAGAATTCTTATTTGAGGGGCAATGCCCTGATTTTGCCCCTGCCTTAGCTCATCCCTGTATGTAGCTTTGTTTGAAACACAAGGGGAGTTAGGATTTCCTTCCTCTCCAAATCCATGACTGTAATTGTACTAAGAAAGGTTTGAGCAGAGGCCTGCAGGCTTTCTGTGTCTTGTGCATCTGTTTTCCCCTGTCATTCTTAGTTTTTTGTTTTTGTTTTTTATCCTTTTCAAATAAAAGCTGGAATTCAGCATGGAACTTATATCTTCATAAGTGGACTTGTGTATGAGGGTAATAAAGAACTGAGTAGTTTCACAATGTTCATAATCTCCTAGGGGCTACCATGATATTAGAACCTGCGGGCACCTGTTGCTCAGTGGTAGCTAGTGGAGTGACTGATGTACTATGTCCCTCAGATGCAGTGGGTACCTGTGTCCCTCAGAGCACTCCCAATGCACTTCTAGACACTGGCAAAGAAATGCTGGAGTGCACCAGGAGTGCCCAATACACATTTGAAGTACCTGGTGCACATCCAAAGTATCCAATGCTCATATGGAGTGTCCAAGTGCCCAATGCTCATTGCAAGGGTCCAGTGAACATGAAAAATACCCAGTGCACATTGCAAGAGTCCAATGAGCATCATAACTGCCCAACATGCATCAGAAATGTCTGATGTTCATCAGATCTTTTCTTGAGCTTCAGAAGTGCCTGATGGGCATTGGAACCACTTGATACTCATGGGAACACTCTTGTTGGTTGCTGGATGTACATTTTTGCAATTCGGTAACAAGGTTATGTTCTATTTCTGCATTGTATCTACAGATTCACCAAGGTATGAAACATAGACTGAGATGCAGAAGTTTTATAGGAATTTATGTTGTTTCAATCTTGGTATATGGCTTATACATAACAATTTCCAAAGGGGTAGCCTTGTTTGCTGCAACAAAATCAAGAAAGTATGTTGTGACATTTTAAAAATTATGGCACAAGTATTTGACACTGTGCAGTTCACTTCAGATGCATGAAATATGCCATAATAAATGTGTTGGTGTTTGAGATGCTAAAAGAACCTTTCTCTTCCTTCCTTTCCTTTTTCTTTCTTTCTTTCTTTCTTTCTTTCTTTTTTTCAACAGAACACTCATTTCTAAATTAACATTATCCAGTTCCCAGTACATAGGCTTCTAAATATCATGGAATGTAACTCTAAGCAAGAAAGCATGTGTGCACACACAAGCAAAATACGCAGGTGTGTTGTATATGTATAAATTGCAGTCAACTACAACTGTGCAGTCCCCAGTTTTCCTTTTGTGGAAGCTTTGGGAGCAGGTGAATTCTTTGGAACTCTGTTTTGAAAATGTGTTTGGTTCAATATAATGAGTTAACCTTTCTGATTTAACAAACGGTTGCCAATCCCTTCCAGCAATATGATGCTCACTGGATATATCAAAAAATACAGAAAGTGTCATAACGCTTTGGATCAGTTTCCAAAATACTTACTGCTTTTAGCCAAAGGCTTGTGAAAAGCACCATGTAGACTTACCAGATGTACTGATTTTTCCAGTTGTACTGATTTATTTATTTTTTAAATGTAAACCTTGTTAGATGCAAGCAACACTGTGGTAGACATCTCATTGTCTGCTTCAATTTAAGCTTACTGTAATAAACATAGTCTAATCTATTCCACAGGACCTATATATGCTAAAAGCATCAGATCTTGTCTGGTATTGGAAATTAAGTAGGGTCAGCCCTGGTTAGTACTTGGGTGGGAAACTGCCAATGAATACCTGGCAAAATTACCTCTGAACATTCCTTGCCTAAGAAAACCCTATGAAATTTGTTGAGTTGCTGTAAGTTGACAGGTGAAGGCATTCATACACATTCTAGCAGTATGAAAGTTAAAACAATGCTGACTTCAGGTCTCTTTACTCCTGTGTTTCTGTTAACGATGATTGATTCCAGGATATTGACAGTGGGTAAACCTATGAAATGCATGGGTTTGCCCCAATTCGACAGGAAATTTAAAGGCATATGCACACACAGACCGTTTTTAGGCAGAAGTGGGATGTATTCTGCATTCAGATATCATGATGCATCTTGCCTGACTATTGCTGCAAGCAGATGAGCAAAACATGGACTTCTAGTGCCTTCCAAGGCTTGAAACTCTTTGCAATAACTTATAATTTGCTGTTGGATTATGATTTGTGATTGATTGAGAGAAGGATAGTCCAGATTGGCAGACTGGCAGATTAACAAACTGTGAATCAATGGGTAGTTTCCCCTTCAGCAACTCCCTCCCAGGGTGCACCAACAATGTATTGCTCAGAAACAGTATGCCAGAACCTTGCCCGCCCCCACTGGCCCTGGTAGGCAAACTGAACCACAGATTTCCCACCTCTTAAAGGTCTAATGTGGCACAGAACCACTTAATTGATTGATTGGCCACTCCATATTAGGATTTTCTAGACACTTTTCCTTCTCTGTTTCATCTCAAGCAAAGATGTGGTTAATTGCTTGCAATATGACAAAAACATGCATATAGCATTTTAAAATAATCAATAAAAGCCAACAAAATACAAATCAATTAAAGTAAGAATCAAGTGATTCCCAAAACTTGATGCACAAGCAAATCTACCAAATTAATGTGTAATTTGATTACTGCACAAATCCCCTCATGGCTTTTGTGGGCCCACAGAAGTCTTAAGTGCATAGGAATAAAGGCCTAATCCAAGAAAAATGACATGGCATCAGCAGTGATGTAATTTATTTATTCTTAGCTTCTAGTGAAGAAGCAGAAAAGCATTCTTTCCATTTACAATTGATTAGCAGTGTATCAGAGCTTAGTACTAAAGCTGTGACCATTCACAAGTTAATTGCCACAACGTGATTCAGAGTGGCTGGGGTTAAGGCTGGATGTCTCATTGTCAGCCAAGAAAAAGGCTTCAATGTCCTTTTTTTCATTTCCAAATGACATTTAGCCATCAATGATATGATTGTTCCACTCCACTAGTTCCTTTTCTGTCTCAGTAAGTTTTCTGTGCCAAGTGCTGGGGTGAGCAAAAGGCTTGCCAGTGTGCTTAAGGACTGCAGTTTCATAGCAAAGAGCTGCAGTCTGCAAGCCACTGGATCCAACTGGGTTTCTCAAAGCAAATTTGACTGGGCTTTTATTCTTCCCTTCACATTAAGGAAGCAAAGTGAATGACAAGGCTTCTGTTAAGATTGGCTTGGGTGAATCCTGTGCTGTCTGCCAGCAATGGGGAAGGAAGTAGCTTCTTGAGAAGGGGTGGGCAATTTCACCAGGGTGGAGGCCGTGTTGGAACCTGTCACAATCCACTGGGAGTCACATTCCAGATTCCTCCATGTTGTTAATTTTAGTGGAGTGTTAGCCATGGGAAAGAACCATTGTTTCTACTACATGTATTTACTCAGAAATAAGTCTCACAGGACTGGTCACAGAAAACCTATGAGTGTACCTACACTTCACAGTTGTACCATTTTGATACCACTTGGCTCCATCCTTTGGAATCTTGGCACTTCTAGTTAAGAGATTTAGATTTTTCTAGTGTAGTTTTTGGAGCGACTGAAGATCTCTAGCAGAGAATTCTAAGCATTTTAACCAACTAAAAATCCCAGGAATCCTGGCACAGAGGCACCAAGTGGAATCAAACTGCTATAACTGTGCAGAATGTAGACACTGGCCATTTCTGCACTACACTGTTATAATGCTACTATTCTACCTTCAGCATCCTGTGGAATTCTGGGGTTTGTAGTTTACCGGGGCCAAAGAACTCTCTGGCTGAGAATTCTAAAGGCCTCTCCCTAAACTGCAAACTCTAGGATTCCACAGGGTGTTGGAAGTGGAATAATAGCACTATATCTGTGTAGGATGGAAATGGCCACTGTTTGTCTCAATGTCGGTACACATTAGAAGCTCTTTTATGCTCTTTCCAGACTCTAGCTGAGCAGAAAAAAAGAACACTTCAGAATCAGACCAAGTGTCCATTTAATTCAGAGCCCCAAAGCAGCCAACCACTCCTTATGGCAAGGCCACAAGTGGGGCATGAAGACAATTGCGCTCTCTCACACTGCCCAGCCTTTATGCCTCAGCATTTGGTATTCAGAGAAATATTCCCTGTTTAAAAAGTCTTTCCTAAGTTTATAAACTCCTTTCCTCTGGCAAAATATGAAGATGAGGTTCAGCACTATATTTCTTTATTATTCTTTTTCATTGAAAAGAAATACAGTCTCCCCCTCCCTTTCCTCTGTAGTATTATCTACTAATCTCATCCTGTAACAAACTTTATATTCAAAATTCTCTAGGCAGTTACTTAGCAACTCTTAAACCTGTCATTAAACTGCTTCCTTATGCTACCATAATCAGCTGTTTGAAGTCACAAAACAGTTCTTTTCTCTTTTTTTGGGGGGGGGGCGGAGGCCATAACTAACTTTGCTTCCATATGATTTTACTGTGGCAGGTTGCAAGCAACTACTGATGCACAATTTTGAAAGCATCAGATAAAACAAAATATATAAGCCCTCTTCATTCCTGAGAGCTTAGAAACGAGGGGAGGTAGGAATGTGATCTGGAAAATGTTAGCACTACTCAAGGGCTTGGGTTTTGAATAACAGCTAGAGGATCATTTACTCTTTTTTTTAAAAAAAAGGCTTATTGCTGCCTATGAAAGCTGCACGCCTGTGCACCTTACTTGGAAGTAAGTGCCACTGAATTCAGCTGAAGCTTATTCCTGACTCAGTGCTTAGGACTGGATTGCTTGTGTTTCTTTTGGGAATGTAAGCAATTGGAAAGAAAGAGCTGTTGATGTTGGCATGCTACACAAGAGCTGACTGCCTGCACAAGCCATTTGCCTCCCATTGCTGTCAAGTGCAGCTTATCAGGAGGAGGAACAAAGCAGCTTGTGGCACCTGGAAGATGAAGAGATTGCTGTTTTTGCTGGTGCAGACTAGCACGGCTGTCCATTTGGGAGTGATCAGGGAGAGCATCATCTATTTTGCAGCTTTCCCTTCAAGGTAAAATATATATCCAAAGATATTACCCAGGTGAAAGACTTCAGTTCTTTGACACAAAAGAAGGGATGTGTGGTTTTGTTACTGGACATGTCATTGAAACTTGGGAGAAGGATTTTTGGCCACACATCTGCATGCTCATGTCATGCACTGCAGAGTTTGGAAAAGTTACTGTTTTGGATGTCAACTACATGAATCTTTCAACTAAATAGTCACTGAGTATTCTGGAGTTGTCATCCCAGGCCCTTTCTGCAGCACCTTCCCATCCCACCAAGGGAATGGAAGAAGACTAGGACCACAACAACACTTCTGCATGACTTCATTACAGTCCCGCTCCTCTCCCATCCCCAGATGGCATGATCAAGGATTAAATCATTGAAGGGTTTTCCCAGTCAATGACCCATGATTGCACCACTTACCTGTCATGCAGAAGAGCAGGAAGCATGATGGCAGCGCTTCTGGCATCAGCGTAGCCTGGGAAAGTACTCAGCTGCACTGCAGAAGAAAGTGGCATGTCCATCGCACTCCCTTCCACAGGGAGCCGGTCCTGTGTGGAGGGGAGAACTGCCATTGTGCTCCTTTGTCAGAAGAACCACTTCTGGAATCACCGCCAGATGCTGCCACAAGAAGGTAAGCTGCAGAAAGGGCCCAAAAAAGAAAATCTTTCCCAAACTTGGAACATGAGTGTTGCAAAATTCTCAGTTGTGTTCACGAGCAGATTCAAGTAGGTACACAAGTAGTGGCACTAGGAAGAAAATGCAGCAGCTGTGAAATAGATATTTAAATCTTTCTGAATTTTGTTATTGTAGAATATATAATTTTACCATTTGTCTCCTCCCTGTGAGAAAGTCAATGGAAATTGCACAGTTTTCAGAAAATAATTGTAATTCAGAACTTTTTTTTTCAAACATGTATTGTTTTTCTGTATAGAAAATGACATTTTCTTCATAGACATGTTGGCTGCCATCCTGTTGTTTAGTCGCAACTAGAGTAAACCTATTCAATCAGTTGCTGAATATTAGTCCTTGTCAGGACTAATAACATAATTTAGGCTGTTATTTTTTGCGGAGGTGTTGTTCAGGGAACTTGTTTTCTGTCTAGAAATGTTATTTTCTGCACATTTTTAAATATATATATATATATATATTTGCTTTTTTATTCACAAGAAACTTGTTTTTCATTTATTTATTTTTTTTGCACAAATAAGTTCTTCATGATTATCATTTGAGACTTGAGAAACCCATTTTGTGGCCACTTTTTTTGAATATTCTTTCCATCCATACCATGAAGGAAAGAAGTTATTGGAGAAACAAGGTAGTAAGAGCCAGTTGATTTTGCCTGCCTTCTCTTAGCACCAGTGTCTGAGCCTGGAAGAGGTTCAACCGCCCGTATAATGCACAAATAGGTTTCTGGCCATGGCCAATATTGCTTCAACATTCCAGTTATTATTCCCCTCTGCTTTAAGAGATCTGGAGTTTGTAGTTTAGGGAGGGACATTTAGAATTCTCAGCCAGAGAGCTTTTTGGCCTATAAACCCCAGAATTCCACAAGATGTTGAAAGTGGAATAATAGCACTGTAACAGTGTAGTGCAGAAATGGACTTGGTATCTGTGGACAGAACTATAAGTTGGTCATCATTCAAAAAGATCAATTAAAAAAAAAGATTGAGATGCGTCGTTTTCAACTCAAGATGATCCTTTGACAAGCAAATATGCAGAATGCATCCAAACAATGTCTGAAACTGGAAAACTGGGCCATGTACATGTCTAACATCATTGTTACTGCCCAGCCACACAATTTCTCACGGCTACTCTAAGAACTTTCCACATTAAGTGGAAGATCAATGGGAGGAACGTAAATGCATTCAGCTGGTTGCATAGAAGAATCTATGCATGTTCAGCCAAGTGCTGTTGGGTTTTCATGTTCAGACCTTCCATTCAACATATGGAATTTAAGGGAAAAGGATATGAGATGTTTCTCCCTCTTAGTTTTATCCACTTCATGGACAAGAAGTATGGTGCTATACCATTATGGCAGCTGTGGCATAGTGTAGTTTTAGACCTGGTCACCATGTTCACCAATAGGAGCTTGGCAAAGAAGCTAAGGTTCTGTTTAAGGAGGGCAAAGCAGAAATCTCTTCCAACATAGCTTCATTGGACTCATTGCCATTGGCTGAACAATTCCACTTAAGTGGGGACTAGCAAGTAAATTTCCCACAATCTGCCAGGGTGATGCTATGTTGGAACCACTATGGGAAATTTAAACAGCACTTGGAGTATATATATTTTTAAAATGAATGAGGAATTCCAGGGATTTCACTGGTGTGCCATGCTAAGGGACTGGCATTCCAACAACAGTCTTAGGATGTTAGGTGCTGACTCCATCCCTGCTGGAGGTTTATTGATAGCCAGAATCCTGAAGCATAGGCAATGGTTATAACTTGTTGTGTACAGCATTCCTAACTTACTGTCAAGCTTGGGAAAGCTACTCTTGGACTACAGCTCATATAACCACTGCTGACTGGGGAATACTTTTAATTCTTGCACAAATTATATATAGATACATACACATATACATATATATATATATATATATTAAAAAAACTCTTTCAAGTTCTGATTTAATGTAGAACAAAATATTTCTGAAGGAAAAAAGCACATTTATTTACCACCCAATAATAAAAGTTCCCTAAGCAGTTTACAGTAAAAGACAAAATCTGTAGTGCATAAACAAGTGAGAGATTGTTGCCAAAGCTTTACAGTTCCTCACAAGGTTCCATTATATGAGGCAAAAGGTTCCCCCTCGCCACCTCAAACAACCTGGTTTGTGCAGATCACCTAATACTTTTGTTTTGGAAAATCCTGTAGAAATGTTTTCCTTAATGTCTCTTAAACCCACTGTGTTTTTTTCTATTTCAGCTCAGTTTAATGAAGGCAGTTTGATGTGGCTACTTCAAATCAAAACCAGGAGTGTTTTTCCTCTGTACATACCCCGTAATATGCTCTGAACACCACTGATTCAGAACTATCTAAACAAATCTGTTTCTTTAACAGATGTTAACTTTCTTCCCCCGCCTTACTCTCCTTCTCCTTACCCAACATTGTTTGTGAGGGGAAAAAAATTCTCTGTATGGCTCATCTGATTTGTTAAGAAACTGTTTTTGAAGGTTCTGTGTGGACGAAAAACATGCGTAAGGGGCTCTGAAAACATAGATGAGCACTTTTTTTCAGAGGTGTTACAAATTTCCTGCTATGAATTCCTTCACATAAAATGGAGTTGCACCCGGTGGCAACAGACTATAACATCTTTCCCACCACACAAAAGCAAATTCCTTCTTGTATATATTGCCAGTAAGGGGCTCACAGTCCAGTTCTTATCCATGTGAACTTGGAAGTAAACTCTAAAGTGTTTATCTAGACTTACTCCCATACGTCCCCTACATACGCATAGCATTGTAGCATAGTCTATAAGTCCACTCAGGATTCATCAAACGAAAGAATTTCTTCCAGATAAGTGTGAAGTAAAAAGAGTTACTTGTAGATGGGTGCAAAGTACAACCAGTGCATGACAACCACATGTCACTTGTTAAATTCTTTTCCTGTCCCCCATTTCCTTCTGCTGCCACCAGTACAACCAATCTTGCAGTAAAAACAACCAACACAAGGTGCAATTGCTCCTGGGAAGATTCTTCTTGAGGCTGGACAGAAGTGATGCATTCCTCCTCCAACATTCTACCTGCTTCCAGCTTTGTTGGATAGTCCTTAAGGAGCTACTGTGGTTCACAGTCAGCACTCTGCAGAATGTCCTCTATCAGACACTCTGTTAGTTGCAGTCCATGAGCTGAAGACAGGGAATCTAAGGCAGAGCATCCATTCTGCTTTTGCTGTAGTACCCACCATTGTCAGAATTGCTGAAATGTACACCTTTTTAAAACAAAAAGTGCAATATAAATTGACTGTAAGGGCTTTATCACACAAGACAGGTAAATTCCTCTTACAGCAGGATAATAGTATCTTTGGCAGGGACTTATCACATGACATCATTCCTCTTCTGTTATTTTCTCAGTGGGAGATGATTTGGAAAGTGTTTCTTTTACAAAGGAGGTCACTAACAGATTAATTTGTAAGGGTAAGTTTTCTTGCATACTGTGATCTTTGTGGCTGATCCTGTGAGTAGTTCCAGCTAGAATCAATTGTTAAATGGTGACTCTACATATTGGTAAATCCCATTGTATCAATGGGTCTACTCTAGTTGAGACTAACCATCAGCCCACTGTTTACCCCGAGTCCATGTCTCCATCCTTCTATTGTTCCTGTTTATCTGTTTCAGAGTGTTGGTCCCTTTGAGTAGGGAGTAGTCATATCTGTTCTTAGTCCCTTCTGTACAGATGGCACTATATCAAACAACAAGAACTCCTAAGGAAAATTTCAGTATAAAAATGTTATCCACCCTCATGTTTGACACTCTGTTGTCACCATTGTCATCACTACACCACTGCTGCTACTTCTACTACTACTTCAGAGAGCGTGCAACCCTCAGTTGAAAAAAATATGTTCCCCAATCCTGTATGTACAGAAACAACAAAACAAGCCCTGTTAATTCTACATATTTTGATTTACACATCTCATTTTTCAAGCTTGATTTCGCATGCTTTAAAAAAAAAAAATACTGCCCAGCAAGCTGCTTCTCCTGTCCCACCATCTCTTTTGAAAGCAAGTGCTCTAAGTTCCTTGAGCAAACACTTGTGTGAGATACTTTTTCCAGAATGGCATGTACCCTGAATGCCAAAAAGGGCATTAATGCATTCCCTTTGCTGTGGCTTTGAAATGATGTGTGGATAATGCGCATATGTGTTGCCCTCCTTAGTACTCTGTTTTTGCTTCTTGAATTTGATTCCATGCAGCTGTAGACCAGAGTTTCACAGGTGCTTGCTGATCCTTATTAGATTATTCATAACTGTTTTTACTTTCTTTAAGAGGCAATTAAAACCATGTGGAAAGGAGGGATCGTGATGACTGGAAGTTCTGCTGACACCTATTTCCAGGTTATGCTTGTCTGTTTTCACTCAGCTTATACAAAGTGGCATGGGTGCATTTGTAGCCGCCTGCTTATAGATGTGAGTAGGGCTGCGCAGATGCCACCATCAGGCAAAGGCACCTCGAGGCAATTATTGTTTGCCTGGAGCATAACGTGAAAAGTATCTCGCATTTCCATGAAATTAACCACGGTAAAAATAATAACTGTTGCCATTGCTACTGGTGAAATATGTTACTGAACTTTTCCTCCAGAGATCCCATATGAATGGACAACAAGGTGACCCTAAACTTTCTCTAAGCCTCTGTAGCACACTTGTAAAACACCACCAATTTGACAGGAGCTGACGTAAGGAGTTCTGCCAAGTTCTTGCAAAAGCCAAGGCTGTGAATGTGAAACTATTCATTTTAACTTTAAAAAGGATTCACCCACCCTTTTGCTCAAAAGAATTTGACACAAAGCTTATTAGAAATAAGACTAAAATACAAACCTAATTTTTATGGCTCTGCTCTGCTTTGCTAATTGATGCTAGGGCTTGATCAGGTAAGCTTTTCAGAAAGATTATTGTATTTCTTTTCCTAAATCGGATTTTAAAAGATTTCCTGCATACACTGTAGTTGGGAAGTTAAATCTTCAGCAGTTTGAGGGACTAAATATTACAAAAGATGTCCATCCAAATATTATTTGACATCTCTTTTTCTTAATGATGTTGTAGGCAACAAGTGTATAAGATCACAGCATGCATGCACCACTATTTCTCCTTAATCTGGACACTACACTCTAGTTGATTCAGCCTAAAATTGCACTGGCTTTTTTTGGCTATCACATCATATTATTGACTCATGTTTAGCTTGTGGTCTACTAAGACCAGCAGATTCTTTTCACATGTGCTGCTTTCAAGGCAAGTGATACCCATTCCATATTTGTGCACGTCATTTTTCCTGCCTAGATGTAGTATTTTACATTTATCTCCATTAAAATTTGTTTGGGTAGTTTTGGCCCAGCTCTCCAAAATGGCCAGATCATTTTGAATTCTGATCTTGTCCTCTGGGGTATTTGCTGCCCCCCATTTGTTGTCATTTTCATATTTCATAAATATGCCTTCTATTCTATCATCAAAGTCATTTATAAAGATGCTGAACTGTGATAGATGATGATGATGCTGTGATTGAGGAGCAACTGATTGTGCAGGGGGCTGAGCCAGTGACTGAGCAAGTCAACCTGCAAACATCCCCTGCACTGGAAGGTCAAACAGAGACTGAGTTGCCCCAGCCAGCTCAGGACAGCGAGGGAACCAGCAGTGACGTGGAGGAGTTGCAGCCAGCTGTGCCCATCAGCCCTGTTTCACACAGAAGGCTGAAACAGGCTGCTGAGAGGGAGGCTGTTTGGACTAGGCTGAGGAAACAATAATGAGCAGCACCTTTTCACAGAGGCTATTTAAGTCTGCTGTTGTGGCTGCTCCTTGCTTGCAGCAAATTATTAGCAAGCCCTCATAACCTTTGTGTCTCCTGCTCCCTGAAACCTTCCAGACGGATCTCTGCTTCCTGAACCTTTGGACTGGACCTTGACCTGGCTCGGCTTGTGTTTTCCTGGTGTTTGGTATATTTGGACTCCCCAAGTGTTCCTGGCCTCTTTCCTCCCTTGCTGGCTGCAGCCTGGCAGGGAGAAATTCCTGACACTGAACAATACTGGACCCAAAACAGAACTCTGAGGCATATCCAGGATGAAGAACTACAAATGGTGTTCTCTCTGGGCATGATCATATATTAATATTTAACTGTAGTGCTGTCTAGCCCACAGTTCACCAGCTTGCCTGCAGGAATATCAAAGGGAGCCTGTCAAAAGACTTACTGAAATCAAGATATACTATATCTACAGCAATTCCTTTGTCTGCCAAGTTTGTACTTCTCCATTTGTACCTCTGTATACTCACCTAGAATTATAATAATTCATGAATATTTTAAAAACTTTTCAAGTATTTTCAAATGCTCACAGAGTTATAATTTCCTTTTCCACTTCCCTTTCTTGTGCATAACTTATTGGCTGGCATCCTGTTAGCGCCTTGTGCACTTCACCAGCATATATCTTTTTTTATTATTGATCTAGAGGTTGGTATTCCCTTTCTGCCCCTGCAATGTCCACCCCCAGTTACCACTGGATTTCTGCAGATCACCCCCACCGCCATTCTATGCCTGGTGGAGAGTTGGATGGGATCAGAAAAGTTGTTCTCATAGCCAGATATAAAATGATTGCATCATCTGCTGACATCCCTGGATGATCTCAGTGGATGATGTAATCATTTCACGTATGGCTATGGAGACACAGCCAGATACTTCCCCAGCTCTTCACCAACCACATAATGACTTGGGAAAAGACTGCAGCAGTTCAGTGATAAACCTAAAGTGAATGGCCAGCTGTTGCATAACTCCAAATGTGGGACTAATACACTACACTATATAAGATTCTTACCATAGTCTGTTCTCTCCCCCTCCCATTACTTCACAGCTTTCAGCTTTTCAACTTGACATGTTGTGTCTATTTGCATACCAAAAAAAAAAAAACAACCCACAAAACACACACACACACTCATGGGGAGGCATCCATCCCAGTGGTCAGAGTTATATCTGTGGAAATGTCTATGACTGTAAGTATTCTAATAAAAATATGTCCACTGCTTGTAGATTATGGTAGTCTCTGAAACAAAGCATTCTAGAGAAACCAGCTTCAAGCTGGTGTAGGTACTTTCCCTCTTTTAGATGTCAAGGGAAGGAAATTAAGTGACAGCAAAAACAAGAGCAGAAACAGTCAGAAAAAAAGTTTATCCTCACCCCACCCCACCAGTTCAGTTCTGATTGGAATCCAGATGTTATGGAGCCTCCATCAACAACCTCTTCCTAAAGGCCATGTAACATTCTCTAGCCATTTTCCGCACTAGACTGTTATAGTGCTATTATTGCACTTTCAACATCCTGTGGAATCCTGGGGTTTGTAGTTTAGGAAGGGGCCGGCTGGGATGTTGAAAGTGCAATAATAGCGCTATAACAGTCTAGTGCGGAAATGGCTTCTATCTGAGGTTCCATAATTTGATGCCCACTCAGATCAAATCAAATCTGAACTCCCAAGAAGTACAAATGAATCTAATATGACTGGATTTTGAGATACACCTTTCACACAGAAATTTGAAATTTCTTTACAATGAAGTGGCAATTTAGCTCTTATTTTCTTTCCTACTGACATTCAATAGGATTTATAGAATATTACATTATACACTGGTTTGAGAGTGTTCACCAAGAGCACACACACAGACGTATATATACACATATATAATATAGTAATAACTGAGTGGTAAATTCACAAATTTCATAGGATTCGGGTGTCTTCTGTAACTCCAGAGTGGAATACATTTCTTTCATTTTGTTGAGATATAGGTGGGTACTTACACTCCCAGTTATCTGCACTCTGCCTTTTTCCAGCAAAGAGATTCATCCTATTAAAAAGGAATAGTTCACTCAAAGAAAAAGTTTACTGGCAGACTCTGTCTATTTAAAATATTTCTAAACCTCACTTTAGCCTAAAGCCACTGAATTAATAGGATTTATACATTTAGTACCTGATTCTATGGGTCTGGTCTAATTGAGAATAGTAATTGCATTGAGGCCTGAGATGTCCAGACAGTGTATAAAAAGGCATAAAGTATAGTAAACATACCATGTTTCATTGTTGTGTGTTTGTTTGTTTGCCATCAGGTCAGCTTCAGCTTAATGGCAGCCCTATGAATGAAAGATCTCCAAGAACTATTATGGATTTTTGTAATGTGGCCTCTTTAATTCCTGTCTTCCATGCTACCAAGCATAAGGTAGAAGTGAAAGCAAGTTTTCAAAGAGGTAAACAAGCTGATAGACAGCAAAACCAGATAAGCTTCTGATGTTTATATATATTTTGTTCTTTTCATAAAAGCAAATGGCAATCATGTTCATGTTTGAAGGATAAAACTAAATTATTTTCTAAAAGTACTGCAAAGTAGCAGTGAAATACATAGAAGTGCTTATGGATAACCAAGATACTGGAAGAAAATGGAGATCAAAAGTTTTATGAATGTATCATTCCAGGCGTGGGAAGTGTGTAAAAATCTCCAGAACCCTTACAGCACTGACTTAAGGGTGGATTACAATCTGTCATCCCAATAGAAGTAATTGCTGTTGTCTATTACTGCTCTTGTCTCTCTGTATTCTGTCTTAGTGGTGGGTGGTCAGGTAAGCATTCAAGGGTCCACTTGTGCAATGATGAATAAGCTTGTAAAAACAGAATTGGAAGCTTTGCATTCTTGCCTGATAGTGCACAGGCTCCATTGCTAACATTTCAGAAAGGAGATTTCATTAACAGGCATGTGTAATTCTGTTTCTTTCCTTTGATTTCTATCAGACTGATAGATTGCTATCAGCCAGTCCTCTTCTGTTGCTTATGAATGAGACACTGTTATTTGCCACAAGTCCTTACCATCCAAGAGACACTGTGGCTGATATGAGAACTGAATGATTTTTCCCCTGCTCACAATTAACATTGCCATTGTTGTTGAACAACTTGATAGATTAGCTAAGCTTACGCACATTGATTTATTTCCTTTAAAAGTTTGGCATAAAGCCACATGAATAAAACTACATGAATGTTTCATCGAGGCATCCAGTGATATTTGGCATGTTTTCATATGTATCGTTAATGTGCCAAGGATTGGAGAGTCAACTTCCTGCCTCTATTTTTAATGCAATATGAATGACAGTGCCTCCATTTTTTCTGATTGATAGCACTGGGTCCAGTAGGCCAACTAATCAGTCTCAACAAATGTGCTATTTCTCTAGATCCTTCATTTTCATGGGCCTAAAGCACTATGTAGGCTTACTACCACAAAGTTTTCTAGAATGATAAAATGTTGGCATTTAAATAAGGGGTTAAAACTGTTGCATATTCTCTAACATTTTGCAACTGAAAGCAGGGACGCATGTGGTCCAACAACATAAGAGAGTGGCTAAGATGAGGAAGGCTATTAATGGGAAGGAACATACTAGCTAAGAGAGGCTGCAGTGGTTTGCTTTTTCCTGAGGTTACTGGGAAGGGGAAATTCCCCTCCCCTCTCTCTGCTGATATAAATGAGTGTCAACCACATTTGCCCTTTGAGCTCAGTTTGCTGCAATTTAAGAAAACTGAGAACAAAAGGGGAAAGTGGGTGGAGAAGGGAGAAATTGGGCATTTTAAAAGCAGACAAGAAAGAGAGATGACAGAGGATTACCGGTAATTGGGACAATCCTGGCCAAACTGAGCCAGTTCAAGGAATGGTATTGGCACATTCACTACCATATGTGTTGAAATAATATATTGGCCTGCATTGCCCAAGTCCCTAGGGTCAATATGGCTATGTAAACATAACTATGAATCATCATAAGATATAACACAGTCATTTGAATCGGCAGCATCTCTGTTAGTTGTGGCTTATGGTTGGATCTTAGAAGTTGGAAGAATGACACTGCAGTTCTCAGAAGATGAGGCTAAAGAGCCCAGGTCTGTTATGAGACCATGAAGCCAACATTGGACTGAACTCAATAGTGGCTTCAATATCACCTCACTAGCTTGGGTTTGATTCTGTTGAGACTTTTGAAATGATGCTTCCTTATCTCTGGATAGGTTATATTTATGCTACACAAGCAGAGCACATGACTCTCTGATAGTGGAATAGGAAAGAGGAGGAGGCAATTATAGTTCTTTGGAAAGAATATTTCTTAAAAATAAGCAGAGTTGGACAAATTTGGGTAGGGCTGGACAAATCTACCATACCTCCAGTCATTAGACTCTACAAATGAGGCAACCTGGACGGCGAGTAGACAACTCTGTCATAAGATGTTGCCACAAACTGAAAAGAAAAGATGGCAATTTATGTAGGCTTATAGATGCAACATGAAACTGGAATTGGATGGTGGGGGTACATTATTTCCCCTCTACAACTCCACCTTAGGTTGGAAGACAAGGGAGGCATGGTCAACCTCAGACATCATTGGGTTGCTAGTTGAAACACTAGGTAGAGCATTATCATCTGGCACCTTGGCCACAGCAACTTTGTTTCTCCTCCTCCTCATTCCTGGCATTATTGGATGTGGATTGCAAATATGAGGTGCCAGCACATATGTTTGAACTCCTTCTTTTACATGCAGAGTGGATAAATGAAGCACTGTCAGTTGGTACCTGCCAATGTTAGCTGGCTGCATGGCTAGTAGCACTCCCTTCTACATCCCCACACAGCAGAAAGAGTAGCAAAGTCAGATCAAGAATCTCCATTATCCCCAGTCAATGATCAATGAATCTTGTAATTCTTCTCCTGTGTCATGCAGAGACTGCAGCTTGCTCAGACTCCTTCATTGGTCAGATAAAGAATCTTTGTATGCCAGAGTAAGCCCATAAACAAGGCTGGGCTGCTCATCCAGTCTTGGGGTATTCATGCAGCAGGTGTTTTCCTCCCTGTTAAATTAATCATTGCATGACTTTTCTCCAATATTAGTTTAAAACGTGTGACATGGCAGTAGTACATCTTTGTATGTATGTAAAGGACGGAAAGAATACTCATAAATATTCATTCCCAGGTTAAAAAGAGCTTCCCAACAGTCAGAAAATCCTGTTGGGAAGAATAATAGATCAGCAAAAATTTTGCACAGTTGTCTACTGATATTCTATGTCCTGAAGTGTCACAAAATAATTATTCTGTGAAGGAAGAGAGAGAGAGATTGCAAAACCCTTGTTTTTCATGCAGAAAGTGGGTTTCTTGTGCAGAAAATGGTGAGGGAGAAGTTGTGCGCACACCCGCGCACACACACACACACACACCATGGTTGACACTATCTTAGGTAGTTTACAATGTTATAAACTGGACTGAACAACCCTGTAATTGTTTGGTATCCATATTTACAGTTGTGGTCCCATCGCCATGACTGAAAGCATCCCTAAAACCCACCTTAAAAGCCAGGCAGCCATACTAAGTTAAGGAGTTCCAGAAGGTTGGTGAGTGGGGTGGTGAAAGACGAGACATCTGACCCTTTCCCACCAGCATGCTGTGGTGCAACAAGGAGTTGCAGCAGGACCCCACAGGAATTGCTGTTTCTCTTGATGAATATGAAGGGACTACTAGTGGGGAATGTTAATTTTCTCCCACAGCAGGAAGCTAAAGTACACATTTCATATACATTTCCAGAGAACAAGAAACAAAGAAAGGAAAGGTGTTTTCTGATTTGTGTATTAGTTTGGGAAGTGTGAATCAGATCTATTCACTTTAAAAAAAAATCCAGACTAAACAAAATCCTACAGCATTCCCAACTGAAGTTAAATCCGAGACTGAATAGTACTTCCATGATATACAAAAACAGAAACAGAAGAGAACAAAACCAGAAGCATTAATGGTACAGGAAGCCAAGAAGTTGAGTCAAAGTAAATGCAGATGTTACAAAAAGTGACACAGGAAGAAACATGAACTTGTGGTTCCAAACTTAACTGAGAGATGAGTGTGCTGAGTAGCTTGTCCCTGTTTCATCCCTTTATTCTTATGTAAGGCCTCTGTTTCAGCATTCTTGAATTCTATTTTAATTAAGAAAATGACTAAAATTAATTGTGGAATTCTAGCACGTGCAGTATACTACAGCTTTCTTCTCTTTTAATTCAGCCTTTCCCAAATGAATGCCTTGTAGATTCACAGCATTAGCTATAGTGTCTAGCACTGGTGAGATTTGATATCCCAAGTATCTAGCAGGCACCAAGTTGATGAAAGATTGCTTTAAACACATTCGTATGCTGTCAGCCCTCCACATTTGTGTGTTTGACTTTCATAGATTTGGTTATTTGTGAGTTTCTTCAGCCTCTGCCCTCCCACCTCTCAATGACCCCAATCAGGCCATGAAGCCCTTGAGAAACCTGTCTCTGGGTCCTCCTCCATCAGCAACTGCCTGGCCAACCAAGAAGAGCTTGCAGCACAAACCTGCTCCCAATGCGCCCCACCCTCCCAAGGAAGTAGAGAAGTGAGAGAGTGGAAGTGTACGCCCGTTATGCCAAACTGTCCCTTTTTCTCTCCTTTCCCTGACCTGGTTTGGACCCTAGGTGTCTGTTCCCCACACTATACCTTGATCCTCTTCTCACAAGCATACACAAACATTTTTTGATATTTGAGATTGTTCCTCTTTTGCGGTGGTTCTGTGCTTCTAAGCCTAGTGAATGTATAGCACTGACTGTATTTCCCACTCTTCTGTGTTACGAGTGTGTGCACATTCATATTGACAAACGCTGTAAAAAAATAGACAATTTTCTTTCTATGCATTGTTCTACTCTAGTGTGTTGGTAAAACACCATACAAAAAGAATCTGTAGACACCTTTCTTGCCATTACCCAACTGTTGCTGCCAATGTCCACTGTAACCATCTCTTGGAGCAGGGAGCTTTACCCTTGGCAAGTAGAGATAGAATAATAGGCAGCAGAGCAACTTGCTACCACATGGAGAAAGACGTGGAAGGTTTCTCATTAAAATTGTTTCCTACTGAGGTACATGGAACTTGTAGTCTCCAAACTACCTGCATTTAAAAGCCATATCAGTACCATTGATGGCTTTGGGATGCAAATATACAATATAGGGTGAGTATT
Source organism: Ctenosaura bakeri (assembly GCA_948474755.1). Lineage (NCBI taxonomy): Eukaryota > Metazoa > Chordata > Lepidosauria > Squamata > Iguanidae > Ctenosaura > Ctenosaura bakeri. Next base: position 19,950 of record CAOLHI010002793.1, on the reverse strand, counting down.
AGGAGAAGAACAATATAAAATTGGTTTAAATGCAGTTGTTAGTCCAACTTGAATAGACCTATTAAGGCCTTGGGAATGTATTAAGTATTATTTAAATATTTACTTACTTAAATAAATGTACTGTTTAAATATTTACTTATTATATTTACATATTTATATCTTACCCTTTATCATAAGATTTGACTAAAGAGACAAAACCAAATTTGAAACATAAGAACAATTTTAATGAAATTCAAGCAGTTTCAAACAATTTAAGAATTAGAACCACAAACTTAGATATGTCCAAGCTGAGAACCTTATTGCTTGGAGGCTCTTGTTTCATTAATATAGTTGAGACTAACAAGCGGATAGCGTTTATAAAATACTTAATGTAAGGGACAACTGAAGTCCTATTCTGTCATGAATACAAGGAAAAGAGTATAATGTCTCATCCAGAAGAGAGAAAAATATCTGAAAGTAAAGAGAGTTCCCAGTCCAATTTGTTTTGATTTTACCTGCATATTCCCAAATTTGTATAATCTGGACTTTAAAAAAGGTGCCGAATCAGACCCACAAATAGGTTATGCTGATGACATAAAAGCAAGTAGCTGCTACACAACAGTCTGACAGGAGGTTCCCTGATTTTTCTTTTTCCTAGGGGAGTTATTTACGTTCAAAAACATTCCTTGTATGTTTGCATCTTTAGATCAGGAACACTTTGCACACAAGCCCTGGAAAAGTTAAAGAAGATCTAGGGAACTTGTGTGTGACAGATGGGTGTGGCAGTTGCAGCCCAATAAAGAGCCCTGTCAATATCACTTTGCCTGACTCCACCTTTTTATCACAACCTTTCTGCAACAGGGCTAGAGGTTTAATTGTTCTTCAGAATCAAAGTGTTTATTTAAGGTAGTGTGTTCTCTTTATTACAGTGATGTTAGACAACTCAGACCAACTCTGCAGTTATAAAACACATTGTTAACATTTATTATAGTAGCAGTAGAAATAAAGTATCCTGCTAAAGTTCGGTTGTATAATAGTGTTGATACATGAACAATTTAAACTTCTGCCAGACTTTGGTGATTTAATTCCTACTTCAGACACCAATTGCCTGTGTCTTTTTCTCAGCTGATAATCACACCCAAGACCACCCTTTCTTTGCCTAGTTCTCTCTGAAGGTTCAAACACACATTTATACACACATAGGCCCTTTCCACACGCGGGCAGAGAAACAGGGTAAGCCATGCTGAAACAGAGCTTGCCTCAGTCTGTCGCCGTGTGGAGCAGCGCATTTCACTGCTCCACACTCGTCGACGTCCCGCGGCGTCCGGCAGCGCCCAAAATGGCAGCTGATGACTGGCGGAGGCTCTCCACCAACCGGAGAACCTCGCTAGCCGGAAATCCCGCCCCCGGCAAATCTGCAGGCACGCCCTTGCGCGCACCTGCAAATCCACACCGGACGCTGCAACGCAGCTGCACGCCCCGTGCCTTTTAAAAACCACATAAAAAGTGGTTTTTAAAAAGCACGCGGCGGTGCCACTTCCGGGCGCCCTAGCACAGATTGGGGTATGGAATTACTCTAAAGTAATCCACCCCAATCCACTTTACCATGTAGACGACCTCCCACAGAGGTTGCGCTACCATGTGTTATTTCCCCGTGTGGAAAGGGCCAAAGACCCTTTGCCTTATATAGAATTCCTCTCATCCATAAGCTCCTCCCACACATACCATAGTGCTGGGTTTTGTTCCTGAGGTGCTATACATGTTGCTAGCAACCAACCATCAAGTTGCACTGGCCTTCCAAATAGCTTACCTCAAAACCACATCACATTCTAGCTCTCCAGATGTTCTTGGACTGCAAACACCATTGCAGTTACAGTTGGCTGTACTGCCCAGAGCTGGTGGGAGCTACAACCCAACAACATCTGAAGGGTTATCATGCTTCCATCCTCTTCATTACTACATTTCAGTGTTTCAGTTATCTGTTGCAGGTATATTTGGCAGAGCTCCAGCCATAATATTGCACCAGTATCCTCAAAAGTTCTGGATGTGTGTTTCTGCACTGAGTGGAAATGATCATGAAGAAGGCGTTTGTACCTACCATAAAGAAATCCTCAGTTTAAACACAGAAAAACTTAGATAAACTTTTGTAAGCACATCAGAGCAGCATTCTTGGGATTTAAGGGTTGCTACTTTTGCTATAAAACTAAACTGATTCATTGCATTTCCTCACACAACAGGCACTTGCTATTTGTTCTCTGTTAGTGTTCATTTTGCGATTATACTTAATGCCTCAAAATCCAGCTTTTTTGAAAAGCACTCAACATACTTTCTAGTCCACTTCATGCCTATATTTGGTTGCAAAAAGTTTTTCAGAATAGGAGCGATTACCAAACACTTAATGATTCTTCTTCGCTAATGGGCATCTTGGAAAAAGGAAAACCAATTACAATTTTGTCTTATTTAAACAATTAGGAGAATTTCATACTAATTTTTTTTTGCAAGGAAAAAAAATTGTGGGGTGTTTTCCTACTGTGAGGACCTGAGGGAAAACAGAACTGAATCTGAAACATGATTTCAGAACAAAGTATGTTATATCACTTCCCTTTAGTTCGACACTGTACAGATTTAAAGTCAAAACAGCCCCTGTTTCTTCCAAATGATTCAAGAGTTTATGATCTTCCAATAAAATGGATCGCTGAGAGATCTAGAATGAAGAAAAGGAGAGAAGCATTTCTTCACAGAGTATTTAATTAATGTGTGGAATTTGCTGCTACAAGACATTCTGATAATCACTAGAACAGTGCTTCTTGAGCAGTTTGATGTGAGAGTCTGTAAATGCATATGTGGAGCTTTTCTGCAGCTAGATGGGTGAGCCCAGGAACAGCCATCCTCAGAAGCCAGGTCTGTGGCCACTGCTGCTGCCTCTTCCTGCCTGCTGAAAGGGCTTCTTACCTCGTTCCTTCTTCTTTATCCCTGCAATAGCTCTCCCCACCACCAACAATACTCTTCCCCAACACTGGTGGTCATTTAGGCCAGTAAAGGCCATTGTATACAACTCTGCCACTGGAAAGTGAAGCAGGGCTACCCTATCAATTGCCTGCTCTAAGAGGTTGTATGATCAACCCAAGATTCCAATTTGTTGCTGAAGCCAGAAGTGTGGTTATAGGTGTGTGCATGTGTGTGAAAATGAGGGCATTCTCTGCCCCACAAAGAAGAATTTTGACCTTGAAATGAGCTTCTCCTTCAGTTCCCAGATCTCTAGGATTGTAGTAACTGAACATGTCAGTTGAACATACAGAAAGACATTTAGGCATTCAGAGAAAAGGGAAAGGCAACATGAGCAAGCAAATGTGAACACAGAACATGCAAAAGTTCTTGATATGGACAATTTTCAACGTCTCACTCTGTGCAGTGTGAAAAAAATCTGGGAAGTGAAAAAAATGTCACCGGGGGCAGGATTCTTATTTGGGGACAATGTCCTCATTTCAGCCCCTTGTATGAGCTGTTCATTTAAGGAAACAAACTGAGAAAGAGTAAGGAAGAGACTCACTTGGAAGAAGCCTAGGGCTTTGGAGGAAGGGGAAGGAAAAGGAAGTGGAGCTGCAGGAGGAGATGATTTGTAGTGGGGATTCCTTCTCCTAAGGCAATGTGTAAGGTGCTGTCCTCAGCATTACCTTCTTGTTCTTCTCCCCACCTCTCTCTGTAGCCTGTGAAGGAGGGACTTGGGGATCCCTCCTTTCCTCTTTTGGCACAGGGAGGGGATGAGGATCCCACCACTACAACTGCCACCTTCTGTTGTGGTGGTGGGGGTTCCTCCATATGCACACACATAAGAGATGTTCGAAGTGGTCCACATGAGGGGAGTGGTGCTTTTCTTCCATCCTCAGCAGTGGGAAAATCTGTATATGCCTTGAAGATGGTTGTTTGCTATCCCTAGATTAGAACTTTGAAAAGCCAGTGTCTGGATTACAACTCCCAGAATACCTTAACCAGCATGCTCAGTGGTTTTCTCCCCTAACTAGAGAGTGAAGCTCTCCGCTTCTGGAGAGGAGAACCTACAACATCCTTCACAAGGTCCTAAGATCTGGAACAGTTTGTTGGTACATCAGCCTACCACTTCACATTGTATACTGCAAAAGGAGCAACTGCAATGAAGTCAGAAGCTATTCTTTTCCCTGGTGTGATCAGACCTCATATGACTGCTTCTTCTTAAAGGAAGAGAATTGATCTGTTTGAACAACAATAATCAGAAATGGCTTTAACACAATAGGCACCATAGTTCCAGGTTCTAATTATTGGAGAATTCAGAATAAAATTGAAGTAAAGTAGCAACATTATGCAATGACCATTTTTCACCTCTTCTAGGAGATATTTCAGTCCTTTCTTTGTCCACTTCCCTGATGTGTTTGGAACCCTCAGTTCTTAGAAGAAAGTCTGTAGGCTCTGCAGATATTGAAAAGTAGCAGACTTTACTGTTCTGTAGCTCCTTCTTGGTTCAAATCCACAGGCCAACTGTTCTAGCCTTGCTAAACTCACAAGAAAAAATGTGGGGAGACTCGTCCATGCCTAGGCAATAACATTCCAACAAACCTGGCCTGGATAAAGGAATGAGTCTACTGGAAACAGTATACTACTTTTGCCTAGAACTCATCTTTGCCAGTTTTTACTGTTGAACATGCAATGCACAACTTACCACAGCAGTGCCATTGCTTTTAGAGTGCATGGCTGGCAGCCTCTTCTGGCTTGCTGGACTATTGCTGGGCAATTCCAGGTGCTCAGCTTGGAGTTTCCATTTTGTTTTGTCATCAGCCAATGAATTCCAAGTTGCCACTTTGAATTCATTGGCTGTTGAGGTGGGCCTGAATAAAGGCTTGCAGACTTCACTCAGACCTGTCTACTACGTATTTAATAGCTTCCTGCCAGTTTTCTTTCAGCAGCATCCTACCCCTCTTACCCTCATTCTGTTATTGGTTGTGGATGCTTCAGTTTTAGTATTCCTGTTATTCTTGTCACAACTTGTTAGGTGGTTGCATGAGGGACAGCAGGTACCCAATGCCTCCTGGCAGGGGATGATGGGAGTCCCATCTAGTTCAGGGGGTGCAGTGGAGTGATGAGCATCCCCAGCTTGGTAGGGCACACAGCATTTACCCCCTGATGGTAGGAGGGATAATTATGGGCAATTTGCTCCAGTCATTCGTGGCAACTGGCTATGGGCCAGACGATTGGGTTAATTGGTCAACAAGTGGGTTGATCAATGCCTGGATACATAACCATGCATACACCAATTCTATCTGTGTCTGTGGCCAATAAAAGTTGTGGGCCCTTTTCTTCCAATCCAGTGTTTGCTGTTTTTCTTGGGAGTGGATGTCCCCCTGTGATCACAGAAAGTGTCTCCACTGCCAGTGTCTTTGCACTGCCAGAGACAGGGAGGGAAGCTTCTAATATAATGTGTCAAAATATCTTACCTCTAGGTGCTACAGTCAGCTACTCCACTACAAGCAGCACAATATCTTAAGTCTTTCTTTTTTACATAAAGAGACCTGCAACATTACATTTGCATCCATCTCTGGTACAAACAGATGACTATGTTTCCCTAATTTATATTCTGATTCAAAGCAGTTGCCTTCATTTTTTTTTAATGAGAGTGCTCTTTACTAATCTTGTATAAATCAAAATTGAATTTAGATTTGTTTTCACTTGCTTCAAAATTTTTCAAAATGTTTGCTCCTAATCCAACTAAAGTTGGATTGAACACTAAGGCTCTTTCCACACCAGCCTATTAAAACGGTGCAGAGCGACCTCCAACGGAGGTCTTCTGCACTGTGGAGTGGACTGGGGCAGACTACTTTTTGTAGTTCCGCACCTCAGTCTGCTCCGGAGTGACCGGAACTGGTCACGCAGCGTGCTCTTTAAAAACCTCTTTTAAGAGGTTTTTAAAAGGTACGGCGTGCACAACCCCATGTCACTCCGTCGCCGCACTCCGGTGCAGATTTGCAGGCGTGCACTAGTGTATGCCTGCAGATCTGCCGGGGGCAGGCTTCAGGCTGGTGAGCTTCTCCGGTTGGTGGAGAGCCATTTTGGACACCGGAGCAGTGTGGAGCGACGAGTCAAAAAGCCGGTGAGTAGGGGCAAGGAGCGTTTCCCTCGCAGCGTGCAGAAAGAGCCTAAGGCCCACTGAATTCAAGGAGACATATTAATTGTTACAAAGTCTCACTGTTTTCAATGGGAGTTAGTGAAGACTGATCTTCTTGTGATAGTGAGGACTGGAAACTGTTTTTGTTTTGTTTGTTTTTGTGAGGGGAAGCTAAAAAGGACAATGACTTTCTTAAAATTGGAATAAGATCCCAAGGGCTTTGCAAATTACATATGGTCCATGGAATACAAACTCTGTTGCTTAGCCCTGTTCTTGATACACAAACAGTTCCTCAAGAACAGATTTATTTTCATGTTCAGTTGTAGAAATAAAAAAAAGTAATGTAGGAAATATGTTTTTAATAGTAATGTCACTGATAAATGTTGAGGAATAAAACATTGGCCATTAAGCAAAGCAAGACAAGATTGGAATGAGCATCATTTGTCTATTGTCAACTTCTTTCAACTGGTTTTAGTTTACTAAGGATGCGGGGGGGGGAGTAGTGAGGGACACTGCCTAATTCATTGCAGTTCAGGTAACAGTGAAAAATATTCACTGTCAGTAAGAGTCCTATGCATAGAGAATATGATTTTCTAAGAGCTGAGTTCATATTTTCGGCAGCATGCACAGCATCCTTATCCTTTCAGTGGAATCTCCTTTCCTAAATGATTCACATATGCTTTTTGCGGGTGGGTTCAGCAATATCCCATCTGTTGCCCCTTTAAGAAAAAGTTGTGATTTACAGAGTCTGTTTCATTTTATTGGAGTTGTTGCATCTGCTCTGCCAATTGCCACACCAGACATGGATCCATAATATCACTGGTAGAGCAATAGTGAAGGTCCTCTTTTAAAGGGATTTTTAGAAAGGGTCATATTTGATGAGGGATTAAAGAATATATACAAGAGTTAAGTAATGCCTTGTGTGAAACCCTAGTAGCCTTCATTCTAAGAGCTTCAGTAACAAAGAAGAGTTTGACAGCTTCAGGCTAATAAGTAAAGGATATGGGTACAGATATGTCTGTGCCATAAGATCTTACTGAGGTCGTAAAAGAGTTTGGAGCAGTCTCTTTTGTCTGGATGCATCTGCCAAGCAGCACATCAGCACAACATCATTTGTTCTCCATTGTGAAATGCATACAGCAACATGCCATATGAACTTTGTTGTTTAGCAAGTGTTCCCTCCTGCCTTTGGTGTAGATAAGTCTGTGTGGTCTGTGACATGAGAGCTGAAACACCACAGTTTAAAAAGAAAAAAAACCACAGGTGACAACTGCTACTCACTCAAGGAACTGCATAACAGGTATCAATGAGCTTGTAGTTCTCAGAGAATGGAAGTAATTCATTGCAAACAACACATTGCTTGTAATTAATTCCTTTCCCAATTGACAAAGCTATCATTAAATTTCTTTATAATTGTAACTTCACAAAGGATAACTTCTCTCTCTGTACAATGTACTTGTAACTTTTGAGTATGTTTATAGTCACAAGTGTTGCCTCATTGAATGGTGGAGGAGGAATGGCACATGGTATTGGCTCTTGATGCTCTCTCATGGAACGTTTCCGCATGACACTCTTATAGCGCGACGATTCCACTTTCAACCTCCCATGGAATCCTGGGGTTTGCAGTTCTGGGAGAGGCCAGCTGGCCCCTCCTGGAACTGCAAACCCCAGGATTTCATGGGAGGTTGAAAGTGGAATCGTTGAGCTATAAGAGTGTTGTGCGGAAATGGCCATGGTCTGTTCGGCCTACTGAGATAACAACAAAGTATATGACAGTGAGTGGATGGTAGCCAGGCTTTGTGAATTCAGATGCTTATTTAAAAGTAACTGAAAGGTAAAAAGCTTTATTATTATTGTGAAATGGGAAATTAGAGAGTTACTTTTAAAAGGTTAACTATATTATAACTAACTACTTTGGCCAATTAACATTATAGTTATGTCATAAGTCAAAGTCAAATTGATGGCACGTAACAACTCCAACAGTACACTTTCCCCCTTTTTTCTTTTTTCTTTTTTACTTCTCTGTAATTCTAGTGCTCTTTGTAACTTTTAACGTATATTTTAAAACAAATGTTCTTGATAAAAATTATATTTAAAAAGCATAGAGAAAGGTCATTAGTGACATTTTTTTAAAGACTGGAAACTCTTTCTATACTTTTTGTGATAAGAAGAAAATGATCTGGTAACTTTTGTTTTTAATGCTTAGAAAAAGTAGGTTATTGAAGAAAAAGAATTTGTTGCAATTTGAGAGAGAGAGAGAATGAATAACTACAGGCACATATAGCCGCTGAAAGGAAGAACAGAAGTCACCTTTCTTTTTTCCTTTATTTTCTTTTTTTCTTGTTTCTTTCTCCTTTACATTTCTGTAATTCTTTGTAACTTTTAAGGTATTTTTTAAAAAATCTTTCTAGTAAAAATGATTTTTAATTAAAAAAACCCTCCATACAGTGACAGCTAATTACTATTTAACAATGATGACCAAGCTCTAGAATATATTTGCTTCTTTCTGCTACCCCCTGCTTGCCAGAGAATGACACCAAATATATTGCATGTTCATATATTTCAGTTGGCAAAGAAGCCATAAAACAAACAACCATTGGCAGAGGTCAATGTTTTCTGCACTCAGCAGGCTTCCTTACTAACAGGTGACCCTGAGGCCACATCAGGTCCAGATCGACTTTCCAATCAGCTCTACAAGGCTTTGTCTATTTCCATCACCCCTGCCCCTTGACCATTGCATTGTGTTCTGCCCATGCTGATGGCTGCCAGAATTCCAGTCCAAACCCACATGTTTCCTCATGATATCACATACACAGTCTCTTAGTGCAACAAATTCACATTAGAAGGAACAGCTCCCAGGGAAGGGCAGTTAAGTAATGGGATGCCCATCCCATAATTAACAGAGTAACAGTGTTCCCATCCACGGATCTGAGCAATCAGGGAGTGGGCATCTAAATTCTCTGCTCTTTGCCTAAAAAACAGCATTTATGAATTAATCTGCACTGAGAATGATCTCAGAATGCCCAGTTGAGCACTCACATCAAAGTTTATTATGGTCATGGCCCAGTGTAAATACAACCAAACCCAAAATTTAAATCATTAAATCAGCACTTATTCTTAGTACCTTTACTTTTTGTGTTTTTCTGCGTAAACTTTAATATGATAATTATTATTTACAGAAATAACACATCCTATTAGGTCATTCAAGGACTGAGTTAATTTTACAGTAATTACACTCTGGGCCCCTTTCATGCTATGGAATTATAGCACTATGCTGCCACTCCAGCTGCTGCAGTGACATCCTATGGAATCCTGGGATTTTCTGGTTAGGGAGGAGTGTTTACAATTCCCAATCAGAGACTTCTAATACTTCCCCAGACTACAAACCTCAGGATTCCACAGGATGCAGCCATGGCAGTTAAAGTGGAATAAAAATTGCTATAATGGTGTAGTGTGAAAGGGGTCCAGATTTCAGCCCGTAATGAATTATATTATGTGACATATGTAACAGACTACCTTGCAACAAGCCCCAAAGGACAGAAACATACAGCCAAAAAGTACCCTGAAATCTTGCTTGTAGCAGTCCAGGGAGAGGATAAAACATTGAACCTAGCTGACGTCAGAGCACACCTAAATTTAGTAACTTTTAAGTGTTTTGCTACTTTAGTTCCAGAATCAGGATTTGTACCCACAAATAACAAGAAGTTCCCTCGCTCCCTCTCTGTGTACTTTGTAGAGATTGCATATTTTGGAGGTCTCAATCCCTAAGACAGCAATCATAGGTTCTTTGACACAGCACTCAGATGTCAGAGCCTCTAATCTTCTAAGCACTGCTGGTTTCTTGCTGGCAGGGCAGAAGTTAGGAAAGAGGTACACTTTTCTTTTTGACTTTTTTTTTTAAAAAAGTCTCTTCCATTACAAGCAATGGGAGGAAGTTAAATGACAATCATTTCCACAGCTAGTCTAAAAGTATCACCATGTTTGGACCCAAAAATCCTGTGGATCTGTAAGTGGTCCCTCTCTGCCAATCTAGCCTTTACTGACATACTGCTTGTTCCCCTCTTCCTGATATCAGAGTTAGTACATAAATCCCCCAAGGTCAGAGTAAATCACCAAGGATACTTCTGTAATTGATAAGACAGTTTTTTAAGTTCAGAATTTGCCCTCTGAAATGGACCTCACTCTTTGCTATCAGACTTCTCACACACCAACAAAGGAAGGGGGGTTTCAGTATTGCCTATGGCTTCAAGGACAACTTCCCATGACCACAGAACTGTGACAGAGTAAATGTTTAGCCTGATTAATCTCCATTGTTATCATTTTATTTATCCACTCCCTTATAAAATAAAGCGATGAGCAAAACAGCTGATGGTTTCAAATATATGTGCTTGCTGCCCCTGCCATAATTCAGTTCTGAAAATTACCTTGACGACTGCTTTGAAGCCATGGCAAGGGATACATGCATACTTGTTCTCAGTAGACACAGAGTGTCCTTCCTTGGTATGTATGTGCACTAGATTTCTATGGATGCCTTCTGCTTTACATAGTAAAACTGAACTGAAGACATTAGAGGGCGATGGAAAGGTAGAATAACATTCCCCTTTCAGTGCCAGATTGCAGTCTGAAGTCTGGAAAGGTCCAACTCCTCCACAAGTGGTGTGCTAGCTGGCTTAAAGTTGCCTTGATCCTTTGGTCGCTGATCCATTAGCTTGAGAAAAGATATGGTAACCTTTCTCTCCCCCAAACTAAATGAGTAATGACTAAATATTTCCTGTGCAATAACACACCCATCTGGAAAGGCCTTTAGGTTGACTTCTCCACAGTTCACATGTTACTGGAAGGATTATTTTTCTTTTTAATACAATGAGGAGAAGAGGCAAGTTAGCCATGAAAACTCATAATAAATGAATAATTGTATACCTGTTCAGTTCTGTCTGCCAGCAAAGCTATTAGCTGAGGAAGCCACCAATCAAGATGCTGCTGCTGAGATAGAACAGCATTTGGCATCTGGGTTCTGCTCCAGCCATGGCCGCAAACAGCTGACTTTCATGTGGAAATATATACAGAGGGTCCAGATGAAAAGGAAAAGCAAACCATCCGCATTTGCCCACAGAGCTCCAGGATGCTGGCTGCTCAGTGCGGAAAGAGCACACATGCTTTTGGTTCTCAGTTACATACTGTTGTTAAGCAGTGCTGGTAATAATTATTAACTTTACTGCTAGGAACATCTACCAGCCTGGTGTACACGAACAAAAATAAAATAAAAGCTAAAGGATGCCACAACTATTTTACATTTGTAATGTTTTCCAAATTGGCTGTCCAGAATCAAGCTAGAAAACTTGTAACTTACAGATGAGATTTGGGCCCTAAACTGAACCAATGGGCCCAATGATTTTTTTTTTTAAAGGCAAGGAAATTGTTACTGTTATAAAGCTAAAAAGGAAAATATTTCTTTATAGATTCATTTCAGTCATTGTTATTTCATAGTCTACAAAGGGCAGTGTGGTCCTCGCAATGCCTATCATACTTTGGATAGAAATATGTTGGTGTTGTGCCTTGCTTCCAGAACATGGACTCTGACTCTGCGTCTGAAACAGGGGACATGCCAGAGGCTGAAACAGGGGACATGCCAGGACCTGCTGAACAGGAGGAGGTTACAGTGCCACAAACAGAACAGGGTGCAGTGCCAGCTCCAGCAGAGAGTCCTGCCCCTTCAGAAACAGAAGACAACTTACCTATACCCACCTTTGCTGAGCGTAGGCAACAAAGAGAGAACCTGCACTGATCTCAGAGGATTTATAGAAGACAGCAATTAGTTAGGTAACAGCTGCTTTAAGCTCCTGATCTATATAGGAGGAACTGCTTTTCCCCTCCAGGAGTTGTCAGAACTTTTTGACTGCTGGTGATATACCCGAATTCCATGCCTGATCTTGGATTGTATTGACTGACTTTGGACTCATTCACTTTGCCTTGGAATCTGTTGGACTCTATTTATGACCTTGTGCTTACTCAATAAAAGTAACAAGCTGCAAACTATTCAGTTTGTTTCTTTGAGTTATCAGCTGTGCTGCCCTGACTTAGATAGGACAGTTCATCAGGTGAAGAAATAATGCCTGCTACAAAGTGCGTAATTAAAGAAGTAAATATCTGTGTGGCACTGGAATATCCAACCAGAACTCATCAACATTCACAGCCACTAACAGTACCAAGTTATTGATTTCCCATTGCAGTTGACTTTCCACAAGTTGAACAAGCAGTATTTCAGAGGTACCTATGAAAGCAAATTTTGGACCCACAAACCTTGCCCTATGACCCTTAGGATTTAATATATGTAATACAAGCTGATTCCACAAGAATGTGTAGAAGAACAAGGTGCACAGCTTCAGTGATGTCAAGAGGGCAGATCTCCTCCATCCCCCTGCCCCCTGTGGGAAGGGGTGTCATGCCCTGCTTGGAGATCCTGGCAGTGAGCAGGAGGATTCTGAATCTGAGGCAGAAGTTTCCCCAGAGGCAGGAGTTTCTCCAGAAGCTTGCTCAGGAGAAGATAACAAACAACAGCAAAGGCCTGAGGAAGGGGAACAAATATCAGAGGATGAGACAACGCAAACACTTACCATGCAAGAGAGATGACATCAGAGAGAGAGGCTGCACTGCTCAGTGCATTTAAGTAACAAATGAGCCCTAATGAAGGAACATCTGTGGTGAAAGCATCTGTAGATAAAAGGCTCTCAGCTGGCCCTGTCCTTTCAGGATCAGCAACTGATCTTTTTGGTTGTGAAGTCCTGTGCTGTGTTTTCTTGTATCTGGATCACCTTGAACCTCTACCTGTTTGATTACACCTTGGATTTGCCCTTTGGATTTGTTTGCTCCAGAACCTGAATTCTCTTTGGATATTTCCCCACTTTAGCCTTGTGAGAAAGCCCTGCTCTGCTGCTTGTTGATTAATTGTCTGCTCTGCCCTGGACATGACAAGAGGTGTCCTGGGAGGCGATTGGCACTAAGACAGAGCTGGCCCCCATTGGGTGCATTTCACTGGGGCAGCATGCCACAACTGGCTCCAAGTTGACCAGGAAGGCCCTGGTCTGGGCAGGCGGCCTGATGGTGGTAGGTGTTACAGCCCCCAGGCATCAGCCATCACCGCATCCTAGGGCCAAGGGAAAATACCACTACTTCACCCTCACCCCATAGCCCCCCTTCTTTCCCAGTGAAGGAACAAGCTGAGTGGATAAAAGGAGTGATTGGTACCTCTCTATAAAAAGACAAGCTTCCAGTATGCATAAGGGAGTCAATTGTAAGACTGAAAAGTCCTCCCTGAATCCCACTCTACTGGGTAATTACTGTCTAGTATCCAGCATGCCATTTCTGAACAAGGTACTGGAGTATGCATTATCATCACAGCTCCAGGTATTCCTCTAGAACAGAGCTTCTGACCATATCTGGTGTGAGGGAACAGCAATTATTCTTGCCAATATGCCACGCACCAGCACTAAATTTGGGTCTCTTAAAAGTACAGTTGTTTCTTTCTTTCCTGAACACTCACTAGAGACCAGCAGCCAATGGCTGAAGGACAGGCACTGTTTTTGAGTAGCACTGATATAGATCCATTTCTATCTGGGATGAGACTGTTTTATTGTGGCTCTACTCCTTGTTGGAGGAATGAGAATGTGGTACTAGGGGACTCCTCTTTGACACCTTAGTTATTGATTTATGGAGTCTATCAGGTTTCTATTTTGTGTTCATGCTATTTTACATATTCATGAATCTACTGGGGTAGGTTGTCTGAAGTTTAGGTATCTGATGCCACCTATACAGAGATAGCACCAAATTCTATTTGTCCTTTCCAGCTATCTCCAAGGAAGCTTTTCCAGTTCTAATCCAACAACAATAACAACAACATTTATTTATAATGCCTGTCATCAGTGATGGACTCGGTATGGGTAATCAAACTGTAGTGTTCATTAGGAGAAGACAGAGGGGCTTCTGGTCTATTGAAAGGCAAATCAGGAAATAAGCATTAAACCTGTGCTGGATAGGAGTTGCACTTCTCCTGAAGAGACAAGTTTGTATGTTGGATTCCTGGATTCAGTCCTAAGTCTAGACACTCAGGCTTCTACATTGGCTGAGACTCAGGAGTACATTCACACAGTTAAAGCTTGCTTATCACCTTTGACTGTTCCTAGAGAAACCTGATCTGGCCATGGTGACACATGCCTTAATTACATCCAGTTTGAATGACTCTAATGCACTGTACATGGTATTGCCTTTGAAAAATGCTTAGCAACTTCAGCTGTTCCAAAGAGCTGCAACTGGCTACAGGGAGCACCAGCGACTTCTGATCTGTTCCCAGTCATAATTCAAGGGGCTAGTTATGATCTTTACAGCTCCGATCCTGGCTATCTGGAAGTCTCCCATACAAGCCTGAGTGTACTTTGAGATTTTCAGGGGAGCCCTTTTTCTGGTCCTGCTCCCCTTATAGGTACATTTGGTGGAGATGTGGAAGAGGGCCTTCTCAGTGACTGTGTTACAGAATTTTCTTCTTGAAGAGGCTAGCCTGGCTCCATCTCTGTTGCATTTCCACTTCCAAATAAAGATTAAAAAAAAATCCTGATAGCCTTTTGGGAGCTGACTGTTTTCATAGGAAATGACCTTTAAAAGTGTGCTGCACCCTTTTTATTTCCTGCTTTTAATGGGCAAGTTTTTAATTTTTAAAAAATTCTACAGGGAACTTAATTGTACTTTACAATTTTAACATCAAATAGTATAAACTGGTGAAAAGTTGCAAAAGAAAGCACACATTCATTGCACATTCTCAGCAGCAATGCCCTCTTGCAGGCAGCATCCACATTACAAAAAAATCTGAAGTGATATGTAATCTCACACACTCAGATTCCAAAACCCAGTCTTATCAGTCCTAGTTCAAAACAAAGAGTGGAAAGAAAAATTTCTTTGAGTGATATGAGAAGGAAGAGGGAGGTAATTTCCCTCAGCAGGTTATATCTTTTAGAGATGCATTGATATTCAGTAGAATCTGTTCTGAAGCCACATTCAGGAAAGTAGTAGCTTAAATGAAGTCTTACTTGGTGCCAAAAGTAATACAAAGAAGGAAGATCTATTTCATGGAACAGAAATTTGGCACAAAATATAATTAATGTAAAAGATTCCATTAAATTTGGATTAGACAACATTTTCAACTTCCCTGAACAGTTGAACTAATAACAGACTTTCCATTGTTTTGCTAACATGGAATTGTGATTTTTGCTGCCTCAATTGCAATGTGTAGACTCCAGGATGATTGTTCTAACACATCTCATTTTGATCTTTTAATTAGCAAAGGGGCTCCTTGGTAGACTTGAAACTACCTAGTTCCATAAAGATGTCTGACCTTGCTCATAACCTTCACAACCTCAAAGCTTTTAATAGCTTAACTATTATGTCTGCTCTTGGGAAGCTCAGCCCATGTGCAAACTGTAGGCAGAGAAACAACACCACTATGATCATTTTCATCTGTCTTGTGTTTTGCTCACTTACATTAATTGACAGTCATTAGTGAAAATTTTTGGAATGATGGTGGTGGTACGGTGGGAGGAACT
Organism: Ctenosaura bakeri; assembly: GCA_948474755.1. Taxonomy (NCBI): domain Eukaryota; kingdom Metazoa; phylum Chordata; class Lepidosauria; order Squamata; family Iguanidae; genus Ctenosaura; species Ctenosaura bakeri. The sequence continues at coordinate 4,248 of CAOLHI010002793.1, read as the reverse complement.
TAAGATGCTTAGGAATGCTGAAAGATTGAAGTCTGTGAGTGTGTGTGTGTGTGTGTGAGAGAGAGAGATCTCGATCTTCTTTAGATTAACTAGGTGTTGAGAAAGGCTAAGGACTGCAAGCTGAACTTCTGCTTTATTTCATGAACTTGAATCTGGAATAATGATCTTTAAACATAGAGAAAATGCCTCTTTTTTTCTGTCAAATTAATAAACAAATATATGAATACAATTGGTTAATGTTTGGTGTTCCTTTTTAGGTGCCCCTGAAAGGTTGAGAGCTTTGTGCTATTTCTCCAGGTGGCTTTCACTTTCTCCTATATCCTTGTCTAACCTTGGCTTTGTTAAAATGAAAGCAACATAGAATTTTTTTCTGCAAATTGCCTGCAATAATAACCTGAATGCTACAATGGCCAGTGAAAAGACACCCACAGACAGACTTAAGTGGGGTTTTGAAATAAGTCCCAAATAAATATATAACAGCTTCACCTAAGCTCTCCATTATGGTTGCAAAGTGAAGTTGCACGGGCTCTGTGTTTGCTCTTGGGTTATACTGTCTATCCTGAAATTGCATTTGGAAACAGACCACCTCTCACAGAGATCAGACTGCTGCCTGTAGAAGGTAGGTGAACCTACCTGTTCTGCTCCAACAACTTTCGGTACAACTAATCCATTCCATTCTGCAGTGGCTGCTGTTGATTCCATTCTGAGTGTTATACTAGACTTTTAAAAAGCTATCCAAGGTCCTGAATGTTTTAGGGGCTAGGATACATCAACTGGATAGCTCCTCTAAAGTCTGTAATGAAACCCAGAGTACTTTAATTACCTCCTCCTCCTAATAGGGAAACCAATGGGCTGTTACAGCCACTTTGCCAAAACTTCAGCAAGGCCTATATCAGCCAGGATGGATGTCACAAAAGCTAGATTGTGCTGGAGGCTTTAGAAAGAGAAGAGGGCATCTATCTTGGCTTAGGGAATAATTGCAAGAAGGGCATGTGGGGTGGGGTAGAGTGGGACCTCTTAAAAGATCATGATGGGAGATGATACAATTAAATCCTATCACACTGCCAATTAGGAGTTACTGATATGATGGTAATTGGTTCCAGATTCTTCTAATTGTAGACGGAAATAGCTAGGCTTATTCTGAGCCAATTTGGGGAACAATTCTGATGGGGATCTGCTGTTAATTTATAATGCAGTCCTAACTCAAGCACTAGCAGTAGAGGGCTAGAATTAGACAAGAGCCTCTTTGGGGAAAGGACAGGAGACATAGAATTTTGCCCTTCCCAATAGGGTCAGGTAAAGGCAACCTTCTGCAGCCCCTATTACCTTGTGTGTTCTTCCTTATTACTAATCTTTGTTGTCTTGACCACACTCTAGTGTTGCTTGGCCACACATGTCCCAGTTTTCATTTGTGAATGGCGGGGGGCATGGAAGATACATTGGAAGATTTGGGGAAGTACAAAAACTAAGGAATAATTGTATATTGAATTGAATAATTCTGGCTGGTGAATGACTAGAAGGATATGATAAAAAATTCTAATTTCTTCCTCACCCCATCTTGATCTCTCTCTAGTCCTACCTTGCACTGACAAACTACTTTAAGGACATGGCTGTTGCTTCCCCAAGAGTTATAAACCTCTACAAGGGTCTTCATTTGTCAAATCCTTAGCAGTAACTATTGCAAAACATAAAATGATTGATAGTTTGAATGTCTGTGCAGTGAAACATGCAGAAAGAGTGCATTACTACAGCCCACCTTTGACCTAATTTTTAGCAGAACTGTGTTGTTTTAAAAGAATTACTAGCATTGCTAGTAAAGTTTTATCTACAGTGGAATACCTTCCTTTACTATGCGTTTAAGCTTAGCAGGTTTCTTGGGTGGCCAAATCTCCATCTTCCTTTATCTTACTCATAGAAATGTTATTGCTTTGTTTTTATGTGCATTGGCTCCACATACGTCTTCATCACATATGCCAGCAGGGAAAGTCTCTCACTGAACAAATAGTTTACTTATTCAAAGTGTGAGCACTGAAGGGTTGGATTTTGCTTTGAACAGAAAGAAGATATAGAAGCAGGAGTAGGTGAAGAACAAGATGGATACTCTGGACGTTTATCACAATAAAAATGAGACACCAAGATCAACAGTCCTATATTGGGTTCTTCTCACACTTCTCATTATATGTACATTAGCAGTGGATAGAATATTCATAATTTTCTAGTTTCAGGTAAAAAAAATGGGTTTCCCAATGGTTGGGAAACCCCATTGGGAAGAATAATAAGCCAGCAAGCATTTTGTGTAGTTTTCTTTCAGTGTTTGAACATCATGAAAACCATGTGGGCTTTTTGTGCAGCCTCTCCTTTTTTCCCTCAGAAATGAGTTTCCTATGCAGAAAACAGTTTTCTTGCACCAAAAATATGCATTTTTCTCCACAGACTAATTTCCGCACAGCATTTCTGGACATTCAACTTTAGGGAGAACACTGCTGAAGAATATGTGTTTTCTCCTGCAGCAGAAAAAATTATAATTATTCATTTTTGCATGCAAGGATGAAATAGTCATGGACTTTCATCCTTATATCATTTCCCTCTGTATCCTCACTAGCTGTAACCAATGGAGTGGAGACAAAGAAACATATGATTGGGATGAGGTAATGAAAAGACGAGAAGATGTTTGCACAAAGCAGCAGCTAGCTCCAGGTCAAGCACAGTATCTACTTGGCCTGCAGTATGCCTCCATAGATATGTGATCTATCACTTAATGTACACTGCATTCTCAGTGGGAACGTTCTCATTTCAAAAATGCAGATAATAAAATACATTTAATAATCAACCAAGTAAAAAGGAAATTAAATTAAAATAATCTAGAACTATATACTGTGAGATATAGGGCCCTGTCCACTTCTCAACTGCTGGCCCCACCTTTGCCCAGGATCAACATTATGCAAAAATTCATAAAGAATCTGAGTATCCAAACTGCATCTATAGGTCTGCCTATGTGAGTGTAGAACCTTGAATAACCATGGGCTATGATTACATGGACAAAGTCTATATGCATGTACCGTTTATATCTGTGCAGATTCTTCATGCTGCAAACATGTACAGTGTGGAGCCATTCAATAATTGAGAATGTTCAGCACGCAATGTGAGAATGAAGCTTGCCTATGGCAAAGGACAAAATTATTGTCTTCCTCCATTCAGTTCAATCTCTCTTTAACAGTAATGATAGAAATGATAGAAAAGTCTCCCCAAATCCCAGAGGCATCAGGTTGGTTCAGGAGACCCAAAGACAAGTTGTATAGAAGGAAACAGCTGTGGAATCCATCTGGGAGGCTGGCACTACTTCCCTTAAATTTTTGCTAAGATGACTGGTTCATTCTGCCTAATGGTAAGACCAGTTAGGCATATCCTACCTCCTGACCACTATGCCCTAGCAATCCTGACACAAGCTTTTTGAAACAGTAACAAAATAATTTTTTCTGCTATATCTTACTCCCCCCTCCATTTTACATTTGATTTCTTTTAAAAGACACCAGCATTGGGTTGCTAGATGGCACTTATTATCATAAGGATGACCCCTATTTGATGGTTGGAAAGCTTTTATATTGACTGAGCAAGATGATATAAACAAATAAATAAACATCCTGTGTTTTGGTGTGTGGGCCCTTCAAAACTACAGAAACATGTGCATCATGTAATTTATGATTATGGACAATATGTTGATTTTGAAGAGAAATATATGGCTGGGTTAAATGAAATCAATACTTTAACTTGGTATTTAGGTAGACCACAGACTTATTAATAACTGTCTCCTGGTTGTCAGTTCTTCCCGTCATTGGATTTTGACTATTTTTTACTACTATTTAGGAAACACAACACTGGCCTTCTAGCTAGTGACATTGTAAGTCTCTGCTAGGTCTTGAACACACTTCCCCTACAGAAGTTTTCACTGTTGAGATTCTCCAGATACATACATTAGACTTACGACAGGGCTGTGCTCCATGGCCTCTGTTCTGAGTGAAAATGAGCTTCAGTTTAATTCACTGACTGATATTGTCAGGTGACCTTTGAACCCAACCAACCCCTGGAGCCTAAAAATTAGACTTTAGCTCTGATGGGCCCACAGTTTGACAGATGACCTGTTATTTTTATCTTGAGCAACAGCAGTAAAAGAGTGTTGGCAGATGGTATTCTGGAGCCAATAATTCTTACTGTGTATCTCAAACTCTGTTATGCCCTCCATCATTGCCC